>JAPMOR010108218.1:647112-987983 GCA_026543865.1 Argiope aurantia | reverse complement strand
ATATATATATATATATATATATATATATATATATATATATATATTATGTGTTACCTTATATATGTGTGATGTTATATATATGTGAGTGTGTGTGTGTGTGTGTGCGAAAATAAATAAGAAAAAGACAAGAAAACATTTTTCCTTGGATTAAACACTCACACGCAGCTACAACATTGCTGAGTGCATACATACGATGTAAAGAAAAACTTATGAAAATTACAAGAACTTATTTTATATTCTAAGAAATGAATTCTGGCATATTTAACATATCTGATATTAAAGATCTTCCCATCTTGTATTAGTTACCTGAATACTAGATAATAAGGGATTAAGATACTATTATACAACATCGCATTCAATATAATTTCGTTTAAGTTAATTCTTATAATTTCAATTCACCTGATAATAGTATGAGGATTCTCATACATACGTAAATTATCAATAGCATATATTATCAATTGACAGCAAGTCGTGGAATAAATTCAGTAAATGAAATAAATGGTAAACTTTCCTGGATTTGTAGCACAATTATCGAGATTATAGAAGATAGTATGCTATGAGAATTCTTAATTTAAACCACATTATTAGCTCCCCAAAGTCTACTAGCATATTACAGAGATTAAACCCATTATTAACAAGGCTAGATTGCTAAATTTGAAACTGAATTTCAATACATATACTCAAAGGGCAGGGAACATCACAGAGACTCTATGGCTTAATTGACTCCTTAATCCTACAACTGTTCTGAGAATGTCATATAATGTGCTTCCTCTTAGATCCAACAAATGTGAGTAAATCCAGTTCCTTAATAGTCAATTATGCTAATGATGCCAGGAATTTGACAGATTCCATAATGTCAGAAAAGCACAGGAGGCTTTAATATTAATGGCCTTTTACTTAGAAGTTTAAGTGAGGCAAAATTCCATGTCACCAGATGCAAAATAATATAATTGTTCCTGGAAAATGGCCAGAAGCAAACGCTTTGATTCAGAAAAGCTATTTGAATTTGATATCCAAGTGTGAAATTTGTAACCATATGCAGAATAATTATCTCAGGAAATATGAGATTATTACTTTAATATTAAGGCTTTTATTAACTTAAGGTTTCTTTTTCAGAAACACTTCCATACTAAGAATGCTTGAACTGTTCAATAAAGAATGAACAGGGATTAATAAAAAATAATTGCCTGCCTGTATTAATTTTATAAATTTCGATGGTGTTTCTCAAAATATTTTTCTTTATACAATGCATTTATTCCAACTTTTTTTTTCCAATTCATGCTGGAATCCATTTTTTGAGAGGTTGTTCCACTTCGTCTCTGCGGCATTCATCACTGTTTCTGATCATGAAACATACATTCCCGGCAAATCTCTTTTTAAATCCGAAAAAAGCAAAAATTTTATGGTACTAAATCATAGTTACAAGAAGGACGGGGAATATAAAGAAGGTATTAGTAAATGCATCCGGAAAATGAACTATACTTTTAATTTCCTATTAACTAAAATCTCTCTCTCTCTATATTTTTTTTGCGCATTTGTAAATCAAGTAAGCGTGGCTGCACTCTAGATTTGTTCAGTAAGCTGCATTTAAAAGTGTCAAAAATTGGAAGAGAAAGATATTTAAATAAAATTACTTATTGAAAAATGTTTCTTTAACTTGAAAACCTAACCGGAATATACTTCATATTGATTCTCACATCACTTTAATTAGGACTGTAATCCGCAATAATATCACTCAGTGTTATCAGGGAGAAGTTACCAATAATTCTGCATTGCTATCCTATTATTTCGAGAACAAAAGAATTAATCGAATTAAGTTTCCCATATGTTATCGTTTTAAATCTGATAGAGAGAGAGATGCAGCAGGATGCGAATTTACATTATTAAAGTTTCCACTTCGTATACTCTAGGCGATTTATGGTACGTTCCTCATTAATATACTTTGTTATCGCAAGTAACTCCTGGACAGTCCAATACCAGAATGGAAAATATCTATAAAGTTTTGGATAAAGGTTACTTACTATACATCTAAATAATTCTTTTTCGATTTATTTCTAAAAATGTATAGCGCCAACTTTTCCCTACCCCATCATGCATCTCATTTCATCTCTCTCTCTCTTTTTGCAGAACTAAGTAATTTTCCACTTTGATGAGACGCCAGACTAAAAATATAGAGATTTTTGTTCATGTTTTGTCTTTATTGCTGTAAAATCATTTAAATGACGTGGACTTTTATGGCTGATTCTTTAATTTTTTCATTGCCAGTATAATATTTTAACTTATTTAACTCATTATTTTACTCAAAATCAATCTAAAATGTATAAAATAGCAGCAAACTACACTAGCCTAAGTTGTAAAAATTAAAATGAGTCAACATGCGTGTACAAAAATCTACAAATCATTAGTCATCTAATTTTCTGGACAGCATTTAGCAAATGATGTGTATTTAAGTAAAATATTAAGTTCAATAGCATTTCATTTTTTTAAATTTTGCTTCTGAGAAAATTTTACTTGTAAATGAAAAGAAAATACAAGGAACTTACAAGGTTTTTCTCTGTATCCAGACTCCAAAGCATGGAAATAATTTAGGAACTCCTGTACGGGAATCTTGAAAGCTTCGAACAATCCAACTTCTCTGAAAACTTTATAACACATCTGCAATATAAATAATAATTAATAAAATTATAAAAAAGTTTAATAAAGAAAAATAGGTAAAGGATTTCGTTAAATTGCATTTCCAAACCAAGAGGTCATTAAATTTAATAAAAATATAAAAAGGATTGAGAAATTTCGAAATGAAATGAACCCCAAGTAAACTGAAAAATAATATTTTAAGCAGAATTTAAATTAACTTTAAGATAATATTCTAATTTGCGAGAAAAAGAACAGTTTATAAATACTCTAATAATAAATTCTTTTAGGAAAATTCGTTTAAGTTTCATTAAATAATTTAATTAGTGTAAAAGGTGCTTAGTAGTATTGCATTACACACATAAAAATCTATAACATTAATTTAAAAAAAATTAACTAGAAGGGTATGTTGTTTATTGGTTGCTCCCTCGGCTCTTATTAAATTTTTAAAGCTCTAGGGGCTTCTGCTTCATTTGCATGGGACAATCAGGTGCAGTTACTGTCACAAGTGCGATTATAAAATTCTTCGCTGATTTCTGTCTGTGACTTTTTGAACTAGATGTAAGCTGAGTTGCTGAATTGGTGGCAATATATTATCAATTAAAAAATACAGTGATATTATAACAGAATAAAACTTTCAATTGAAATAATAACAATTTAAATTATTATGATTAGTTATACTGGTAACACAGTTTGTGTTTTATAACTTTGAATTCAGTTAGAAGAATATGAAAACTTCTTGCTTCATTTTTACACACAATATGGAGTGAAAAACTAATAAAGTGTTTTCCAAGGCACTTCCGTTATAGTTTTTGGTATTGATTTCGAAACGCAGTATAGCAAATCATTTACCATCTAACTACTAAGCAAACAACGCAGGGATTTCATCAAAAAGTGGAGATTTAGGCTGTCTCACATTTGAATCTGAATCCAAAGTTAACATTAAAATATGTAGAATAAAAGTAGAACCCAGTTTTTGCTACTCGAAGAAATCATTGCATTAAGAAAATTAAATATTTCAAGAATATTTCTCCGTTAATTTCAATACCCTTTCTCATGATTCTTATATTGAGTTGAACTCTCTAAACTAGATATCCTTTCTCTGATTTTCAAAAGCATGTTAGGAAGCAGTACTTTAAGTATATTTTAATTTCAAGCAGAAACTTAATGATTTAGGTATTTTTTTTTAAAAAAAAAACTCTTACACTTCATCCAAAATCAGATTATAATAATCAAACTATCCATGAATTCGAAATTCTGTTAAGGGGACTGAATAATCACATATAATTAAATAACGCAAATAAATAATATAATTTTCAATTGCCGAATGTCTCAAAACAAAATACTACATAAATTTTTTTTAAAAAAAAAAGACAAAATATGATCAAAATTGGTGTGTAATCAATGGATAAGCGAAGAATACTCAACCAAATAATAATAAAAAATTATTCAAATCAAGTAACTTTAAAAAAGATATTTGTGCATATACATATTAAATTGAAATAAATTTGTTTTCAAATTTTTTAAAAGCAAACTTTCGAACAAGCCTTTCACGTAATATTAAACAGAAAAATTTCCTTATATTTCATAACTATAATAATAAACTTTTACAGTGGAACGATAAAAATAGGTGATTTATTTGTTTAAAATTTCTACGTCTTTTATACAATATTTTGGAAATCTTATGACAAATCAGCACATTAAACTTAATTTACTGATATAAAATTAGATTTTAATTGTTTTATAAGCATGCTGTTAATTTTTATATATTTATGCCCATATTTATAAAAGTAGAATAAAAAGATATGAGTCACAGTTCTGAAATTGAAAGCCTCTTTTTTAGATTCATATTAAAATTTAATTTTATAAAAAAAACTGAAATAATTTCATGAAAACCAATATAAAATTCTAAAGAAGATAGAACTTTATTACTATATTTCATGGAGAATTTGTTAAAGATATCAATTACTTCAATTTCCCACGAATTCAAGATTAAATAAACTTATTCACTGTACATCCATTATTTGTACCGCAAGAATAATAATAAAATAATAATCCTTTGTAAAGTTTACTAACTAAATATACCAAATACTTAGTTACTTGTGTATCAATGTATGTTACTTGTTATATCAAAACTTTTTTGGGAATAGAATAAATATTGAAACTTTAACAATTATTAGTTACTAAGGTTTGAAAAAAAATAAACGTAGATGAAAAGCAATATAAAAAGAAAAGCTGTATAAATATTATTTATGAATGGAAAGACGAGCTCTTTATTGTATTTAAAATATTTTTTAATGTTGCTGCAATGCTTCATTATATCTATTATGAAAAGGCACTGAACCAAAGTAAATATAGGGAAAAATATAATAATGACAGCATTAGAAAATATCAAAGAAATATTTAGCTTAAGCCTCAAAAGTAGATACCCGTGCTTTTAATTAAAAGATGTGTTTTATCAAATAAGAAAAACAAATCGAATTCATCAAATCTGATAAAGGCAAAAAAGTTTTTTTTCTTTGAAAATACAATAAAAAATTAATGTATTTAATAATTTACTTTTGTCTACAAGAAATGAAAATATGATAAAACACGATCTGAAAAATTAAATACAACATTAAAAACTCCTAAGATACTCTGATGTTAAAATAGGAAGAAATTAAAAATCGTTAGGTAATTAAAGCATAAAATTGTGGCATTTAAAAATAATAATTCAAACATTTAAAAATTATACAGCCTTTTTATAGAATGATTAAAAAGTGCGAATAAAAGTAATCCCGTAGCCACTTTGAAGTAGCATTTTTTATTTTTTAAGATTATTATTAGGAAATTTTCTTTTTTTCTTTTTTTTTAAAGCATTTCCGAAATCGAAATTAACAATATCATTGTCCTTACAATAGGACAACAATATCATTGCTCTTGACAATAGGTATATATATATATATTTCAGAAATATACAACTACATGTCAAACGTTTTCAAATAAAGTTATCTTTAATTTTTTTGGGGGGGGATTTACAGGGGTTGTCAAACTATTCTATGTATAAAATTTCCATTCTAATCTGATTCAACAGCTGTTTTCTACAATGCTAGAGAAAAGTATCTATTTCTAGTTTCAACTTCTAGTTTGAAAAATGATGTATAAACGTATTTTATATTACATTGTTTAAAACAATAAATACAGTGTTAAAAATTAAAAATTACATTGTGTTTAGTACTAGAGCAGCCTTAGAAAAACAGAAAATATTGAAAAAATCGAAATTAACATAGATGCAAAAAAAACTCAAGATAATTCCTCTAACCGTGGATCTACAACAAAATTGTAAACTGCTAAGGACAATGATATACTTCCAACAAGAAAAATGTTTTTAATGACATCAATATTATATTTTACAGTATTATATTTTAAGTTGTTTTAGTCAATTAATGTTCTACAGGAAATTTTGACATAGCCTACTTTTTTATACAAAATTATTGTACTTTTAATCTTGCTCATTAAATTGATATTGATAATATAAGAGCATTTTTAATAGTAACAACAAAAAAAAATCATTTATCAAAGTCTAAAACTGAGTAAACTCCAAATCTTTGTATTTAATTATTTTATTCCAATCTATGCCATTTTAAAGAAATTATATTCATGGATTAGTGATCATCGTTGAGAAGACCGATAAAATGGTATAAAATAATGATAATTAAAAATGCATAACTTAGTTTTAGATGAAAAAGTGATTTTTTGTTATTTAAAATATTAGTCTGCCAAAAATATTCTATTAGTCTTTTATTAGTCTATTATTACTAATGACTAATAGGACATGGCATGAAAATTTATACACTGTAACTTTCTCAGAAATGTATTTATTGACTCAAACAATACAAAACTGATGCTTTATGTCATTTAAAGTATTTTCTTCCTGGTGGAAGTTTATACCCGTCTATTTAGAAATAAAATAAAGAGCCAAACCATTATTATTTTATGAGATATATATATATATAGTATGTGATAAAGGTATTTAATGTTTTAGTTTCTATTCATTTTGATTATGGCAATTACCACTACATCAGTAAAAGCAAACGGCTTGGGTTTATATTATATGAAAACTAAAATAATATATGAAAAGAAAAATAAGACAATAAATTAATAAGATAATGATTTTGCTGATTATCATTTAAAATTTTAATGCTTGTATTTTAATTTTTTGAAAGCTACTTATAAGCCAAAGAAATGCAAAGAGAATTGAATGAGAAAATGTTAAAAAAATACAATATTAATTGTACAAAGTAAATTATTTTAATGAAAATTAATTTCCAATCCTCATTATTTATTGATTTTATATTATTTGTTCCTAGTTAACTATTTGAGCATTTCTTAGAATCAAAAGATAAAAAAATCACAGCAACATGCAATCAAATTACACGCAAAAATTTGGAATGCAATTATTTTAGTAAGTACATGGTTTTTAAATATAAGAAAAAAAAGCAGGAATACAATGTCTTCTGCTAGCATACCTCCGCTTAAGTTTATTCAGATAAAATCAATAAAAACAACTTTAAAAAATATAAAATGGCTTTTGAAAAAAATGTTTCAATATAGTAGTAAGAAAAGCCTAGAAGCTGAAAAATGAAAACTAAGCATGCTTTCAGGTTAAAAGTATTTGCTGTAAAGGGAAAAAACACCAGAAGTCTCTGAAGTCTTAAGATATTTTCCGAAAGTAGCAGCGTATTGAGCTAAAATACGTCGAAAAATATTATATTTAAGGTTAAAAAAATTATCTTCCCTATCAGATAAATATTGAATTACTTCAGGAAACATCTCAGATGAATTTTAAAGGATATTATTGAACAAATATAAATATATTCATAATTCCGAAAACACGAAAATAATGAAATTATCTAATGTACATCTATTTCAAACTTAATAGATTTGATTTAAATTTATTGATTAAAACATCAATCTATTTAATGTAGTCTAATGAATAAGTTTTTTTTTAATACAAATTTTATTTTAGCATTTAAAGTTGTAGAAATATGTATTATTTGGTAAAGAAGGAAAAAATATAATGGAAAAATGTTTCATATGTTTGTTCTGTGTTATAATAACAACTTTTATATGGTAATATATATTATTTTAACATATCAATAGATTATACAAACATATCGTTATTTTAACATTCAAATAATTTATGCTGGGATTCAAAGCAAGTTTAGTTTTAAAACATACTTCTACAAACATATCGGTCACAACTGAATTTTGTTGATATTTTATCCTGTAAGCAATAGTAAATTTCCCCCCTTCTTAATTCAATAGGAGAAAAGTATATCACATAGTTTTCGTGATATATTTTAGACTTAGAAATATGATCTATTTCTTAGCAAACTGTACGATATTGTTAGAATCATGTACAATTTGAGTTATGATATAACTTTTGTTTTTCAGAAAAGTTCCTCGTGAAAGTTAAATTTGTCTCTATATAGTTATGTCTTTGCACAGTTATGTAAGATTAACAGAACAATATTCATGCCACTTTAGAATTTATAATATTTTAAAATGTAATTCTTTTGGATGTGTCTATGTGTTTGGATGCGTTCAACATAATGATTTTTATGTTTATAAAATCTTTTATAAATTTTTATAATAGTAATTATTCCACCATAAAGAAACTAGAATTGGATGATATGAATATTTTTTAAAAGAAAAATTATCGATAAAATATCAAACAATATAAATAGTTTTGGGCTATTTTCCAGTTCTACATTTTCAGTCGATAAATGACGAACTTTTAATTTTGTGCGCAAAAATTCAAATTCGAGAAGCTATTGCCATCATTCAATTAAAAAAAAATTCCTTTGCACTGCATTATAACTGAATGTTAAATGAATCACTGTAAAAGAGTTGTGTACGATGGCGCAGAAATATTAAAACCTTTCTGATTTTGAGATAATATATGCTGTTACTTAAAGCTTAATTAATTTACAAACTTGGAATTCTCCAGCTCCATGCTGTAGGTTTTCATGAACATATGGAAAAAAAACCGCCCATACTTTGTGCATATGCTCGTGTATAAAATAATAATGAGTTCTTGGTTTTTAGATAATGTTTTGAAAATATACTTTAAATATATAAATAAAAAATCGTATGAAATTTTAAGTTAACTTGCAATACAATGCTTTAAACTAGAAAATAAAAACTTTAGAGGTGTTTAAATTGATTAGTTTTTTTCATTCGAAGATTGAACGTCGATATTGCAAACAGGTGAGAACAGAAATAATTTTTTTAATAAAAATTTCAGTTTGTTGTTATTTAAATAGACAAATGATTATTCAATTTAATTGGAATATTATCTAGGCCACGATATTATCAAATTACGTATCTGCAATTGATAAATCTCTGAAATACATAACGTATTCACCATATACTTGCATACATAATAAATGTATATTTTGGTAACCCTTTCCTACCAACAAAAAAAATCTATATAAAAGAAAATATATTTAGTCACAGGATAAAACCTAAAGAATCATAACAAAATATACATTTTTTTAAAGTTATAAAATTGAAAAAAGTCAAGGATTTGTAAAAGATTACGTCAAAGATTTTTAACAAAGTTATTCAAGCAACAAAAGCAAACAAAAAAATCTTTAAAAAATAAATTTTAATGCCGTTAATTAGTAACTTATAGTTAAATACAACAGAAAGTAAAAACAATTCCTTTATTATTTAACAGAAAACATGAAATGATTATGAGTGTAACAAGAAGTTATTCATTTTTCGAGATAAGAATATGGTGTATATATACAGGGTGTTGCCGAATTCGACCAACAAATTGAGAAAGGTGATAGTAGGCATCAAGAGGATAAAGAATACAATATGGGATCCCTAACGACGTTTAGGGGATGAAAACCGAAAAAATATAGGGAGTTGGAGAACTATTGGAAACTGTAAAAATTAATAAAAAAAATAATAAATGGTGTTTCAACTATGAATTTTTTTTAAAGTGAAAACACATTCTTATAGGCTATTTTTCATGTAAGTAACATGCCGATTTAGACATTTTAACATAAGAAAGGAGACGACGAAAAACTTTTACAAAAATTGCTCAACGCTGCTATCGCGAAGGTCATTACGCAACCGACAACGACGTTTAAAGACCACCGGGCGTGCTTAAACATACTAAGTGTGGTTGCGATTTCTCCAGCAGCGACGATGATCCGTGCTACGAGATCTTCCACTGTATTCAAAGGTATCTGCTAAACAAAAGGTATCATGTAGCCCCAAACGAAGAAATCTAAGGGATTGATGATCCGGGAAACTTGGAGGCCAATCAATAGATCCGCCACATCCATCCACCTCCCAGGATCTTTATCATCTAGGTAGTTACGCACATAATTCGAAAAATGCGCTGGTGCGCCATCATGCATTAACTACATGCTCTGGCGTGCAATGGCCGGTATCCCCTGCAATAAATCCGAAGGACGTACTGCAAGAAAACACTGTACTTTAAGAAACTGAGGCGTTCGGGCGTAATATACGGTTCCAACAGATGATCTCTGAGAATTCCTGACCAGATATTAACACTAAATTTTTGTTGCACGTTCGACGATATAGTAATATGGAGATTTTCGGATGACCAAATATGTGCATTGTGCGTGTTGAAGACGCCTTCTCTAATAAAGCAGGCTTCATCTTGCGGTAAAGAGTGCATCTTCCTGTCTAGCATCAAGCATTCAACATGCAAATTCCATCCGACGTGGGAAATCATCATCGCATACTAATTGGACCTTCTGCAAATGGAAGGGATTCATATTTTCAGCCCGCATGACTTTCCACACCGTTTCGTACCGAATGCCCAGTTCAGCTGCAACTGATCGCGTGCTTGTTGATGGGGTATCGGCAAAGCGCTGCAAAACTCGGTTTTCAGTTTTAGGTGTGCGCACACTGTATTCTTGCCCTGCATTTGGCCGCGTTGTTTTGAAGTACCCTGTCTTCAGCAAACGTCGATTAATATTTGCAAAGGTACTGTGGTGTGGACAACGCCTACTTGGATATTGCTCTTGGTATATTCTTTGTGTTAGGCGACCATTACCATCCGCTCGGCCGTAAATTAAATTCATATCCGCATATTTGTCATTCGTGAAATCTAACATGTTGTTTGGGAATGAAATTTATCGACTATCAATTCTGCATTGTTCTTTAATGAATATAATTCCCCGAACGCATGGAAAATTTACATACGAGAAAGCTTCTTCTTCTCGACTACCTTGTTCCAAATCCTCGCATTCGTAGGACCATTCTCTTCGCCAGGCGAATTGTCTCTTCGAAGTCTGCTTTTGTGATTTTCACAGAATAAACGTCTCCTACGACCCTATGTTTTATGATAATTTTCCATCTTCTTAATGCCTACTATCACATCTCTAAATTTACCTTTGGAATTTGGCAGCATCCTCTTTAAACATTGGTACCGATGTTGCAGCAATGTTTCGATGTTTCCTGGCAAACATTTTAGTTTTTCTTGAATATCTTAAAACCTCCTCAGTTTTCAAACTACAGACTTATATCAAATTAAGATAATAAAATTCCTTATATTTTCAAGCTTTTATTTTTCTTAAAGTTTTAATATTTTTGTAGATAAGGGTCCCAAACTACTTTTTCGTTTTTAATAATTTACGACCCCTTAGTTCATCAAATCGGCATGTTACTCTCGTGAAAAATAGCCTTTAAGAATGTGCTTTCGCTTAAAAAAAATTCATAGTTGAAACACCATTTGTTATTTTTTATTAATTTTTTACAGTGTCCCTAAGTTCTCCGACTCCTTATATTTTTGCGATTTTCACCCCCTAAACGTCATTTGGGACCACATGTTGTATGGTGATTCTTTACCCACTTGATGCCTACTATCATCCCTATGAATTTGTCGGTTGAATTCGGCAACACCCTGTATATACATTCATTACCCTTTGATTTGTCAGCTCTTCAGCAATTTATTCTGCAAAAATGTGCAATACATTTAAAAAGATATATAACTAATTTTGTGAAAAATGATGAATTCTGTGCACTTCTGTCATGATTTCAGTTATCGACAAACTCAGCAATTTCAACATTTGCTGTCCTTATTTTTAGATCAAGTAATCAGAAAGAAATTTTTACATAAACTATTTCGAAAAGACCATTCAGTGACAGCTTTTTTTAAATAGTTCTGAAATTGTAAAAAAACAGTTTAAAATTTTCTTTTTTGGCGATGGTTTTTTAGCATTTTTAAACGGTTTTCACGGACTTACAGTTTTTTTTTGCATTAAAATATTACCTATTTCAATCAACAGGTTTATATTTACCATAAAATATTCATACAAATGTAGGCCAAGACGGGTAAAAAGAAGTGACAGTTATCAGCTCTTAGCAATCTCAACTCAGGCAATTACAATGATGCTAGCAGGGATCCATATTTCCCAGACATAACAGCTAAACTTAATACTAAGACCAAGAAGTAGCTTTCACTTGAGTTCTCTGAAGAGCCAGCAATTTAGCCTATCAACTAGGGAAATACTCCAAGGATCAATTCGCCTATTCAAAAGAATGCTACATAGGACTAACATGTAAGGCGTTTTACTGCTTATTAGAAACATGGCAATAACGGTTTCTTAAGAAAAGTTTCCCAATTGGCGTCAATAGAAAGAGAAAAAAATGTAGACGATGTAGCGAAAAGTGTTTGACTCTTAAAGGAAACAAAATCACTAGGGGTTTCTCAGGATTGCCATGCCCGTCACATTAAAGGAAAGATTTTCCATTGAACCCAACCAACTTCAATTTTTCTTGATCATCAGTTTTCTCTTTCTTCTTGGTCAGTGAATATATTTTACAGGGTATCTTGAAAATTGGAATAAAATCCATAAAGGAAAGTATAAATAAATTAAAAAGTTGATCCATACAAAAAAGATTTTCAGAAATTGTTATACGCTTTTCAGTACGGATATGTCCAATATCGATATTCTGCAACTAATTTAAAATATTCAAGTGGGATTTTGAAAAATTCTGTAAATTTATAAAGATAAGTAAAAATCAGGCTTGTAACAAGCTGCCTTAACCTTAGAAATGTCAAATATTATTGGAAGAATTTGTCCATGAAAGAATCTAAGGATTAGTCTGTTAAAAAAATGTAAACATTAGAAAGCTCTACAAACATACATTCAACAGAAAATTAAGATATATGATAAAAGCGAGATTAATTTTTCAGATTAAGAAATAAGTAAAATAAAATAAAATAAAGGAAGATCGATATAATCACCGTAAAAACAATCTACCTCTTCTTTTACACAATTTTATTATCCACCAGGTTCTTATAAAATATATATTATGGAATTATTTTTATCATGTTTCAGATTATTTTGTAACGAATTTAAACAGAAAAAAATACGTAGAAAGTATAATAAATTTCAGTTAAATGTGATATTTTAATAGTGCTACATGTTTTGTCCGTTGTGTACATGAATTTCTCTAATAGACACCAGTACCATGACAACACAACAGCATTAAAAACATAAATAGCTGGTAAATTTCGCGATGTTTTAACTTTTTAATCAATCACTTTATTTTACATTCTTAAAACTATAACGATTTTATATAGAATGTTACTTCTTTAGCTTCCATTAGTTGAAAAAAAATCGAGTGATTTAATGAGATCAATGGAAACGGTTTGAATGGTAGGGCAAAAATCTAATCTATGGTTGGAAATTAAGATAAAGATGTTTCTAAAAATTACCAATATTCAGAGAAAATTTGCACAACTATTAAATGGGTATAATTAAAAATACAATTTTTCAAATTTTGGGAGCTAGTGCGAAAAAACGACAAAATTCAGTTTGATTTTTAATTAAAATTCTAATAAATTTTTTAAAAATCACTCCATGCTGTGCAGCATTCCCACACTCCACGTGTGTCAATTTTGGTAATTGTTGATCAAAAGGCATGGCCTGCAAAGCGCTAAACACACACACACACAATTTATTATTAGTAGAGATGACATTCCCGAAATGCTCTTTTATTCTATTTCTCCTCCGCATGAAAAAATAAAATTGAAAAGAAATTAAAGCTTTCTAATATAGGTTTAACTTTGCTTAAATATGAAAATCTGAGCATTTGAATCAATACAAGCACTGAAGTGCAGTGCACCAAAAATATACCGAAATAAAATATTTCCACAGTCCTTACGAAAAGGGAATGCGAAATGTACTTTTAAAAATCCTGGTCAAAATGAAATCACCATCTATATAAAAAGTGGCCTGGTGTTGGAGAACATCGCAGATTTGATTCGAGTTATGCATGGAGAATTTCGTCAGCATGAATTTTCCGGTTAGACAGCTTTTAAGAGCGCGCCTACCTGGAGGACAAAAGGGAAACATTCTGTAGTACAGCTCCTCCAATATAGAGGGAATTTAGTTTTTCTTTAATCAAAAACTTTCTTTCGGCTAAAACCCTCAATGCCTCCGCAATATAAATAAAAATACCGCCAAACTTTCCAAAAGAAGACTTTTCTTCTTAAAGATTCTGAGAAAAAAAGCAATGTGAAAAATGTTTTCGAGTGTTGGGTGTCATGCATTTTTCAATTATCAGCTATAAGCCAGCATCAAAATCTTACAGGAAAACCTCTAATGTAAAAGCGAACCGAACTTTTGTAGTTCAAAATTTCTTGATAAGTGTTTATTTCACATTTGATACAGGAAAATGAGAGAAAGTAAAAGTAGCTGAGAGTTTTTTATCTTTTCTTTTAAGAAAATTCAGATTTTAGTTTGAAGGAGTGACGTTTAAAATTAATATAAATGCTAACACATAAACTGGATGATTCGCAAGTTAAAATCTTATTTTCTAAATTATTCATCAATGGATAATTGTAATTGAAAGCGACTAATAATTTTAGGTAAGTTCAATGTTGACATGCAGAAGTACTTTTTTGATGTTTTTTAGAAACTACCAACTTATTTTTTGCAATAAAACTTAAAAAAATGATTCCCTAATTCAGCAATGTGAAATAAAGTATGGTAGTGAAATTTAAAGCAATAAAAATTTTTGATATATCTATACTCGAAATTGCAACATATAGTGAGATATAAAAAAAATCAAAATAAGTTTTCCTTAAAATATTGAACACTGAGAATTTTTAATTTATTTCTGGAAAAAAAATTAAATATTTAACTTTTATATGTCTTACTAAATGAAAAATGATTCATTATGTCAGTTTGAAACATCATAATTTATGTACAAAAAACCCAATAAAAGTTATTAAGCGGGAAATTACAACTATATTTTAGGTATTTAACCGTATTAATCAGTGTAAACAGACAATTAGATTTACAACATAATATTTTTTTTAAAAATTAAAGAAACAGGGAATGTATCTTTATCCTAAAATTGACATTAACCCATATTCCTACACTTTTAAAAAGCTATTTTTCATTAATTTAAAGATATTCACAGACTAAGGACCTCAAAAACACTGTTTTCTAAAATTAAGGTTTCATAAGAAAATAGATTTAAAAATTAATGTTCCATTTAGATAAAAGTCAAAAGTAATATATCCTGTATAGATTAAATTTATGCAAATTATTTCCGCCTATATGTATAGTGGAAATAATTTATCCGCTTATATATTTAAATTATACTAGATGAAATAAAATTTTCTCATATTTATTAAGAAGAAGATATAAAATAATTACCACATAAATACGTTCTGTCTATCTGGTGATTATTTCCATTAACAAATGTTCACCTAACATATACAGGCGAGATGATCATTGATTATAAAAATCGCTTTTCGAACAACAATTGTCGGTTGGAAACCTCGCCAACTAACGGGTATTGAACAGTAGAATTTAGTAAGCTGTCAAAGGAAACCATTGCAGTCTGTTGATTAGATAAACTACACATTGGAACGTATTGATTAATATAAACAAAAAAAAAAATTTACCAGGGGAAAAATAAATTGTTCCAAGAATAGCGCACAAGCAAAGTAGTAATATATTGCAGCGTTATGTGATATTTAGATAGTTCTAGATGGAATGTATTCAATATAGTCATAACTCGTAGTTTAGCCAAGCATAAGCAATTCAATAATTTTAAAAGCTTTCTTAGATGATGGTGGTAAGATATTCCAAGTTTGATGGTACAAGATCCAGTGAAAGACACTCTGCATCAGATTTCAAGTTAAAGTGTTTTTACTGGGAAAATGCATATACATCAAAGATAAAAATTCGATTCATTTGAATAGGGAAAAAAGGAAGGAGAATGCAGATTAATAAATTTAGGTAAGAAAAAAACCTTAAAATTTAGATACAATAGGTTAAAGCTGCAAGAAAATTTAATAATTTATGATGGAGATTTTCTTCCACCAAGTTTTCCACATTTAAAACAAGTCTGTGGAAAACATTTAAACGTTTAGAATTGAAGACGAGATCATGTGTTAAAATATGAGCAATCGAATTAATGCATCAAAAAGTTGAACATATTAGTTTTCGCTCACACAGCAGTAGTGGATCCACTTAACATTTGCTTCTGTGGTGGTAAAATAAGAGTAAGTGTGGGCATGATTATGGTAAACTTTGTAGCCATTCTCCAGATCCTATCTTTCCTGTCATTTCCCATAAGTACATTTTTTTTCATAGGAACAGAGATATCAGTAAGATACAATATATCGCATATGATTTTGATGCCAGATAGTATATTCATTTTTAAGAATATCATGACCAGATGTCCAACAAAAAATTATAACAGAGCCTCTTTCATGCAGAGCTAATGGTAGCTTAATAAATATTTATCTAATTCTGTCAGACGATATTTGGGTTCAAATCCTGTAATTGTTAAGATCAATCGTCTGTAAGGCCCGCAGAGTAAAATGTTCAAATAATAGCAGTGAAAAAATGCATGTGACTGGTGCTTGTAAAATGTTGCAGGTCGAGAAGACTTCTTAAAAACACAAACTTTTATTTCTTGCGACAAACAAACATTTAATACATTATAAAATATCACATATTACACCGACACAGACTACGAACACAAGTGAAAAAAAAAAAGAATCTGAATCTACGTCTAAGTATGCGCGCACGAGTGCTTCCGCTCTTATATAGAGTGAAAAAAACATTTGCCTAAAACCGTCAAATAACATCTTGCATAAATAATTGGGAGCATCCTTTTATTTCATGTGATAAATCGGGGTAATTCAACTCACAGTGTTCGCAATCCGATTACTCACATCGAATCATCAACAGTTTGTGCACACACATTCGGATGGAAAGAAAAACCCAATATGAAACGAGCATCCTATTTTTGCTAACATCTGCCCCCCTTTCTTTTCATCCTCATGCGTGTCCACACAGAAAAATAACCTATTCTTTGCGAAAAACAAGTATTTTGCCTCCTAAGGCATTCATTAATCAACATATTTAATACCAAAAGAATGAATTTCTTTGAATAACAGCTTAAAGATCAATCATTTCCTATCAACTTAAAGAACTGTGAAATAAATGTACAGCAAGTTTTGAGTTACAGAAATAAACCTTACACCAATACATTACAAATTACATTTCTTATGTCTTAAAAAAATATAATATTTATATAACACACAATGGAAATACATTTGCATAAAAAATGAATACATAACATTTTTTTTTACAGTTTTACATGTAATGTACATTTAACAATTAATAACAACAAAAAAACACTTTTTTTTTCTTTACAGCATAACTTTACTTTTACACTAAAGTCTTATTTAAAAAAAACATTTTATTTCAACTTGAACCATTTCACATGATCTTGTTCAAACGAAAGTAACAAATTTTTGAACTTCAATTCTTATGAAGAAATGTCCATATTACATATTAGTGAATATTTGATCTTTGAATTTTTGTAATTCAATTTTAGTTAGGGGCTTCGTGAAAACATCGGCTAGATTGAATTTACTTTGTAAATACTTTAAATCAAATATCTTTTGATATACCAGATCTCTCACGAAAAATAATTTCACGTCTATATGCTTTGTTCTGTGATTTTCGATAGGAGATTTTACAAATTCAATACTGGCTTGATTATCAACCATTAATACATTATATGCTATATCCTGTTTGATAAGCTTTGATTCTTTACATTCAATTAGAATTCTACTAATACAGACTAATTCCTTAGCTGCCTCTGTTAAAGCCACAAATTCTGCCTCCATTGTTGAGAGTGCAATCGCTTTTTGCTTAAAACTTCTCCATTCGAACGGGACTTTACCTAAAAAAATTATCTGCCCTCCCATGGAAGTCGATCATCTTTATTGTTCGCGCAGTCTGAATAGGCTATCAATTTCAATTCTTTAAGGTTTGAAATATTCAATTTAAGTGATTGTGTATACTTTACATAACCTAACAATTTTAACAATCCCTGCCAATGAGCCATGCCTGGTTCTTGCTGGTATTTTGAAAATATGTTTGTAGCATAGGCTATGTCAGGCCTAGTTCTGCTTGCTAAAAATGCGAGACATCCTATTAAATTTCTATATGGAATTTTTTTCATCTCTGCCATTTCAGCTTACGATTGTGGGCATTGTTTCTTACTATATACAGTTCCTTTCGCTATGGAAAGTGAAGTTATTGGGTAATGGAATTCTTCATTATTTTTGCACATTTTTTTCAATGTAATCAGATTGATCTATGAAGATTCTACCGTTCTTTTCAACAAAATTTATCCCTAGTAATCTTTTTGTTTTCCCTAGAATCTGCAAATCAAAATGTCTTTTTAATAGTTGAACAGTTTCATTTGCATCTGTTTCACTTCTACCAAAAATCACAATGTCATCTATATACAGTAAAATCCATCCTACATCCAGCGCGTTTCTTTTTATGTTAAAAACCCATCTGGAACCTAGAATTTTAGCGTTATCGGGTTTTGATATTAAATCCCATACCTTTCTTTCCATTATTTCTAGTTCCTTCTGCATTGCTTTCATCCATTCCCTTCTTTGAGGTGTTTTTATGGCATGTAGATAACAGGATGGAATTTTTACCCCATCCTCTAGTCATTCAGAGTCATAATCTGTAGGGGGGGGGGGTTAAAGTCTCGACATGAAATGCTTGCTTCTGGTGTTTGGTCCCCAATTACAACACCACTAAATTTATTCTCGCGTGAAAAATCAAATAGTTCACTATGAAACTTAATATTATTTTTCTCGCAGTACTGTTCTATTTCCCCCAGCGATCTCAATCTCGTTTTCATGTTTTCCTCTGTATAGTAAATATCATTTGAACCTTTTTCGCAGGATACCTTCCTTAACCAATTTACTATTCTTTTTCCCACCTGATATTTCGGTGTCCCGGTGCAGTATCCGTCAGTTTCCAATCCCAACCCCTCTGGATCTGAATCGAGTTCGGGTAATGTCCTTGGACAGTCCTAATATTCATCTTCAGAATCTGTTTCTATAGTCCTACTTAGGGTAATTCTGAAAGTTGGGGGGTCCAGGTCGCTTTCTTTAAATATTTCAGGTTGAGGCTTTTCTTTTTCGGGAAATTTGTTTTCGAACCTAACGTTTATTGTTTCAATTATTTTTAGCGTTTCTGGATTCCAAATACGATACCCTTTCGTTCGAAATGCATAACCTACTAAAATTCCTGGTTTTGCTCTTGCATCGAATTTCTTCCTTAAGTGTTTTGGGATACCTATGTAGGCTTGGATTCAGAAAGGCTTCACGTGCTTTACAGATGGTTGTTTCCCTCCAAATAATTCGAAAGGGGTCTTGTTTTGTTTATTATGGCATATTCGGTTCCAACTGTAGACAAAATGTAGTAATGCTTCCGACCAAAACCCGGTGTTTAACCCACTATCACGTAATAAAACTTTAATGCCATCCACGGCGGTATAATTGAACCTTTCCGCGATGCCATTCTGTTCCGGGGTATATAGATTTGTAAGTTTATGTTTATCCCGAGATTTTCGCAATACTTCTTGAATTCGTTGTTCACGTATTCTAGACCGTTATCCGAACGAACATTTTTTATTTTACTATCTAAGAATCTTTCTACACGTTTTTGAAATTTAACAAAAGTCTCTAATGCTTCCGATTTAAATTTTAAAAGAAAACAGAATATTTTTCGTGAGAAATCCTCAATTATAGTCATAAAATATCTATGTCCGTGGATAAATGTAGTCTGCAACGGACCACACAAATCAGTGTGTACAAATTCAAGGGGTTTTCTGGTAAAAATTCTGTTAATGGGTTTAAAGCTAACACGTATAAATTTGGTTTCTTTACATGGCCTACAATCACGAACTGAGCCTTTAAGTTCAGGTAAACCATACACACATTTCATTTTACTTGTTCTTACTATTGCATCCACATTTATGTGGGCAAGTTTTGCGTGCCATTCGGCTAAACTTTCACAGGCAAATTTGACGCTTTTTACTGGTTTACCATTTTTACTTTTTGATACATGATTTAAGATTATGTTTTATATTAGACACATTTAAATTACACATTTCATTCATATTATGTACACTATCACTTTGATACTCATTATCGTCATCACATAAATTTAAACATTTATCAGGAAATATATAATAAAGTCCATTATACAATTTGGCAGTACATAACAGCTTCCCATTTTTCCTAAAAATGTTTATTTTTCCGTTATTGCCTACAAATGTAGCGCCCTTTTGGTCAATACATGGTCCAGAGAATAAATTCCTACATAACTTAGGTGTATACATTACATCTCTGAGTAATAATTCAATATGACCAAAAATTAATTTTACAGTACTTTTTCCTTTGATGACTGTGGTTTGACCATCCACTGCTCCAGTCAAAATCTGGTTCTTGATGGTGACGAAATCATCCAGGAACATCTCCCTTGAGTTGCAAAAATGAGAGGTCGCTGCTGTATCAAAAATCCAAGGTTGTTGTTGCATCTCAGTTGTTAACACCTCCATTAACAAACTCTCCTCACTTCGGGACCTTGAAGCAGTATTACCTCGCTCTTTCTTTCGCCTTTCTGTCCTGGGTTGTGTCTCCTGCTCCTTCTTTCGCAAAGGGCAGTCTCTTTTAAAATGCCCTTTTCTATTGCAATGGAAACACACGAGATTGTTCTTGTATCCTTGCTTTCTTGTAGTTGTCGCATGTGTAGCAGTTGGCCGGTCAGCTTTCCTTTGATGGAGTCTTCCTTCCTCCCGAATCAATTCATTCAATACTTTAAAAATTTTAAAGTCCTTTTCCTCCCAGCGGTAGATGTTCTGTATCACATTTTCCATTTTATCAGGCAGAAAACGCAAGATTTGAAAACATTTATCTTGTTCGTCTATGAGGTGTACGCATTCTTGAAGTTGTTCTGCAATCCTTTCAAGTTTGCTTCCATAGATGGCTATTTTTTCATGTGGTTATGGGCGAAGATTATAAAATTCATTTTTTAAGTGCCATCGTCCTGGCTCTTGAATCGGACTGGAAGTAGTCTTTTAATTTTTTCCATGCTAGTACTGGGTCTTCTACATTTTTTATTATCGGGCGTAGACCGTTGCTGACGTTCATAAAAATCGTAGCGAAAGCCTTAATTCGCCTTATTTTAAAGTCATTTACCAACTTTACATCTTTTATGACCGGTTCGACCTCCTTTTTCGTAACTATCTCCCACAACTTCCGTTCAAGAAGTATAACTTTAATTTCTTTGCTCCACAGCGGGAAATTCGAATCGTCTAAAGGTCGTATCCTAAAGTTGATCTCCCCGGCGTTATTCACGTTATGTCTAAATTTTTCTGCACGGGAAAACTTCTGGCAAAAAGTCCGGTCTTTCGTCAAATAAGCTTCTTCGACTTCTATAATCCAGCGTTTAGTCACATACTACAATTCGTTGGGCCTGAGCCCATAACCTAAGTTGTCAGACGATATATAGGTTCAAATCCTGTAATTGTCAAGATCAATTGTCTTTAAGGCCCGCAGAGTAAGATGTTCAAATAATAGCAGTGAAAAAATGCATGTGACTGGTGCTTGTAAAATGTTGCAGGTCGAGAAGACTTCTTAAAAACACAGACTTTTATTTCTTGCGACAAACAAACATTTAATACATTATAAAATATCACATGTTACACCGACACAGACTACGAACACAAGTGAAAAAAAAAAGAATCTGAATCTACGTCTAAGTATGCGCGCACGAATGCTTCCGCTCTTATATAGAGTGAAAAAACACTTGCATAACATTTATTTGCATAAAACCGTCAAATAACATCTTGCATAAATAATTGGGAGCATCATTTTATTTCATGTGATAAATCATTGCGAACGGGGTAATTCAATTCACAGTGTTCGCAATCCGATTACTCACATCGAATCATCAACAGATTGTATACACGCATTCGGATGGAAAGAAAAACCCAATATGAAACGAGCATCCTATTTTTGCTAACAAATTCAAATCAAGTTCAGGGGAAATTAAAAAAACTAGATTTTTTTTGACAAACACTTATGCTGTTGATGTATATGAAGAATTTGTATCGAAATGCTGAATAAATATAATGGTGAGGGTATAAAATAAGTATTCAAAAATAGTATGGATATTAACAATGTACATCAAGTAACATGAAAGGAAAGTATAATTATTAATATTTACTTCAAAATATACTTTATCAGACATTTCACCAAACTCTATGCAGGAAGCATATTCAGCATGATGGAAGTAAAAATAGTTATTGAATACAATTGCAGCAGATAATGTTTTACATGAAATCTATAAATATTAACTAACTGACAATAAACAATTTTTTTCCTATGGTGGAAAATGAAGGTGTCAGTGAGTTTTGTATTGCCGTTTTTCTAAATTATGCATGATTATTAAAAGATTCACTGAAAAGATAAGAAACAGCAAAGGAAGATTGGGCGACATAAAGTTCAAGTTAAAAGCTGATTGAGAGCGGAATGTTATAATAAGAATGAATAAGTCAACCTATAATTCTAAAATGATGATAATTATCTGGTGTTAAACGAAGTGGACTATTATGGCATGTAACATACCAATTTTGGATGGAATTTCTCCAAAATGATCTAGAACAAATTCGTAAGGCAGAATAATAAACTGAATTCGTTCTTTTTTCAAAACAGAAGTAATTCATGTACCATAATCAATTTCAGATAGGTTAAAAGTAATAAACTTTGAGTAATAATGTTTACACCATACTCCAGGACATATTAAACAAATTGTAAGGATATTCTGCAGTTAAATACATTTCTTGCGCAAATGTAAAATGTAAGGATGGAACAGAACTATTGAAACTTACTTTGAGAAATTTAATCTCGGAAACAACAGATATGAACTGGTTGTGCTGTATTTTTGAGAATCAAGAGTTATAGTGCTGAACTTGGAAATAAAATAAAAGATATTTCTAATTAGAATGAAATTTGACAAAGTATGTCATGATACATTATTTCAGAAGAAAGAAAATTAAGAATTTGTCCTTATATTGATAAAAAAACCCATTTAAATCGCTAAAAAAATATTGTCAAGCGATAAAAAATTCCCATCTTGTTACTCAAAAAAGACGATTGTGCATGAGTCTTGGTTTTGAGTTTGTTTCAGCATTGGATAAGAAAGCTGATTTATTTTGGGTAGTTTGGTCTATCGCTAATATTATATTATATTATATATATATATATATATATATATACACACTCATGTTCAATATTAAGGTCACAACCTATTTTCAAAATAATTCTAAATTGCTACCCGTAAAATTGATAGAATTTGTACTTTATATATTTTGAAGAACGAATAACATAATTTCAATTTAGAAAAAGATGTTGTTTAGTATTAGTTTTCGCAGAACTGCTGGAATTAGATCGCTTTTAACATCTGAGAGTTTTACAACAATTTTATGAATATTGCATTAAAACAAACAAGTTAGCCTGTTCGCTGTGAAAATGAATCATTTAGATGGTTTCTTGAGACAGAGCATAGTTGGCAGGCTTGAAGATGACCAATCTCTGGCGGAGGTTACAAGTGACACCAAAAATGGTTTCTGGGTTGTGGAATCAATTCCAAACAAGTGTTACTGTCACCAAGAAGGCCGACCAAGGTCAACACAGAGGAGCAACATCTATACAGGATCGCTACTTGGCATTAATCGCACGAAAAATTGCCAGGCAAACAATATATAGAGACTTATCAGTGTGTGTCCCTTTAATAGCATCCAATGGGAAAGCCGGTTGTTGTGGAGCCGAATAGATCAATCCCGAACACGAGAATGAGGGTGTGTTCTTTTCAGTGATGAGTCGGGATTCACCACACAGAGTGATTTTGACTGAATCTTCATCTTGAGAGAACGAAGAACTCGCTATCATCCCTCCTACGTAAAGAAATATCAACAAATTTGGTGGCGAAGGAATCCTTGGGCGGCATAATGTTGGGAGTTATCATGCCGTCGCACACTACTGTCGTCTTCGATGCGGATACTATCACCACACATCGCTACAGACATGAGATTCTTAAGCCTCTAGGACATCACTTTATGGACGATAATGTGCGGCCACGCAGAGTTCAGATTGTTGATGATTTTTTTAAGAGGATATTTGCCGTTTTGATTGATCTTTGCGATTTCCAGAGCGCATTCCTATTGAATAGGGTGGTATTCTTATTGTATAGAGTGGTCTAGAAAGAGCATAACTTTCGTTCCAAGACTCACCCAGGAGTTAAAAATGTTGCTTTTGGAAGAATGGACTTTGTTGCCATAAACATTTATTGACACCCTCATAAACAGTATGAGAGCTTGCTGTGAGTTTTGTATAACAGTGCATGGTGTCACACGCCATGTGTGACAGAATTTTTTAGAGATAAATGCTTTATCTCTGATTCATGATTTAACATTTTTTGATATACCCTGTTTCTTAATTCACAATTAAAATCTTTTCCATACTGTTATGCTGCTATATTTATTTTCCTGTTGTAATATATTTCTGTGCAGAATTTCGTGGCAACACAGTCAGTGGTTCATCAGTTTTCAAAGGTTTTATGTTTGTGACCTTAATTTTGGACACGAGCTTATATATTTTTCTTTTTGTTTAATGCTGATTTTTACCATATTTTTACGTTCCAAGAATCGCAATATATAGTACTATCTCAGCATTTGTGTTATATTTTTCGCCTTGTTTACAAACATATTTTCATTCCTTTGGCTTGGTCCGACTATATATATATATATATATATATATATATATAGGAAAAAATTATCATACATGAGAAACTCAGGAAAATAAGGATTCATTCCAATAAATGTTTTTTCCTTGTATCGGAGAACAAATCTTCCCTGTACCAGTACTAAGCCAGTATTACACATCTAATTCAGCGCTATACCACTTGTATTGGTGTTTTGGTTTGGATTGGTGGGTTTGTTTTTATCGGTGTTTTCTAAGAATCGTTATCTCAGACTTCAGGATGACTTCTCATTATGCGGGGGCTGTATTGATTTCTAATACGATCTCACTGAGGCATGTTATATATATAGCTACTATTTTTTGTTGCATATTGTGTCTGGACAAAAGATATTCTCGCGACCAAATTTTATCTAACCAACTACCACGATTTATAGGAATGCAGTTCATATTTCGATCTGCAATAATACAGTGTGAAGTATTTGGTGATACTTCACACTCTATTATTGGTGTACTTCGATGCTTTGGTGAGTAAGAAAGATATTGTTATAGAATTCGGTAATAAAATATTCCAATAAATAATAACAGATTATTCATCTAAATTTATTTATTGGAATACTTGTTTATTATTTCTTAAGGTAATGGATGCAGTTTTTTTATTAAATTAATTGCATTTGCCCAAAATATGCTTATGAATTTCGTTTATTCAAAATGTATTGTAAACTTTTATTATTATTTAATTAATTATATAATTTTATTTCATATTGTTAAAACCATGAAGGGTAACTAGGAATAAGGATTAAATGGGAACAGAGACTACAGTAAGCACAAGTGAAGCCTTAACGAGCTGGGAAGAATGTGATTCTATTATGGCACTTTAAGGAAAGGCAAACAACACTTTTAAAATTTTCTTGTTATTTTCTAATGCTTTAAAAAATTTTTAGTTAATAAAACTGAAATTAAAAGTTTTTCTAGGTATCGTTATTTATTCCTTACAACAATTATTTGCAAGTGAAATTATGAAGTTATACAGGTTTGGGATCTTTAGGAGTATCATTCAATTTTAATTCCATTCATTTTTGAATTTTCTCCCAAGAAACGTAATAATGGTCGCAGTTGCCTCTGACAGTTTTCATATGTGAAGTAAATAGGAATAAGTAGTTTTAAAATTACAGTAGTAAAACACATAAACTGACTGTGTTTAAATTGAAGGACTTAAGAATTCGTGAATTGTGCGATAGGTTTTGAAAATTCAGATTTATAATCATTTAAGAACACGAAATGTTACTGGGATTTATAATATCTCTATTAGTGATGAGACCAAATGTGTTGTGCATAATCAGTCAACTAGCACTCTACAAAACTGCACTATGTTGTTTCATATAGAGTATCAAATTTGATACACTTATGCTTCAAAGAGTGGGAATATATAATTCAAAGCGATTCTTTTGGAATTTTATTTAGAACTGAATTAAAAATCAAGCAAATTTTCGCGTTTTTCGGCGATTACATTTGAAAATACTATTGTTCAAAAATAAGTTTTGCACCAAATTTATTCTAATCTTAACAAGGTTTTAAATATTTTTAAAACATGATTCGCAATTATGCTTTTTACTGTTGTGTTGAATTAAAGTTGAAGTCATTTACGTATTTATACAAATATATATGACTCTCTTCCACTCTTGAAAGTTGTAGAAGGAAGATACTACATATTTTCAAATTATAACGTTCATATATAAACAAAGTCCTCTGAGATATAAAGCAAATAATAAAATAAATTTAACGCGCCGAATGATTATAGTTATTGTTCAGTTTGTTATTATCAGGTTATTTTAATACAACTCACATACTATTGAATGTAAACTATATTGCATCAGTTTAACGTTGGAATCAATTGCATATCTTTATAAAGCAAAATGAAAAATATATTTAAAAAATTATTCTAATTGCATTAACCACTTAACTGTTTTATTTTCTTTACTCTCTTATAAGATGACACCATCTATTTTGGGAATAGTTTCTTATTTTGATTTCAAATAGAAATCCATTAAAGATTTGACTTATCTATGTATTCGAGGTAATTTTAATATTGAATTATAATCGTTACAAACGGTTTATTTTTTGCTTATAATTATCAAAATTGGATAAATCGATCCACGTATTGCCCTCGGGTAAAACAATTAAGTGGTTAAAATTAAAAGGTCAATATTTCCACTTTCAAAATTACCCGTTGTTGCGTTTTTAACATGGAATGTGGAGCTTTTCTCAATAGAATACCTTTAAATATTGATTAAAATCAAAAACCAGAAGCTAGTTCACACGTTAAAAAAATTCGTATCCATTGTACGGTTTAAATACTCCGATTCCAGACATGATCGGTGAATGAAAATAACAGCACTCAGTAATGAATTTAAATAGCGCAACGTTATAAATCGTATAAAAAGAGGAAGTTATCGGAAGGATTGTAAAGAAAAAGAAATTAAAATTAAAATCGAAACAAATCAACAGAAATTTGCTTTAAAATTTATTCTATTGTTAAATATGTAGTAGTCCTTTAGATCACACCAGACAATATAATCGAAACCTTTTTCCATAATTTTAATAAAATTAATATATAGTAAATAAATAAAAAAAACATACAGCTGCAAAAATTCCCTCCTTTCCTCATTTTCATAAAAACTTAAACAATCCTTGTGACTTGTTTTTCCTTTTTGCTTATGGTTATTTTAACAATCTTCATTACAGCGAAACAATAAGCATTTGAAATATTTCAACAACCCTACCTGGACTTTTCACCTTTTTTCCCCCTAAAATTTTCAGCTGCAGTCAGTCGAATCAAATTAATTGGCACGAAGCGTTAAGAAGAGGATAAATAAGCTGTTAATTACCTGACTCAGTACGAGATCCTTAGCTTGTTCCTTCAGTTCAAAGATGGGATAATCCCATTCGTTAATTCGGTTCAGTAGAGGATCCGAATCCAACGCCTCTGGATCGTACCGATGACCATTTACCACGATCCCATGACCATCATCCTATAGAAGGAATGAAAAATAAGGTTAAAGGAAAAAGAAGCAAAAAATCTCCAGGAATATAATCGTTCGTTATATGTTTGTATGATTATCACATGGAGTAAGATCTTGGGAATCGACAAATGCATTTGGTATCCAGAATTGTGTGTTCGAATTCAGTTTGGAAGTTTTGCTGTATCAGTTGAAAAGTTCATCCAGTTTAAAAATTTAACTGCTTTTACGATTATCGTATAAAGAAGTTTTTATAGTTTATTCGCCATTTTATGAGTCCAGAATTCTTTTCTTCAAGCATATTTTTATCCTGTTCCATCTTTATAAACACTATCAATCATCTGACATTTACACTTTTATAGATAAAAGATGAAACTTGAAATTGCATTTTGAAGTATACATTGTTGAAATAAAAATAATAACTACATGCTGTTTAATAAAGCTTTGCAATATTTTCATTCATTTGAAATCACTTTTTATAAACATTTTCTTCGTTCAAACAATTTTAAAGGATTTTATTTTACAAAACAATTATATTATATGTACAAAGCCGGTTTCTTTAAACATAGTTTGATGATGTGAGTTCTGAATAAAAATAGTCTTTAAATTTGTGCAAAATTTTCTGTTACTAAAAATGTATTAGTGTGAAAAAAAAAGTCTTTTTAGAGGGTTGAAAGACATAAAAACACGTTTCAGCGTGTTTCGCACTTCTGTACAAACAAAGCCACTTTCTCATGTGGAATTTCAGAAAAATTGTTTACACGCCACATACTTCCCTTCGATATATTCTTGGTACAATTTATGCTATTCTCTATGTAAGATTTTGAATAAGTAATTTTTTTTAAAGATTTTAATGATTACTTTCATGAATGGAAAATATGCACGAATTACTAAATGCATTATTATAATTAATAGAAAATAGTAATACATTTTTATCAAGAGATTATAAATTCATATGATCTAAATATATGATGAAATCGACATTTAGCTTATAAAAATGCTACACACAACAGTAAATTTACGAAGACCATTAATTAATTAATACAAACACATGAATTCATGAAATAGAACTTATATAAAAGCACTTATCTATCCAATTAAATGGTAATTAATTTTTAAAATTTTATTCAATGGAAATGGATCTTTATATTGAAATAATGCCGTTTCAGGCCTATTATAAGCAACACAATAAAAGATTTAAAACAGAAGCATTATTTAACTCAAATGAATATATTTCTTTCTCCACATATGGAAAAATAAAAAATAAGGATTCAAAAATTATAATTATAATGCCAATAAATAAAATTCCCGTTACATATACATTTATTTATTTATTTTTGTAATTGGAATTATTCATCAAATGAATTACCGAGATATATCAACAAAATTTCAAGACATTTTATCAAAACGAAAAAAAAAATGTGTTAATTTTTTTATTTTGAATACAAGAAGAATTCCTAATTTCTACAATTAATTAAAAAAAAACGAAAAAAAGTATTAAATTTTATTTACCGTAAAATCTATTCAACTATTTTAACAAATTTAAAATCAGTTTCTACACAAGTATAACATGTAAATGTATCACACTTTAATGAACTAATTTGGAAACTTTTAATTAGTTACCTGCTTCACTGAACGAGCTCCGGCGAATTCTTTGAGCTTTGGCAAGTAAATTATTACAGTATTTTGTTCGTTAGATAACTCTATTATTTACTAATTACGCGTTTTGTTTTCTTAATTAAAATATTCATGATATTTTTCGCTACATTAAGTTACAAGAGATAAAATAATAAAGAATAATGAATATTTTAATAAAAATTTTTTATACTTGCATTCTTTGATTACAGAATTTAAAAAAAGACACACAAATTTGATTAGCATACACATGATATTTCGCTTAACGTATTTTTAAAATTGAGAATAATTAAAATTTTAAAGAAATAATTTTTAAAATAAAAAATATCGAGGGTTAATTTTTTAAAAAAATCTGCTGCTTTTGCATATAATATAAAATCTTTTTGTTAAAAAAAATGTGGAATTTTCTCTTTTAAAATTATAATTTTAACGTATACAAGAATTATCTTCTATAAATTGCTACTTATCTCTATTTTCTTCAAAAAATTGAAAATGTTCATAATAACTGGAATTCGAAAAAAATGTTAAAAATGTCCGCAAAATTCATTTAAAATATTTTCATATAACAATAAGCACGACATTGGATTATTTTTATAAATCGTTTTTATTTGATTAAATTTAGTCAAGGAAAGTGACACAAGCGTTGTAGTGAATAATAATAATAAATATGAGCTTTTAAAATACTAAGAAATTCTAGAGTAAAAGAAGACTTTTCAACTATGTAATAATTTTCTTTTTCTTTTAAATTTGAGTTAATTATTTATATGTTAACGTCAATTCTTTTGACATTATCAAAAACTACATCTTCAAACCCCATCGAAATTCATCATTTTGTTTTATTTTAGTAGTTATATTTATTTTTTATTAATAATTCTGAAGATTAACATCAAACATAGAAGAAACAAATGTAATGGATGAAACGACAGACATCCGAATCAAAAAGAACCGATGTTAATTGAATTATATTTATTGTAGCGTAAAAAGTAATCTCTAGTGTATTTTTTTTCGGTTGCCATTCGAGTTAATAATAAATAAGAGATATGAATGGAATGCGGAATGGATATGGTTGATGAAATAATCATCATGAAGTTACAAGATTACATTCAATTAAAAATAGAAATATTTTTTGACGGATTAAAAATTGAGAATATACAATTTTGTGAATATTCTAATTCACTTTTTATCTTGCTTTTTAATCTATTCTCAAGTGGAATCTATTAAAATAAGTTCATTGAAAAAAAAATCAAATGTAGGAATTTCGATATTAAACATTATGATAGCAGGAAACAAAAAATTTAAGCGAATTAATGACAAAAAAAATTGAAATTTTAATATGTTATTCTTTAAATAATTCTTTCTTATTTCTCAGTTAAATATAACTAAATGAAAAAAAATTATATGTATGCTTGAGCAAATATTTAGCAAATTTTATTTTTCGTGATTCTTGGTTTTATCTTCGGTACACACTAGAGAGAACTAAACAATAATTCCATATATTTTATTAGCTTATTCAATTTGAAATTATTTATTTAAAAAAGGGGCAAATAATGAAGAATTATAGAAAGAGTGAGTAAAAAGGTAAAGGAAATCTCCATGAGGCAAATGGGCTACCCATGCTATTTCTATAAAGGGAGCTAAGCAGGAAAAAGAAATAGATGTAAAGAAATAAAATAAATAGGATTATAACATCAAATAATTACAAAAAAAATGCGAACATCTTCTGTATTATCATGGTATTTCGGAGTGAATTTATCGTTGTGATCATTTCAGTTAGCTAAAAAGTGCCAAGATTTTATAAACGGAAGAAGTGTAATCGCAAAATTATTTTCAAGCAAAATTCTCCTCCAATCGGGAAAAGTAATTCTATCAAGATTTTCAACTTAGAAGAGACTAAAACCTTCTTTTCTGCCAGATATTTCTAATTATATGTTGCTATTATCTATATAGAAAATGGCGCTGGAAGTGCTAATTTCCATTTTATCTGATTTGAAAATTTGCCATTTTTTTTTTATCGAAATGAAGATATATGGCAAAAACCCAAGAGAAATAAGCTCTTCAATCTAGAGGTTTTGGAAACTCAATCTTTAACTGGCAGAATAGAAAACCTGCCAATTTATATATATCATGAAGAATAGCAATAATCATTAAAGCAAATAAAACAAAGTATCATACATACAATGTAATCAAGATTTCATTAAATCGATGAAAATAATAAAATAATAATAATTTGAAATTTGGATAGGCTATATTTCTGTATTCATTCAAATCTAAAACTGTTGCTTTTACACTCAATGTTTATACATACATTTATCGAACCGATTAAAAAATCAATGGAATTTGCTCTTTTTTTCTCATAGAATCAAATGAAATAAAAAAATTGAAATAAAATTGATATATTTGCATTAATGCTTTAATATTTTTGATGCATTTCATGCACTTCTAAAGTACTTACATTTTCAATGGAGCGATATAAAAATGTTCTCGAATCATATTGGAAGCAATTATGAATAATAAATGAATTAAATATGGAATAGAGAGACTTTTATGCCTAGAAAAATAACAAATAGGGAATTGTAATTTTTAATTAAATTAGGAAATTTGAAAAAAATTGCATATATCTGCGCCATATCGTGAAATCTTTCAAAAATTGTTGCTTAAGAGAGTTTATAAAGATATTCTAAATTGAATCGGCCAATTTGATGAAGGGTTTTCTATTTTTATAAATTTTACAGATGAAGTGAAAAATCATTTATTTTCATAATATTTCCAGAAAACTGAAATCAGTAATTTTCCATTATTAAAGATGATTACACACGATACCGAAAGGCCAACATAATTATTTATGACCCAACAAGATGCGTAGAAAACATTTTTTTTAATCGGAAGACGTTTTTAAAATGAACCTGGGTTTGTTGAAGATAAAATTCACTTCAAAAATATTTTTAAGTGAACAGCAAGATTTTATTTGGCTTGCATACAATAGACAATATAAGCGAGAAAGAAAACTGCAGTTGCCCAGTAGCTTCGCTCGCTGTAATTGCTGGTGAATTATTTGTTATCTCATTGTAGAAGTCTAAGTATATAAAGGAAAATTTTACTGGATTTGATGATGTTCTGTATTTTCTTAAAATACTGACAGGAAGTTTTCCTAGTTAGGCAAGTTATTTTCTGGATTCGAGATGAAGGTTTCCTTGGTAGACAGAATTGTTATCAGGATTTGAAATGAAGTTTTTTTTTTTTTTTTTTTTTTTTTGGCAGACAGAATTGTTTTCTGGATTTGAAATGAAGTTTTTTTTGGCAGACAGAATTGTTTTCTGGATTTGAAATGAAGTTTTCCTTGCTAGACAGAATTGTTTTCTGGATTTGAGATGGAGGTTTTCTTGGTAGACAGAATTGTTTTCTGGATTTGAGATAAAGGTTTCTTTGGTAAGCGGAGCTGTTTTCTGAATTTGAGATGAAGATTTCTTTGGTAGGTGGAGTTGTTTTGACAGAATTATTATCTGGATTTGAAATGAAGTTTTTCTTGGCAGACAGAATTGTTTTCTGGATTTGAAATGAAGTTTTCCTTGCTAGACATAAGTGTTTTCTGGATTTGAGATGGAGGTTTTCTTGGTAGACAGAATTGTTTTCTGGATTTGAGATGAAGGTGCCTTTGGTAGGTGGAGTTGTTTTCTGAATTTGAGATGAAGGTTTTCTAGTTGAACAGAATTGTTTTCTGCATTTGAGATGAAAGTTTCCTAGTTGAACAGAATTGTTTTCTGGATTTGATATCAAGTTTTTCTAACTAAGCAGTTATTTTCTGAATTTGAAATTAACAGCGGAGAGCCATCGTATTGTTGTTTCTTCAATAATAGAAATGATTGCTATCAGATTCTGTTGATTCAAGACTGGATAATTACTGTTTTTTTTTTTTTTACTGGTACAGAAATGTGAAATGAACCTTTACTGCAAAATAACATTCAACTAATAAGATATAGCTTTTCTGTATCTTCAAACTCAAAGAGTTTTCTTTTTAAAAACAGCTGAATACTAAATTTCAAAATCAGATACATTTCGATGCGTGAATTTTTTTTAAATTTTTATTTTGAATTTGTTTGAATCGGTAAAAGATTCTTTTAAATTTAGGTAGTCAGTGTAAAAGGTGAGAACTGTGCTGTAATGAATGAGTGAAAACTGCGTACAATGAATTGCAAAATTTGTTAAAAAAGTTTGAAGACGAAAAAAAAAAAATGATTAAAACACTGGTATGAATATTTGAAAAACAATTAGCTTATTCTTATAATAAATCTATTTGAATTAAAAGCCGCCTTAACCCTATTGATGCGTTAAAATATATCAATTACGAAGCACTTTCAAAACACTCGCTCACAAGCACACACACATACATAAACAAGTGCCTGCGAAATTCATTTATAAAGATATAGTGTAACTGTTATTAAAATTTTCGAGGAGTGCTTTAAGCAGCAATTTGTGCCTTTTCCAATACTCATCCCTAACACAGTGTAAAACTTGATGGCAATCATCAATAATTTTATTCCTTTTAGCAACGCTATATGCTCATCATTTCGCTGCATCATCTCTTCCCAGTCTGTTGATCATTTACTGTATAAAGATTTAATTATTCTTACCATTTTTCTCTGTAAACTGCAGTTAGGGAAAAATTTAATGACCTCTTAAAGTACGGTAAGAATGCAAAAGAAAAAAATAAGACTTTCATGGTAATTAACAGAGAGTTGTTACGGCTGAAAATCTTTTCAAACATGATGGGGTTTCTTTATTCTTTTTTCGCTTTCTTCTTGAAACGCTTCTTAAAGGTCACGTTTTACTGTAGCACATGGACGAGGAAAGTAAATCATTATGTTTTGCTGCATTTTTAGGTTTAGCCAGGTATTTAGGTAGCTTAGGTGGATTAAAATTATATATATATATATATATATTGTCTCATACGACTACTAGTGGTGATAAAAATAAAAACAATGAAAATGTTGAGTCAAAATTGCTATTTAAGTACTACTTTCTGAATGTTTTCTGATGAATTAAATTATTCATAATTTTCAGAATAAATCTTTTATTATTATAATCTAATCAAAACACTTTTATAGGCCTTTTTTGACGTTCAAATATTTACACGCATCAACAAACTTGGCAGGATATTATTCATAAAAGATGCATTTCAGTACTTCGTTCTACTGACAAAATTATACCGACATCATAGTGGTTGTTTTATAGACCTTGGACAAAATATTTTATTTTCAAACGTGAGTGAGTCTCTATGTTAAGTAATAAAGATAGTTCAGGGAGGATAACTACTTTTCTATTTAGTCGTAGATAATTTTTTATTCTCAAATTATACATAGAATGATAATTTATTATAAGTACATATTGATGATATATAATATAGACAGAAATTTCGTACGTTTATATTTAAAGTTTTCCTTACTTAAAGTAACATTTAAAAAACAACTATGAACATATTTTCTGAATGATAATTAGAAAATGAAGTTTTATAACAGCTTAACTTATCGAAATATACACTAAAAATGATAGTAAAGAATAAAAAAATTTCACTTATGATTATGGTAAATTTAATAGAATAAACGAAAAATGGTAACATAATAACGGAAAAAGGAATAACGGTGTTTACAGTTTTAAATAAGCAAATTAAATATCATGCATAATATATTTTAAAATGATTTATACCAAGTTGGAATTAACCTTAAAATCACCAAAACACACAAATAATGAGATTATTTTTAAAAAATTTCCTGATATGCCCTAGAAAAATAATTTACTTGAAATGAGAAAATTCCCTTGAATGTTATAAATAGCAATTTAACACAAATTACTATTTATAGCTTTCAAGAAAAATTTGAAAAGAAGAAAAAAGCGGAATTTAGTTTTTATTTAAGAAATAAATTGGATTATTTAGTACAATTTTATGATAAGACATTTTGTGTTTACTTGCAGATGAAAATACACGTTTGCATTGTAAGAATTTAATTATGATTTCTTTTTGCTATATATCTTGAAATATCAAAAGCAATGTACAGTAGCATTAAATTGTTCGTTTGATAAAAAAAGGAGAAAAATAAAGTGATATTAAAAATCTAGTTTCTGTTTATAACCAATTTAATAATATTAAGGCTAGATATATAAGAAAACATCATTTGAGCAACATTAAGAGCACAATGATTTTATTTATATGCAAGTCATGTTATTCATTCAATTTTTAAAATATCAAAAATTAACTACCATTACTTGAGATGATTGAAATGTATCAATTTGTTGATTTTTTTGTCGAAAATTCAAGATTAATAATGACGCAATATGAGAGTACATTATCATGGTATTGAATCCATAAAAGATTTCATCACAATTTAGATTATTTCGGATATAAGAACTGAACTTTTTCTTCAAGATCTCTAATTTTTAATTGATAATCAATAAGTATCAAATATTGGATCCAATTGCCATTTTTATGATTTGACCAAGTGGATGGTCTACCAAAAAGTGATTAATCTCTAATTTGTGACCAATATTCTTTAAATATTTTATACCAAACAAATAATCTTGTGTTTGATAAACAGTTATTTTTAAAGGCATTCTACATTGTTTTAAATATTTTTTGAAGCAGAAAGTGCATTTCAGAAATGCATTTTAATAATGCACACTCTTTGCTCAACCGCAATCGTCATTTTGAAAAATTTGCGAAGTCAATATTCTTATTTCATTAAAAATAATTTTCCAAAGTTGTGTGAAGTACTGAATTATCACTTGATGTTTATATAAAACCATAAAAATATTTCATAAAAATTAGCAAACGAAGTATCTACATTTTAAATGAAGCATTTTAATCATTCATGCTAAATTATCAATGATCACATATTTGCTCTTATCTCTCGAGTTACTTGTAAATTTCCCGTCAGCATTGATATAGTAATTCCAAACCAAAATTGATTTCAAAATCAAACAAACATACAAAAACAGGAGAAAGAATGGGGACTTCTCTGATATTTTGGAACTTCAATGATTTTGTACAAGCAGCTATGATATAATTATCTTGTTGAATGCCAAACTACACAGATATGAAGGAAGAAATAAAAGATATCCCCAAATTAATTGCAAGATTTGAATTTGCCACCACTTGTTCATTAAAGTGATGGCAACCCTATTAAAAAACCATTTGACATGTGATAGTTTAGGGTTAGTAAAAATAAAGCGTTACACGGTAGAACATCGTGTTAATGCAAGATTTGAATTAAAAATTTAATTTTTTTTCTTTAAATTGTTATATTTTTATTGAATCGTAAAGTACAAAAGACAGGATTATGTATGGAATAACACATAGGGAAAATGGCCTCCACGAATTTATTGGCACATATATACTCTTTTGTTGAAATTTTCAACGACCATTTTGCATAAATGTGGCTGAAATTCGTTGATGTTGGGTTGAATTTCCTCTTTCAATGCTTTGGGCTTGTTGGCCTAGACCTTTGACTTCAAATAACCCCATAGAAAGAAGTCCAATGGTGACGCGCAATCTAGGGGACGAATTCTCAAATTTTCGAACTGTGGTCGATAGACTTTCATTATTTTTTGAAATATTGCTTCAACAATGAAAAGACGTTGTTACTAACCCTGAGCTATCAGCTTTTAAATGTTTTTAATAGGGTTGTCAACACTTTGTTGCACGAATGATGGCAAATTAAAATCCTTCCTTAATTTTGAGAGCCCTTTATATTAAAATTTCAAACTACTCTTCCATTAGTAAAAAGTTTGATTGTCAATTTTTTTATAATTTTCCGACATTTAACATTAATTTTCACAAGGCTCATTAAGAAATAACTGTAAGGGAAACATTAATTTGTTCTCTTTATGATAATAAAAATGCTAATAAGTGATTCAGTTTTATGCATCGCAGCCAATTTTTAAAGCACGGAAAAAATTTGTAGATCGTCAAAACGAAAAAACAACCATTAAATACAAATTGTTGAAGTTAAATATATTCTCAGACGAGTTTTCATTATATAATCACAAAAAAGAGGGGATTTTACTGTTTTGAACTGACGATGTTTGTATTTTTCCTTAACAATAAAAAAAATCAATAACTGTATTTTTCTCTAAAAAAACGCAGTAATAGAAAAATCAAGAGAAAGAAAAACATAAATATAACGCAAGAGCTTAAAGAACATTTTTATAATACTATTTTAAAAAGCTCTTTTCAGAATTCCATTTGCTTGTCCTATGCAGGAAACGGATCTTCAAATGTGATGATTTTCGTCTTTTCATTTCATTTCATTTTCTTTTTTATTCGAAAAGCTTTTTCAAAATTGAAATGCCCTAAATGATTCAAAACAGATATTTTTTTTTGCCTTCAGAACATGTAAACAACAAATGTATAAATCTTTTTATTTTTTATTTTTAGCCTTAAAAAAATATTTTTTTAAAGTTAACGTTATCTTTAATTGTGGAGGAATGATAATAGCGCACTGTCTGAAGAACAAATTAAAGGACAGTGGGGCATATTTTAAAAAACTTGTTTGATAAAGTTTCTGCTTTAAAATGCCACTGTGTGGGAGAATATTAATTTCATTTGCTTTTGTTTTAAATATAATGTGTTGTGAGGCAAACTGAAAAATGTACTTGCATTGATATTTTTATTTGCGAATGTTCTTTTTAATTTATTGAGGTAAACATGGGGGTAAAAAAATTAAATCTAATCAAATTTTCTAGGCATCATGAAGTTTTAGTACATACAATTTTGATAATATTATATTATGATAATTTGTTGGTAAAATGATACAAAAAAAGGAATTAAACGTGAAAATAATTTGTTCAATAAAAATAAGATTTTATTTGAAAGATAACCGAAATTTAAAGTCAATCTGATAGTAAACATTTTAAAGAAAAGTGCACAAAACTAATGCAAATTTTAAAATAATATTAACTGAAATTAAACTATTAATTTTAATTATAATAGATATAATTTTAGTTTATTCTGATAATTGCTGCCATGATACATTCCTTATATTTTCAATGTTTTGAGATAATTTTTTATTTTGATATTTAAACATTTGCATATTGTCTTTCGCAACCAGCCACTATCTCCATTTTTGTAATTATTTTTCTTCGCACTAACAAATTATATTTTAAATTTTTGTGTTTGGAAAAATATTATATAAAAATTGCACATTCTAAATGATAAAAAGCATTTAATTTTTTATCATTGTAATACACGAATGATTTTAATATTACAATACATTTAATGATTACAATAAAAAGACACACAAAATTATTCCGGATTTTAGATTCTTTCCTTCTTTATTAGCAGAATTATTTCTTTATAAAATATATTATTAGATACATGGTCAATTTAGTATTTATAATAGGAGTTCCACTATTGAGTAATTTAAAAGAAATATCATTGTATCATTTTTGAAGTATTTTTCTTCAAGAGAAATTTGTTTTGCGATACTGTTTATGAAAAACTAAAAATTATTAAGAAAACATGCGGGAAATAATTGTTATATCTAATAAAACTGAATAAAATTATGCAAATATTGATTAAAAATATCTTTATCATCTTATTTTTCAGAATTTTCAGAATTTTTTTGTATCATTTTTTATATAACTTGTATACCCTAATTTAATATTATTTTATATTAATAACAGTTTAGCTTTCATTACTTTATATTAATATATACATAATGCATCAAAAAATGTAACAGAGAAATGAATAATGCAATTTAACCATATTCTGTTTATAATTACAAAGTATTTCCAATTAAACATAGAATGGACACCGTTTTTGGACACCATTTAACTATTACCATCTGATAACTTGATTACATTAAAAGCTGATCATAAGTGCTTGTTCGTTCTCACCAACACAGTTTTTCTATGAATTACTAACATAATAATTAAATTTTGATAATGGATATCTAACCATTATACTAATTTAATTTCATATTAATAATCAAATTAATATATTTTGTCCAATATAGAAATATTTTTCCTGTAACATATTGCAATTTTAAGAAGAGGGATATGTGTTTTATACATATACTTTCTTAATTGAAAAAGTACGATATTTTTAAACTTAATTTATTATGAATTTATTGTTTGACTATTTGTAGTTTCTGATTTTGTGTCTACTGTATATAAGGAAAAAAATTCATATCTTGCTCCAACATTCACTCAAGTATATTAAATATAATTCGGTATATATGGATTATCTCGCGGATTATATTTATAGTCAATTTTCAAACTTTTCATCAGATATGAAGTTTATCATTTCTATCAAAGGAATATTTAGAATATTAATTTAAGATAGCCTGAAAAACATATAAACTGTTTTAACTTGAGATTTAAAAGTTTTCACAAAAATAGAATAATAAATTGCACTAACTCTCCATCCTTTGTGTTTCAATTTAATGTACAGTTGTATTTATTCAGAATTCTGGAAAGTGTTTTGATTGAGTTGATTGGGCTTCTGAAAACTTCATAAGCTTTTAGCATCAAGTTTAAAGTTTCATGTTATTAACAATCTGATAGAACCAAAGGAAAAGTCTGAAAGTCTTAAGATAATGGAGTGTCATATAGCATTCCTTAAAATAAATGTATCTCATATCTAAATGCAGAGAATTATTTATTTCATTTTTCTGAAGAAGAGTTCAAGTACAAGAGCAGCTGAGTGGCACTCAAATTAATACAATCTCTTATGAAAGGATCTCCAATTGGAGAAGAGACTTCCTCTCCAAAATCAGTTCCAAAAATAGACAATTTTCCATCTCTACTAACATATTTCTCTTTCACTTAACTTGAATCAAATGTCATTATTTAACTGAAGAATTCAAAATAACAGAAGTTATTTTCTGGACGTGAGTCGGGAAGAAGCAGTGGAAATGTTTTCCCTACAGCCATTCCAATTTTCTTCGTAGCTCTTTCAGTTAATCCTATTGATAGAAAAGACGGTAAGTCTCGCCATTCTTACAATGAGAAGGCAAAAAAGGAAAGAATCCAATGGCGAGAAAATTGCCGTCAGTCCAAATGAAACAAAGCTTCTGACTTTTCATACTTTGGGAACCTCATTATCAGCCAATTCGAAATGGGCTTACTTAAAAGTAAAACGATCTGTCGGAAATCATTTCAGAATCTGAGAAAATAGTTTTTGATGGAAAACGGAGCGTGCATTTTTCTTTTATGGTCAGCGTCGTTCTGGTAATTTGAAATATGACGACTTGCTTTTGATTCATGCATTATTCTAAAATTCTTTAGTTGTAATAATATTAAAAAAAAATTCTTGCATGCATTTAATTTCTCTTTATTACGTCACAGTGCTTCATAAGTTTGAAAGGAAAAGTTAATCTTGTTTGGAGAGCTTTAATGATTGGTATATACAGGGTGAGAAATGTGAAATTTTACTAGTATAAATAATATATATTAATATAGGATAAATAAGTAGACTGAAAAATGTAAACATTATATGTTTAACTTGTCAATGCGCCAAAGAAAATATTTCATTAGTTCTTTAATGGTAAAACTGAAACTCGGTATAAAGTGCTAATGATCCTTTTGAAATAAAATCCGTGTTCAAACGTAACTTCAAAATTTATCGTAAGTAGAGAAACTGCAGTAATCTAGAAAACATTCATCTTCTATAAACAGAATATTATATTTATAATGAAGACAAAATATATTATTAATATGAAGTTCGAAATTCCAGATTTGCTTGCAATATCACCTAGATTATTAGTAATAGATACTTATCCAGAAAAGGCATCTCAAAAATTAATTTCAAAACCATAAAAAGGAAAAGTATTGTTGCAAATCAAACTTAAAAATAATTTTAAAGCTTGTGGTGGAATAAAGATCATTATGATCCGTGCAGTGGAAGCAAGAGGATCCATATTTTGGGAACATTCCTTTAAGCACATTTCACACAAAACAAATACGAAAGATAAGAAAGACAAAAACGCGCGCACACCTTAACAGAACAGCATCACATCTTATTCGCAATGCACTGTGGGATGCGTACCTAATCAGGCATCGCCATCTATTATCCAAAAGAGAAGATAGAGTAATACAACTGCTACAAGTTTTGTTAAAAGTAATAACAGAATTGCAAACAATTTAACTACTATCATTAAAAAGATAATTTTTAGAATTTTAAAATGATTTAAAAATTAATTTAGCACATTAGTATTTTGGGAGATTATCATGATTAAATATTCGGTAAAATTTTCAATTATCTAACGTTCCCATTTACATTTCAACAAAAATCGCTCCGAGTTGCATATTCTCATTTTCAAGAGCGTATTTGGGTCAAATTTGTTAACTTTAAATATAATGGTTTTTTTTCCATATAGCGCTAAAAGACTCATATACGCTCTTATTTTGATGTATGTATGAAGTATAAGACTCACATACTTAATATATACATTAATTTATCATTTTTATTCATGTAATTAAAATTTATTAATAAAATATCTATATATTTTATAATACTTATTTTAATATACAAAAATCTATGATATATTTATATACAAAAATAAACGAAACATTATGCGTTTTTAAATCACAATTAAATACAAAATTTCAAAATTTCTGAAATCCAGAAGTAATTTGAATCATCCAATGTGGTTATTCATGAAGTGAAACCATCAGTTTTCATGTTAAAGTTATTTTAGTTCGCTATTTTCATTTACTATTGACATTATTAGGCTCTAGGATTAATAAAAATTTAGCTTTAGATATCAATGATTTGGCGTTACGAATTTTATATAAATTAATTCGACTAAATATAACATGCCTTATTCGACTAAAATGCCGATTGGCCTATTTAGTTAAAAGTTCGATTTTATTCGTATTAATTAAATATTCTTACTTCAAGAATATTTAATTCAATCATCTTCATTATTTAATTATCTTCATTTAACTTTAAATTATCTTCATTATTTTAGGGTTTTGCTTTTAATATGCCAAATACTTTAGGAAGAAAAGTAAACATGATTATCTTTTTGAACATTTTCTGTACATTAATCAATCTTTTTCTCTAAATTTTCGTTCTAGACCTCCATACCCTTGCCAAGCTCCATCCGACTTTCTGTCGATAAGTCTGTCGTTTGTTTTGTTTCCAAACCCTCTCTATTTCTTCACATTTAAATTTCACACAGAATGCACTCAATAAATCATTACTAATTCACACACTTAACCGAATCAGTCTTTATATTTAATATAGCATACATTATATTTAATATTTATAATATAGGCTGAATTAAAAATTTATTTAAAAAGTATAATTTATTTTTTAAATAAATTTTTTTTATATCCATTGACGATTTTCCCCGATTTTCTTATACTTCATAAACTGCTGCTTCATATTTGTAATAATTCATTAAAAGTTACGAATGTCAGACATATTGACATTCCTACATAAACATTTAATCGATTCCCATCAAGAGTATCTTTCTGACATCTAATGAGAAGGTCAAAAGTGTCCATTTGTCATTAAAAATCGTCTGGACATACTGGCAGTGGCCGGGAGCCTCCATTGCCAACAGCAACGTTATTGGAAACAGAGAAGATGGACTTGCAGACGATTAGTAATGATTGAGATACGGAAGGTAGGATGGAATGTTTGGCAACACACAGAACCGAATTTACTCATCGTCCACTTTTCTTAAGCGTCTGACAGTTATTCACCCTCATATGACTTTGGATAAGGTCGAACAGTTATTTTAGTCTGCGTCATTCCTTTCGTGGTGTTTTCATAGGTAAATAGGGCACGATTTTGTTTACAAGATATATCAGGCATCACTGACGAAAGGAGATATATAATTAATGATACTATTTCAAAAACCAAAGCTTGTCGTTATTTCATTATATTTCTATAGCATAAAAATCATTTGGAACAAATTATTCTAATGTTATTCATATTAATATATATACAAATTATTTTAGTACCATTAAAATCACCCAAATTTTATATCAAAGATATTGAGTTTTTCATGAAATTCTTCTCTTAAAAGATACTTTTGTTAGGTTGAATTTGTAAATATCTAATGGCATTGTTTTCAATACTTTGGAATTCAATTATTTTTTAACAAAAGATAAGATCTATAAGAAATAAGTTTATTTTCATTATATATCATGTTTACTTTCATCAAATATGCCTGGGAAAGTCCCAGGTTAAAGAAAGTGATATCATAAAATAACCAAGAAATGATTAGTTTTTGAAAAATAAAAGTGCAATTATTCACTAGAGACTAAGATGTTTCTTCACCAGAGACATTTTAAGATGTTTCCAAAGACGCCTATGAATCAAATAGGCGTCTTTAGAAACATCTTAAGAGAAATATAAAGGAAACTATTTTATTTATATATCTTGCTTTTATAAGTCTTTACTTTTAAAAGCCTTCAATTAAGAATACGTTTTTTTATGAGTCATTTTCCCCAGAAAAAGAACTTCTAAAAATTGTTTCGTTGCGTTACAAAGCCAAATAAACCGCACATTACTGATAGTACTTATTTTGTAATTCCCATAATATTAATAAAAGTAAAGAAAAGCATTTATATATATTTTTTAAGTGGTATTCACAATAAATGAATAACTTATTTGCATCAAAATGCGGGAAACTATCAAATATGTTAACTGGATTTTGAATGTAGTTCAAAATTGCTACAATTAGAGGAAGCATTTGTGCAAAAAAGCAAAGAAGTCGGAATTTATCATATTTTTTCTTTTATTTCTTTCCTGGATCTTTCTATTAACATGGCATATTTTACTTTTTTTTTAATGAAGCCAATAAATTACCAGTTACATGATATACAAGTAGTAACATAACAAAAAGAAATGTAATTACACTATACGATATAAATTTGGTTTTGATTTTCCACTGGTTCATATTGTGGCATCACCGCTCGCTGTGTTTGATTAGCTGCTATTTGTATGAATGTTTATCCCACCTTTCTGCTGGTATCATTTATTAGCCAATGCCGAAGAAGCATAGTAATACTGAAAGACGACGTTTTACCTGCAAGCTCTTTCACTTGGTGTTATGCATCATGCCTGAACACGTGGTTATATACCGCACTTAATTTCATATATAATTTCTTAACTTAATTTTTGGTCTATTAAAATTTTATTATTTTAGACGTATTTTATTCCCGCATAGTCTGTATCTCGTCACCATACAAATAATCTTCTGAGTAAATGGAATCTTCTTCCTCAATTCCACACCTCCATTCTATGGCGGTCTGTCCTTGACTAAGGTTTACCAATTTGTCACTTTAATAGTTTTCAAATCTTTTGCCAGACAATCAATCTCCTTAAGTTTTGATTTCTCTCTTTTTCGTGTACCAAATGATTTAGCCAAAAAGATCTTTTTAGCGGCTTGATTATCCAATCTTATTAAGTGACCTGTCCATTTAATCTTCTGTATTGCTATACATTTAATAATATCTGGCTCGTTAAATAATTAGTAAATTTTCGAGTTGGTTCTCTTAATACAATAATTATTATATTTAATTCAGTCAAAAATGCTTTTTTAAAATTCCTCTTTCAAATACATCAAGAGTCTCTTTACCTTTCCCATTTATTTCCCATGTTCAGTATGTGAGAATGGGTCTAATGGGAGCTTTGTTAATAAGTTATTAGATTTTTTCTGATGATGAAATTAGATTTTCTATATTTTTGTAGTCTTTAGAAAATATCTATTAGCAGATGAGACTATGCTGACAACCCGTAGAAATGGAGTCTATCTTTGTAGTGCAAAATATATGTTAGAGAATGCTACTCTGTTGAGAAACTGTGGAAATGGAGTCTAGATTATTTGAAGGGTTGAGGATAGATATTATTTGAAGGGTAATGTTGGATCTTAGTTAAAACTTACAACCACCACCATCACTTTAGACTCTTTGCATATATACCCAGTATTATTTTCATTTCGAAAATAATCCACATTATTAATTATTTCGATTCTCTAGAATATTCTGTGTCGCCATATTAATATTGATGAATACATAAAATATATACTTTAATTTTCTATATTTAATAAAAAGAAATAATTATAAAGAACTCAAACCAATAACACAAATACTAATATTTTTTTTTGGTAATTAACTTCAAATTTTCCCACAGAATTAATAGAAAACGAAATATATAACTTTGAAAGGTTTTTTTTTTTGCTTCATTTGGAACTACAAGAAAACACTCAAAATGAACTATGTTCCTTATTGTTGCGAATTACTGAAATTCAAATAAAATGGTTACATGAATTAATTGGCTCGATTTCATAATAATGTAAGTGCGGTTTCAAATTTAAGTAAGTTATATATTACCAGTTCATATGTAAACAAAATAGCTAATTTTTCAAAAAGAATAAAAAAAAATCAGCCCAACAAACGGATATATTATCGACAAAAAGAAATACCTTGATAATATTCCAAAATCTACACAAATGTTGCATACAATAGGATATTTACACGATATTTCTCTTCACGTAACAATGTAGAAAATGAAATGTATTATTTTCAGAAATCATTAATTCTCAACAAAGATCCATTTCATTATCTTCTATGTTTATCGCTGGAATGTGAATTATTTAATTATCCATCAGATTGAACATGGCCTTGCATTATGCAGGCTCACACATAAGCCATAATGAAATATTTCGCATATCCCAAGTTAAAGTTGGACGTTTGATAACATGCATACAATGTGTGTTTATGAATGAATTAAGTCATTCTTCCTCTTTCATTTAAATATAAATTAATTGATTTTATTATGTACTGAAGATTCGGAAATTTGAACAAAAGCAAAGAAAGCAGCCCGAGGTAAATTTCAAAAGTTCTGGCTTAATCTGCTATGATAAATTACAAGGGGACTTAATTAGATAAGATAAATGAAGCACAGCCTTTGATTGAAGATGCTATTTTTATTCTCTTTATATAACGGAGCCACAGATTTGAAAATTTTGATCACAATAAAATTGTAAATAAGAGAAAGAACTGAAATTAATTAGGAAGGGGGGGATGGATTTCGTAAAATTTTACAAATTATTAACATGCTTTCTAAGCTTAAAACAGAAGATTTTCAAATTTGATTCGAATAAGACGGTTCAAAAATATTAGGGTGTCCCATAAGTTTCTTTTCTATTTCTAATATGAAATGAATATTTACTGCTTAAGATATTATTTATTTCGTTATATAAGAACCATTTTGATCTGTTACCTTCTTCCAACTCTCAGGAAGCATCATTATGCCTTCTTTCCAAAATTATTGTGTTTTGGACAAAAAATGATTCTGGAGGTGCGCTTTTATTTCGCCGATGGATTTAAAGCGCTTATCGCGTAGATAATTTTTAAGGACAGAAAGAAGTAACTATCAGATGGAACGAGATCTAGAGAGTATGTAGGATGCGGTAAAACACCCCAATCAAATTGTAAGAGCTTTTCTCTTACGACTAATGCAATATGTGGTCTAAAGTCGTCATGATGAAAAACAACGCCTCGTCGGTTAATTACTTCTGGCTGTTTTTTTGCTACGGCAGCTTTCAATTGATTCAGTTGATGACAATATTTCGTAGAATTTATTGTTTCACCTTGAGGAAGATGCTCGTAGAAAAGTACGCCTTTCCAATCCCACCAAATGGACAAAATAATTTTTTTTGGGTGGGGGGGAGTAGTCCCGGCTTTGCGACAGTTGAAGACCTATTATCTTTACACCAAGTGACACACACGGCTAATAGATAAGCCTGCATGTGTGCACAAGCACAGCCAGATAAGACCATTCATAGTGTGATGAGAAAGAAACTTTTAGGACACCCTAATAATTAAAAAAATGTTGAAATAAGCTGAAACGAAATTTTTTAAAGGTCCGTAAATGTACAGAATATATATTATGGGAAAACGCACTTTGAATTTATCTGAATTGCAAAACCTTCCGAAATATCAGATATTTCATGTATTCTTTCATAAGTTATAAAATATTATAAAACATCATAAATTTTAAATCAGCCCCTCTTTCTTTGAGGTAAAAAATGACAGGCCAGTGAAAACTTTAGTATCGTCGCTGGCATTAAAGAAACATATTTTTAAACGCAGAGCTTATATAAAGTGGAACCTTTTACCAGGAATATTCACTTAGAAGAAATAATTATTTTTGTGTCTAGTAAGTTAGGTAAAATGGACTATTTCTTAGAGAGAAGAAAATTTTACAAATTATTATTAATTAAATTAAGAATTTTTACCATTTAAATACTGGTTATGCAAGTTTCTGAAGAATTTAATAAACATATAAGGAAGATCAATTAATTTCATTTTAATCCTTTTTAACCACAACAAAAACACCAGTAAAATAGATTAATAACTTCAGAAGTGCCTTCATACATAATTAATCTAAGACAACTATCAAATCATTTTTTGCTACAGTATAATCCAATTGAATATTTATGGAAGTTAGGGAAATAGACATGTTGGAATTATACTTGTAATTGCCTTTAAACAAGATTAATCTAAGCAAACTGTCAAAAAAATTATTCTCTTTGCTGCTGTATAATCTAATCGAATATTTAGGGAAGGTAAGGAAATTATCCAGTTCGAATTGTACTTATTTCTAAATATACAATAGTGAACTTAAATATACATATACAATAGCGAAAAAAATTGAAAAAAATATAGAACAGTGAATTTATTGGTTTAAGTTGTTGAGTTGACTATCCTAAGTTTGCAACTGGATATATTACTGGATAAGGTGTGGTGGGGAGTTAGTTTTAGCACTGGGTTATCGATTTAAAAAAAAAAAAAACTGTTAATCTCAGAGGTAAAGTTCAAATTAAAACCTTGTTGGTAATAAAAATACTTATACAACAAATGGTAAAATGCAGAAATAGCTGAAATAAGGAGTAAGTTTTATAAAAAAGAACTGATCTGAAAATATATTTTTCATTATTTTAATTTGGAAGAAAGTAATAACATTCCTCTTAAGCACGTGATATATAGAAAGGAATAATTGGTAACAATTTCATACCTACAATATTGTTTAATACCCTTTACCTACAATATTTTTTAAAATTTCGAGCTTGTTGGAAAAAACAAAGTCGTAGAAAAACCCTGTAAGTGTTTTTACCAATCAAAATTCGAGTATTAAAGAAAATTCGTATTCTAAAAATGTTCTACAATTTAAAATATTAACATAATAATGATTTTCAAAATTAAAAAAAAACGTTGAATTTGATGGCATATATACTTTTTACGGCTTAATAAAAAATTGAATTTCAAATACGAAAAAAAAAAACCGCAACATATTTCTATTTTAAAATATATAAAGTCAGGATGACTGTTAAAAAAATTCTGCAGAATTGATCATTTTATTTTATTAGGGTTGTTCAAATGAAAAGTGGGCACCTAAAATTGCGTCTGAATAATTGCATCTTTAGAAGTGGTAGAGAACAGGTATATAAAGGGTTGAAAGAAAGTGTGTACTGCATAAGACGTTGAACAGTAAAACTTATTAGCGGTAGAAGGAATTGATCGAAAGTAAAGTCATATTATACATGGATGCATCTAAATCAGAAAAACGCGCGGTAGTACGGTTTCTGATTAAGAAAAGTGAACCTAATGCGGATATCGACGATTGATGGTAATCAATGGCGGGCAGTGTTTAGGTAGGACGGACTTGAACAGTTGGTGCAAAACTTTTCGTGAAGAGGAGTAAACGATATCGGATCTGCCAAGACCAGGCCAAGGAAACACCGTGATCACAAACGACTCTGTTGCCGTAGTTGATGAAATTACCAGAGCTAATGGAAGAGTTCTGACTCATGACATCAGTGACAAATTCAATCTGAGTTTTTTTTTTTAAAAAAAAGACGATTTACAGCAGCATCCACTAACATCTGCAGTACAGTAAAGTGTGTGCGGAATGGGTATCAAAATACCTTACACTTGGTCATGAGAAATTACGAATAGAACTTAATCTCCAGCACTTGATCCGCTATGAAGAGGATCACACATCTTTGGAATGCATCGTTGCGGCTGAAAACCCAAGAGAACAAGCATACAATGAAGACACGCACCCTCCTTCTTTACCACATAAATCGAAAGATACGATGATTTCGCTGAAGATAATGCTTGCATTTTTCTTCGATTGCCGTGAACCACTAATTTCTTGCGCCAAAGGAGCATATCAATTCAACAGAATCCTTTCAAAGTAATTAAAAGAAAAGTCTAGGCCTTCTCACACAACAAGTGATACTTCTTCATGTCAATGCCCGCCCACGCGTCTCCCAGACAACCTTCAACAAGTTCCATAGGGAAGTGTTGGAACACCTGCTGTACAGTAGAAATTTATCACCAAGTGATTTCCAGATCTTTAGGCCTCTTAAGAAAGTATTAAAGTGGAAATGTTTAATTATTTTAGTTACAATTTTGTTGAGGAATAAAACCTTTATAAGAAAAAAAATGATTAAATCATATCTCCTAAAAACGAGACACGAGTAATTACATCTAAGAAGGAAACAACATCTAAGACTTAGAAACGCGCTTTAAAATAAGTAAGAACTAGAAGTTCGATTAAGTGTTATTAAATAAAACTCTTACTTCTAGTAGAACTTCAATTTATTTTTTCCGTGAAATTTATAATGTGCAAAAAGTCAATTTATGATTTGGTAGAATGACTTTTATAAGAAACTCAGAAATCGCAAACTATTATTAAACACGAAGCAAATTTTGATTTATTCAAGTTGGCGCAATTCAAGCCTGTCATATTCAGTTGCCTATCGAAAACTCCATTAACCCCTCAGACATACGAATAACAAATCTTCATCCTACTACCTTCAACATAATCGATCCAAGTAAATATATTTGTTGAAAAATCAAATATCGATTATTCGAAATACTTCCACCGTCTTCTCGATCTTACTACACATTTCCTATTGCAAAGTATCAAAATCATTTTCAACCAGATTTTTGCCACAGTATAAGATTTTTCAATCTTCGACGTCATTTTTCTTGTTTTCTTCCATACTTGTTGCCAAACACAATTCAAACATTAATATAATAATAACAAATTTTCAATCGTGAGAAGTAATATGTTTGTAAATCATATGGTATATTTTTTAAACGTTAAGTGCTGATTTGTATAAAATTATAAATATTATTAGCGGCGTGGATCCTAGATTTAATATAATTTTCGATCATTCAATAAATTATTACAAATATGCGGAAAATAAAGTCTTTTTAATGACCATAAGATCTTATTACCCCGTTATAAAAATTGGCAAGCTAATAGAAAGCCTTACCCGTTTCTCAACAGAAATTCCAAAAATGAATACTCAAACATATATCACACAGTCTAAGAAATATATATCTTTGCAATTATACTGCAAATAATCGATGTAAAAATAAATAATAACAATATTTGGGTTTCAGTTTTTTTATAAGACGGTTATAATTAAAGTAAAGAAATGTCAAAATGTAACATTTAAGAAAATGCTGGAAAATGTTCTTATAGATTGCCATAACCAAGAAGCGTACTTTTCAGCTAAGGTATCACCGCTGCATATAGTAACAATCGTTTCAATTTCTTCTTGTACCCAATTATCCTTTCTATTCCTAATACCTTTAGTTGATTTTTCGCAAGAATTTTTCAATTAAAGATCTGAATTTAGTGCAAGACTAAATGCACGATACAAGTAAGGTTTAGTAGAGATACAATGAGCCACTATAATTGTGGTAAGATATAATGCATTAAGCTATTACAAATATTCCCAAAAATTAATTAATTCAAAATTTGATTCGATTCTTAATAAATCAAAATATTTGAATTAATAACATTCAATTCTAATAAATATGGATTATCAAAGTTTTTACTGTAAAACATTGGATATCATTAAGTGAATTAATCCATGCAGTTTAAACACTCAAAGAACGCTGTGAAATATGAATTCATAACTTTGATGAGGTTTCTAATGTATTTAAGTGATTGACTGGATAACACCAAGTCGAATTAAAATGGGTTATCAAAGACTCTTGGCGTATAATGTCGAATAATGTTAATTCAATAAACTTACACTTTCAATTTTCTTAGTGGGTAATTCCAGAAACGGAAAAATTACAGCTTGGATAATGCAGCAATGTCCAATTAAAGTATGCTTTACTCATATAAAATCAAAAGGCAATTAAAATGGATAATCAGAGCTTTGAATAAAATGATTTTGGGAAATAGTGACATTAAAACGCGACATTTTCCTAATCCTTTTCTTTTTTATATATATTCGGATGAAAGTAAAGGAACTATAATTAGAAAGAAAGCAATCTGAAACGAAATAAAAATTTTTTTCATTTACAGGAATTTATATTAAATCCGGAAGTTTGAATTTCAAAATAGGGTATGAAATTTTACATCCCACGCTATTCCCTTCTCACTAGGGAGTTTTTCAAAAACAACATTTCGTACCAATCTCGTTTTCGTGGGAACTTCTGAAAGAAGTTTTCGAGAAAACATCTATACGTTTCCAGGTCTTCAGGATAGCGCACAGAATGGAAGTCAGTATTTTAATAAGAATTTCAGTTTTCATATACATATGTTTCCATTCATGAGCGCAGCATATTTTGTTGCGTTTTTGTATTAAGTCTTGACAGAAAATATGTCTTTAAATGTTCAAAACTACATACGAAATTTTCTTTAAAATTAATTTTTTTTTCATACATAAAAGGACTAAAACTAAAAAGAATAACTTATTTTTCGATTCTTTAAATTTTAAATATTCTTTTTATATATAACAGAATGAAAATTATAATTCTCAGATCTTTGGAAACATGTGCAAATGAGCTTTGACTCAAAAATAGCCTTTATCTTATCCATTTCAAGTTACGATGCCATTGGATTATTTCGTGTATTCTTGCATTTATCCTTAGCCAGTAGAGTAAAATCATTTTGTTGCCTTTAATTAACGCACAATATTTGGTCCATCTTTTAAAAACCTTGTTGATTACTTTCACACATTTTAATAACATTATACTGATGATTTATTTAAAATTATTTTTCCGTGTTAGTAACTTAATGAAAATGAATATATATTTATTTATAATGATTTACAAATACCCACGGAACTCAATATTGTTCAAGCAGATGCTCAGTGTTATAAATGCTGTAATAATTTAGTGATTATAATAAAACTAATTGAAACCAGATCAATTATACTTCTTAAATATTATTATTATTATATTTTATAATTCATAGAATCTTTATTTTATCACAAATTTATTTTTCATTTAGCAACTGGTCTGATGACACATTATTAATCGTTGGTCCCCTCCACAAGTCGACAGCCCTGGCAACTGCCTAGTTTGCAAGTTGGAAATCTGCAACTGTCAGTGAATTTTATAATTTTTGGTTACTACTTAAAATTTATGTATACATTCTCTTTTGAACATAAGAAAAGAATTTTAATATAAGTAGAATCAATAAATGCCTTAATATTGTATGTTTTCCTTAAGAAAAAATTCAGGTAGAAAGAATAAAAAATTACTTGTGATTCAAAATATTCATTCAAACTTTTACTTGAAATTCAGAATTTATTTTATTGCATCTAATCATGTTTTCCTTTTAAAAAATTATCATTGAGATAAATTTTCTTCTTCTCTATAGCTTACAATGGACTTAACATTTAAAAATCTTTTTTAAAACAAAATTATAAGTTTTCTTTTTCTAAAACAGAAAGTAAAGACACCATATTCCATTTTATTACTTTCACGTGAACTGAGATGAGTTTTAAATATATTTAATAGCCCATAAAATTTATTTTACAGCATCATATTCTTAACTTTTGCTTTATATGGTTTAATATTAAATATATCATAAAATGTATGCTATACTTAACAAAATTACTTTAACATTTCAAATTTTCAGTTAATTTTTGTGACCTCTCAGACATTTGTTTTTGGAAAAATGAATCTCTTAACATAGATTTTTTTTAATTAATTAATGCATAATCAAACTTTTAGAATTCAAGAACTTTTAAAGAATTTTTCTGGACAATTTACTAGTTAGAGAATTGACTATTGCCTTGAAACACCGTATATCTGAATACACGCCAATGTCTTGATTTGACATTCCAGTATATACCATTAATAATACAGCTCAGCAATAGCTTCTCAATTCAACAGCATATTCAGATATGCATAGAATTTCCGTAGTTCGCTTTCCCTCTATTCTATTTCAAATAGCCTTGACATTTATCCAGGTTACTTGACCTTTCACCAAGGAAAGAAGTCAAGGGAAACGATTCTTGGACAAAAGACAAAGGAATTTTATTCCTCGATAGTATTTTCTATACAAACTATAGATCTTTCAGCTGTAGAATAATTTCAGTGGAAAAGAAGGCCTTGAAATATGATAGTTGTTGCATTTGCTAATGGTAAGGAGAAATTATTGTAGAAAATAAAGCTGACATTTCAGTTTTTTGCATTCTTTCAGAATATTTACTACACTTTTAACAAAATATGATACTTACAGAAATCTGCACTATTACTGATTATATCATCTTTGCATTTTAAAAAGATAACTATTGATTTGTCTTCAAACAATCTTTGTTTATTTATTTGTTTGTTTATAATTATCTTGTTTTGTAAAGATCTCTTTAGCAAAACAAAGTACGTAAAAACAAAATGAAGGAGTGGTGTGAATTATGTTGGAGCTTTAATTTATTTGATAGTACATAATTTTATTTAATATCAGCCACTAAATTATTAAGTGTTTTTTTTTCACAGGAAAGTAAATACTGTGAACCAAAAGATCACGTTAAATTTAATCAAGTAGCATTTTGCATTGTTTCTTGCTCTAACATTAAATACCTTTTCCCGGTTTTTTTAATATATATATGTATACCAATTAAATTTATTTTTTTGTTGATGACTTAACCATAATTAAAATCGGTAAGGTTAAGCAGAACAAATATTGAGATAATATAATTTTGCTTTCATCAACAGATCGCAAATTGTTGAATTTTGATGTAACTTATTATGGTAAATAAGTCATAATATAAGATCATTATATAAGAACTAAAATCATATCATGTCTAGCGTTTTATTTATAAGTTCTACTGATTTAAATATGAAACATTTATCTTTAATTTAGCATTGATATAAGAATTATAGTAAATTTTCAATTTAATAGTAAAATAATTTTATACAATCTCGCATGACACTTGCTTTTCGTGCACGTGTCTAAGGATTTTATTTAAATTTTTAGGGTATTAAATCGAAATCCAGTTTTGAAAAAAGAATCATAAAACATCAATTAATTAAAATTCTGTGAAAGGAAATGATTATTGAACTATTCAGTTCCACGTAATTGCTTTCTCATATAATGAAACATAACCTCAGGACATTATCCATTATAGTAACAGGTATATTACCATCTTAATAAGAAGCCGTAAAGCATTTATATCTTAAAGATCATAATAATAAAAAGTAACAGTCTGAAATATGAGATTTCGAAAGTAAATATGCAAAGCATTTCTATTATCGTAATGTAATAGATCAGGTAATGAGAAATGAATGTTTTTGACATTGTGATCCGAAAAATACATTTAAAAAACGCGTTTAAAATACAACAATATAAAAGAATTTTTTCCTAGTTCTAAAGCAAAGAGAGCATGCTTAAAATGATAGAAAGCTAATTTCCGAAAGAACATCATTTGTGTAAAAATAGAGTACAAGTTCTTTGATTCCACAATTGAAATAAATGATATGTAGCTATATTTCTCATGAATTTTAATATTTGCATTCATATTTTAGTTTCTTAAGGAAAGAAAATGAATTTAATATTTGCAGAATAATGGAAGAGACTTTTACAAACCTTAAACTCTATTGCTATCTATAGGAATGTAAGCGTATTGGCAAAGCTATTGATCAACTACAAAAGAAAAATTGTAATTTCTGCGATGGCTAAACTTACCTCGGAAGTCTCAAGTAAAAATAAAATATGTAGAAGGTAGAAAACGGAAGAATAATACAACTGTGCGCATAAACAAGATCACCTTTTCTTTCAGTTCCCACTCCGTAAATAAATCCCATTTTCTATAAGTGAGATTGGATTTAGTAAAAATATTTGCGCGTGTAATGGAGGAATTCAGAATTTATAACTTTTCGAAAAGAATAAATTTTTCGTTTTCTTTTCCACTTCCCCGTAAGTTCTCTCGGAGATTTAAGTGTCAGAGTATTTTAACTTCTGGAAGTATCTGGAGCCCTCCGGTAAGAGCACTCTTCATTTTCTAAATTTGCGACACTCTCTTCAAGAGACGAGATGAAGAAAGAAAAAAAAAGCTTTTATAGAATTATCGAATAGCCATTAATTGAGCTCTTAAGGTGATTAAAGCACAAATAATGGTTGGGATGGATACTAAAGCAGGAGTTTATTTCCAGAAGCTACGAATCCAATTGGGATGAGGTCTGAAATTCTCGTCACATTTTCATTTAATATCATCTCATTTATAAAGCTGGTTTATTTCATACATTTAAGTAAAAACATTTTTTGTGGCCATTTTTACTTATTCCACTGTTTACGTTTTTGTCAATAGCTTATTAAAATTCCGTTAACGTTAATAATCTGAGAATTGGATAAACTTGGAATTTCTCTAGAGGAAAGAAATGACTATCAAATAGTGCTAAATCATATTTTTCTTTAAAAAATTCTTTTTTTAATATATTGAGCTTCTTTTATATAAAAAAAAGAACTCTTAGAGTTTTGTTCAACTTGAAAATACAATATCAGAACCATAAAAGCGAAACCGACGCAAAAATCGATGCAACATTCAGATGTCTTAGAAGCACCGAAGAAAAGAGATACCAACTGTTTAAAATGAATTTTTTTCGCAGGTGATACTTTTCTAGTTTCAATGAATTTTACAAAGAGGTTACAGAAAATTTTAATATTCTAATATTTATAGGTTGCATACAATTATGATGAGATTGATCAATTCATAGAATCAGGATTTGAAGGATAACAGGTTCGGATTTCCTTTAATTTTTCTTTTTATCTTCAAGAAATCAATAGTTCTCAAGCTAAAAATCTAAAAACAACAAGCTAAAAATCGTTTAAAATGCTTTACATGATAGAAAAATGGACCCTACACTATAAAGCATACTTCTTAAATAGTAGGCGTTCACTAAAAAGTTTTAAACTAAAATTTTAGTTTTAATTTTAATTAAAAACCAACATTTAACATTTTTTTCTCTGTTCGTATTTTATTTTTTTTCTCTACTTCATATTACGAAAAACATTTTTGAGTTTAAAAAATCGCCTTTAAATGGAGCCAATTTCATTTCTCTGTTCTTTTTAAGAATAATTTAAATATAATTTGCAATAATACTTTTCGGTGTTGTAGTTACAGCGCTCTTATGCATGCGCGACAATATTAAATTCAGCTTTAGTTTTTTGGCGTTTCTTATCGTTGCTGTAACTAATAAGAAATTTAAAGAAATAATACAAGAAAAAAATAATGAAGTGCAAAATATTATCATGCTACGTTGTTTTGGAGAATACGAGGTTCGAACTTCTTTTAAATCTTTTTATCTTTAAGGAATCAATACTTGTCAGTCATTTAAAACAACTCTTTCCAACCATTTAGCATACATGCGTGCCATTCCGATACTAAGAAAATAGTAAACTTTTTATTTTAGAGCAAGATTCTACATTTTAGTAATAATAAATAGTAATAATATTAATATTAATGGTCATTTGAATAACATCTGATGTTATTTATTTCATAAAGACATTTTATTTCTTTTAGATGCCAAAGAGAACACTTTAATCCACAATATTATTTTTTCTTAAAAAAACACATCACTGATAGTAAAAAAAAAAAAAAAAAGATAAGAGAAGTATTAAAACAGATTTCGATCAAATTTGATTCCAAATAGTCTTGCTATTTGTATTTTAATACATCTGTTTCATTTCAAGATGAATGACATATCTAGATTTATTGCTCTGCAATATTATTTCAGTGCATGCTATTTTGCTAGTACATGTTAATAATAACTATGCGCTTAGTGAAATCCATGAGTATTTTCGTATTCACATATAATTAATATGAATAATATAATCTGATTTTTTGCCCTCATTAAACAGGGTCTGAAGTAATATTGAAATAAACTTCCAATTTAAAACAATTTCTAATGCCTGTTTTGCACTTATTAAATTCAGTATCTGATCAAAGTATTCGCCAATGTAAAAATTACCAAAAGTTTAAATATGGAAAAACAAAGAATTCCAGAAAGAGCAGTAAATAAGAAGTATTTCAGAAAGCAGACTATTCCAATTTTAATGTAAAATAAAATGATTCGATATCACATAATTTATGAGTTACATTGTTATAAAGCTAATTATGTAGGGTTAACATAATTAATTATTTATTAATTATTAGGTAATTTTAAACTCGTTGTTTTAAGACTGACTATTTTATTTTTAAGGTTATAATAATTTACACTGCTCAAATATTTCATAATAATATCAGTTAAAAATAAAAATTTATGACATACATAAATGTTAATTTTTTGCAAGATATGGGAATATTCTACGTCTCAAGAGAGCAAATGAAAAGTATACAAAGAAACTAAGGGAATAAATTTCTAATTAGACTAGGTAGCTGCCTAGGGCCATTAGAATGTTAAAAGGTCACAAGATGATCGATTAGAAAATTTTATTTTGTCAGCTGACAAATAAATTAGTAAAAAAATATGAATTAATTATATTATAATATTTTATAATACGTATTATATAGTCATTCACCAATACAATTGGCTAAATTCATATATCATTTTTCTTCACTTAGTTATTAAAACATTCATATGCACCAAATATATATATCTATATATGAAAGGGCAGTTTGGAATCCTAATAGACTAATAAATAAATCAAAATAAATGCATTTTATATAGCGTTATTAAAATAAAAAAAAGATTAACCTAAATTAAATCCTGAAATTAAAAATATTTTGAATTGGGAAGGTAAATCGACAGATTTATTAAACAAAAAGCGTGTATTGCATGGGGCTTTAAAATACCCGAATTCGCTACTGTAAATAAATTATGAAAATTTTCTTTTAAAAAACTAACATATACACAGAAATCCAAAAGCTGAATATTTCTGACTCAATGTTAGCATTGTTCTTCATGAAAAATATCAAAAATGAATTAATATTTTGAGCCAGAGTGTGCAATAAAATAAAAGAAAAATTGTAAAAAGAGGAATTTCTTTAATAGCGCCAACTGCTGCAATACTTCGCCAAGTCAAGCAATTCCTCCCAAGATAAGGAAACCCTTGAAATCAAAATAAAACTTTTATAGGATTCCAATTACATTCTGCTCATTTTTTTATATGATCTCTTTAGCTACCTTTTTTTGCACTAACCACATTTGCACAAATAAAGAATAATTTTAATCTAAAAATTTAATTAATATAGTTTACTTTTATCATGTAATGAGAAGTCGTATTACTTAAGTGTCGAAATGTTAATTATTTGAAAGAAAAACATTGATCATTTTTTTACGATGGTGCCAATTAAATACAAATGGAATAATTTTAAAAAATGATATTTATTATGATATATAAGTTAGGTGTGATACGTAGAAAACTGTTTTGGATTTGCACATGCAATCAAAAAAGTCACATTTTTTTAATATAATAAATCTTTATTGCTAAGTGAAATCTGTTATTAGAAACAACATTATGCTAATTTTTTCCTATTTCAAAAAAAATGACTGAGCTCAATCTTAAAGCTATACTTATAATTTTAAATAAATATTGTAATAAAAATTGAGAAAATAATGAGCATTTCGTTGAGTTTGGATTTACAATATATTTTACTTTTTCAGATATTCGAGATGCATAAAAATGAATTGAATTGTAATATTTTCCGAATAATTACCCATCTTTTCAGTAATGAATGATTTTTTTTGCCTTCTAGTCAGTTTTGCAGCGTTTGGATGCTTAATAAATATAAAAAGCCTAATTTAATTAGCAAACAAGATTTAATAACTGGAGAAGTTCGAAAAAAAAGAAAGAAAAAGAGAAAGAAAAAAGAAAAGAGAAAGAAAACAACTTTTTAAATTCCCATTTCTTATCTTTGAGATAAAACACAAACAAAGATAATTCCTTTCCAAAATTTTGAAAATAATTTGAATTTATGATAATTATTTTTTACCAAGCATTTCTTAACATTTTTATGGAAGTGAACTTATATGTTAAAAGTAAAATATATCATTATCATCAATAATTGCAAAAAGTTTGGTTTCTCTGTTTTTTTACAAATATAATTAATGTGGTCAGCAATTATAAAATTATCTGTTACCTAATTTACAAAATTTGTTCAGATGTAAAAGATATATTTTTTTCAAGTCCATTATTGCAAAATGTAAGCATATGTGTGAAATTTATTTTACAAACCTAGGACAAATCTCATGCATATCCCAAAAGATAAATAATTCAATAATCAATTTTGAAAAAAAGTTATCTTTAAAGTTTTTTGTAAACTATATGAAAAAATAATTCTATTTTAAAATATTGATTTACGGGCAATATCACGATTGTGTAACTACCTCATATCCTGTTCATATGATACATATTAAGAATACCACATTGATTTATTTCTAGAATACATTTTGTACTTTGAAGTAGATAAAGTATCTAACGCTACAGGGAAGAATAAGCTGTGGCAAAGTTAAATGTTAGAAAACGTACAAAGTTATTTTTTCAGATCTGTCTCTTATGGTAACAAAGGTGCTGCAATATTAAATAAATTATCATTTGTTTTAAGAGAACATGTATTTTTTGGGAGCATAAATGATACAAATAAGTTATCAATTATTTTATTTTTCACTTTCTACAAAGAAAATATAGAAAGAGAATATTCCAAAAAACTCTCACAAAAATTCTATTTCGATATTTTAATGAATCTACCCGTTTCGGACCTCTTAGATCATGTAAAATGTCTTTCTTTCAGTGAACAAATAAGTAAAAAAGTGTAATAAAACTAAATAAATGAAAATGGCACGTTGTATTTATATAATAATCGAAGATATATTAACCAAATTCGTTAAAAGGTAAATTTTATGCTTGTCATGAGCGTATATAAACCCGATAACTCAAATATTCAACAAGCCAGATAGATAAAATTTGAATTGTTCATTAATGAAGTTTATCACTAGAATTGTGGAAGTGTCTCAAAGTTTGGACTAAGTCCCTTACAGAGCTGATTGCCAGTAGGTTCAACATGATGACTCAATAATTCAACAAGCCAGATAAACAAAATTTGAATCGCAATTGATGAAGTTTATCATCAAAATTATTGATATTCTCAAAGTTCGGACAAAATTCATTTTATAGTTGATTTTTAAGTGTTCAATATGATAACTCGTAAACTCAATAAGCCAGACAAACCAAATATGAACAATAGGTTTATCACTAGAATTGTGGATGTATATCGAAGTTTGGATCAATGGATCATTATGATGATTATTAGTCGGTTCATGTGATCATGCATATGTGAATGCAAATTCACTAAACTAAAAAATGCAACAAGCTAGGTGCATATATTTTAGTAAGCGATTTTTCACCAAAATTATTGGTCTATATGAATGGATTATGTTTCAAAATACTTTATCAATTTGTCTCGCTAACTATACAATGAAATTAAACAGAAAGAGTTTCGTGTTCTCACCTTCCTCTTTCATCCCCATCTCCAGTTTTAATAAATCGGTATGCTCTTTGACAATGAGCGAATCCTTACTTTAAAAGGTCATGAGTCGATATTGTAAATATATAGTTGAAATAAAAAAAAATGTCAAGGGGAATTCCCTCTGGTTATCACCAATTATAATAGTTTAAAAATCGAAACAATATCCATTGATTTATAATTCAACGAACAAACTACTCATACAACTGAAATTGGACGCATCAATTGATTAAAATAGTCGCGGAAAGCTATCTATAGACATTTCCCTAATAAAGAAGCAAACATTCATTGAGATAATGATAATGACACATCTCTTCAATGAGATATTAAGAATTCAATATCTGCAGCACCTCGAGTAATAACTTTTCTTCTACAATGTGAACCAAAGCTAGCTACTTAAAGGTCAATTACTCGTCAGGGCGCACGCCTGATTTACTACCACTCAGTAGTGGTAAGATTTCCAAGTGTTTAGCACTCTAACATTACAGGTTTACGCGTCATTAGCTAACTTTAATAACCTTGGCGAGGACAATCAACGATATGGGGTACTTCCAATAAAAGTTCATATTTAATTAAAAAGTTTTCTTAATTAGATGTTCGTGTTTCTACCTTACCTTTTCACCCCACGTCGCTAGGTTTAATCAAAGAATGAGATGTTCTCGGATAGTGGGTGAATCCTTACTTAGAAGATCACGAGTCGATATTGTAAGTATATTGGATCGGCTGCTTTATTAATAGCTGAGGATCAATAATCAAGATGTGTGCCCAGAATGAGAATTTTGGCTAAAATCATAATGAAAGTTCTAATCATGGTTTAATAGACATATATCTATTTGTCTCTTCAGCCACTTCAGTAAGCAACTGCTTTCTAGTGAAGCAAATAATGCATGGATTCGAGCACAGAATTTATTATATACTAGCCGCCTTTGGCGACTAGCCGGTTCGCCAGTATTACCGCTCGCTACAATTTTCAATTAAATATTTTAAGTAACTGGTCTCTTAAAGGATTCTCAAACAAAACATTTTTAATCTTCCAATTTTGATAGCCACACCAAACTTATACTGTTTAGATCGTTTCGTTCAATTTACTATATATATTTTGCTAATTTGTTGTCATTTCCGGCAAAACTTCAACTTTAATTTAAATTGTAAATGATGAAATTGCAATTAATATTAAGATATTTTTTAATAAAACCAAGCGTTTTATTTTATTTATCATCTTTATTGTTATTTATTAATTATTATTATTATTGAATGTGAGTATTGCAAACAGAATCGCTCGGTATTTAAGTCTTATGTTAACTACAAAATATTTTTAATCATTTATGTAATATCTCAAACAATAATTCAACAAATATTTCTGAGATTCAGCATAAAATTCAGTTTTTAGTTTTGCTTTCAAAAGGATTGAAATGAAATTAATAATAATATTTTGTTCCGGCCAATAAATATATTTCAAAAATTATGAAGTCTAAATTTAATGCAGTAAGGTATCCTATTCTGGGAAATATTCTGGACACACCAAATTTTAAATAAATGAATGAATGAATGAATGTTTCTATTTCCCACAATCAACTAAGACTTATTTATAAAGTTTTAAATGCTAAAAATTTAGAAAAACTCACCATTTTCATAATTTTAGGCCAATTAATCTTGAGAAACCTGCGCGCTGATTGGCGTATTTTCTTTGAAGCAATCGATGGAAAATCTAAAATTATCTTTTTTTTATTGAATAGTGATACTCAAATCTTCATAAATCAGTCAGTTTAAGTGATTAGAAATTAACTCTTAAAAGTCAGTGATTTAGTTGATTGGAAATTAATTCTATGACCACCATAAAATCTGTGCTTTCTCTTGCGGTGTATGCATTTTCCTTAATATCCGCTCGAATAAAACATCACATGCAAAAGCACTACATAGAACAAATACATCAAAAGTAAACATAACATTTCAATAGTTGCCAAAAACAAAAGAGAGAAAAATGCAATTAATAAGCAGACGATATTTAGAAAAGTACAGATATTTAGACTGGAAAATGAAATTATCTGAAATTAAAAACACGCGCAGACGATATTTACAAAAGTAAAAATATACAAACCTGAAAAGGAAAATATATGAGTTATTCCATCATTAAATGCCATAAGTTTGTTTACATCTTCATTATTTTATGAGTCATTAAATATCAAAATGGATCCGGGACTGAATAAACACCCTGTATAGAGAGTGTAAAAGATCATAAAATAATTTTTCTGGAATTTATTTTTTAGAAAAAATAATATTTCATATTTGTTTCATTTCCTACAGACACGTGCCGAAAATTATATTTTTGCAGATTTCATTTCCAAAAAGATTTAATTTATTTTCAGTTAGAGCTTTAATCAATGTGATGGCAACACTTTGAAAAAAGCTATTTTTTTCCCATTAATGCGAAACGTGCTTAATCTTAATTTTTATTTTTTACGAAAAAAATTATTGAAAAACATAGTTAAAATATTTATTTAAAAATTCATAAAAAATAGAAATTTAATTTTAAGATTAAAACATTAGTATCATTTAAAAGATAAATTTTTGATCTTTAACTTCATGTAATGAGACGGAACGGAATGAGACAAAAACGCGATGATTTATATCAATGAAATTTGGTACATGATCTTGTGACTACAATTCTATTTTAATTTGGGTTTGAAACGATTGGATATAAGGTATTTAAAATACATATGCCATGCTAGGTTAGCCTAGATACGATGCCATGCTAGGTTAGTGATCTTACCTAACCAAGGCGACAATGTTACGTCGTATTAAAGTTTAATTAGAGAGTATACGAGAATTTGTCAAAAATTGTCAACGAAACCACTCTGACTGGTTCTTTACATGTTTGTGTGATAATTAAAAAAAAGTACTTTATCGAAAGTCAGTGAAAAGGCTCACGTGTTGAAATAAGTTCTGCATACTTTTGAGTACAGTTTTCGAAATTTGTCTTTTTTTAGTGTACGAAGTACACAAAGCCAAAGCACTGTAACCGTTAAAAAGAAGAAAAAAAAAATCAAATTCAAAGTTTTGATGAATTTTCAAATTTTAGATCCCCTTCTCGAGTTCTAAAAACATATTTTACCTAAAATTATTTTTAGCTAGACGGTTGAAATTCGGAATCTGATTTTTACACCGAATTTGTACATTTATATCAAATTTTGAACATATGGCTACCTGTCTAAGTTGAAAAAGATAACAACAAAACATAAAGTGTTAGGCAGTTAAAATTTGGCACAGTGAGTGAGCATCTTAAGTGTAAATATGTTTCAAATTTTAAAGCAAATCTCTCAAGAGATTAATATTTCATCGGTTTGCATTTTCACATGATTGGTGAAATGGTAACAGAAAATTACAAACGTTTAGATGAATGAAAATTGGTTCACAGTTTATGCATCTAAAATGATAATTCTCGTCAAATTTTAAAAGGGTGGACCGTTTGTAAATCTGCATATTTGTATATAGTAAATACGATAACTAAAAAACATAACGGCTTAGATAAATAACATTTTTTTCCGTGATTTTATAATTAAAATTGTAATTCTTTGTTAAAATTTGATTTCATGTCAGAAAAAAAAAAAGTAAAATGAACACTGAGTTTCTTTCTGCGGCAGTCAGAAATAAAATATTTAAACATTTATAGCATCCGTCATGACTTTGCCCAAAGTATAAAAAATTTTATTCGGGAAGATTACATCTTAATATGAAGTAAGTAAGAAAATATCGGTAAGAACTGTTCTGTTGGTTTTCACAGAGATTGTATATTGTCAATACTGCTTGAAACCCTTGGACGTGGCATAAATTACTATATTTAAAATTTTCAGATTTTCAGAAATGTAACATATGTTAAGCTTCTAAATAAATAAAAAGAAGATTAAAAATGGAATAGGCTGGAAAAGCCAAAACATATTTTTTTCCGGCAAAATATCATGAACTTCAAAATTTCCAATCTGGTAAATGACGTTTGTCCAACATACTCGAAATGCTTGGAAAACGCTTTGACAGATGTCGCCAGTGACAAAAGTACCGTGATGTGTGATCAGGAGATTGAAATGTCCTGACTACTTTAATTTTATCAGTGACATATCCATTATCATTTTAACAATTGTTTAGTATAACTAACCTGTAAAGAGCAATTGATTAAGTAAGCAAGCCTGTAAGAAGCAATTGAAAGATTGGTTTGGAGCTTATATAATGCTTCTATACAAATTTCGCACTTTGAGATTTGTAAGATTTCCTATTTTCAATCAACAAATAATGCTGCGCCAATTTAAACCTTAAACATTTACAAACAATCCTGGGAAAATTCTTCATTTTTTTTACATTAATAAATACAAATTCTTCTAAGTGCTTTTATTTTTCGTCGACACAGATATGGTTTTAAACCTCATAATTCCCAGAACACATTTCTTTCAAAGTAACTTTTTAAAATGCACAGAAATCCTACCCTGACATAAAATATACAGCTGTCTTTTACATTCTTTCTGTCTTTCTGTAATTTTTATTGCCTTTTATACCTGACTAAAATGACAGACAAAATAACTAAAAAAAACATATGTTGCAGAAAACCCGAATATCTCTGAGAAAATGTAGCATTTATTTAGTTCCTCAGGTTATATGTAATAGGAATGGTAAAGAAAAGATTCTCTGGCACAACAATGCAGGAAAGGAGCAAGCAATAACCTTTAAAAAGCTACTTTATGTCAAACAGTCCCATCCGTCACATAGCAAGTAGACTCCGAAAAAGAAATAACAAAATTCTGCTTGCTCTGGCTAAAAATAGACCACTCATCTTTTTCGAGAAGTCAACCGAATCAGCATCACAGATAGCTAAGGCATTTCGGAAAATATTTTCTGCAGGCTGCGAGATGATGCAGTTTACATTTACTTCAGATCGAAAACAATATGAAGAATTTTTCAGGACTATAGTTATATCTCCTTTCGGAAATTGAAATAAAGCGATGAACCGTTTGAATTAGATAAATAGAAATGTTCCTCAGATATAAATATTCCTGTTATTAGCAGATTAAACGTTTTCTCGTGATTATCTCCCCCCTTTCTCCCCAAAAATGAAAATGACATTTTTGTACGAATGATTATTTTTTACTGAGAAAATGAAATGATTTTCTAGAATTAATTAGAATGTCTTGAATTTTCTAGAAATAATTAGAATCTCTTGAATTTTTTAGAATCAATTAGAATCACTTGAATTTTCTAGAATTAGCTAGAATTTTTAACTAATTCTTTACTAGAATCTTAACATTTCTGAAATTAAGATTAAATGTCGAAGACTATATTAGTAGATTAAAAGTTTTCTCACATTTATCTCCCCCTTTCCCCCCCACAAATGGAAATGACTTTTTTGTACGAATGATTATTTTTTAATGAGAAAACGAAACGATTTTCTAGAATTATTTAGAATCTTTTGAATTTTCTAGAATTAATTAGAATTTCTAATTGATGCTATTTTCGATCTAATTAGATCAGGCGTGGCGAACCTTTAAGGATCAACGTGCCCTTTTTTCTAAAGAAATGATAAATAAGGTATAGATGTGCCGTCAAATAATATTGACTTGTGATTATTGGGGAAATAATAAAGCTAAATACTAACAACTCAAAACTCTTTATTTACTACGAAAAAATACATTTTCCACTGTATAGTAGTAAATCTTTTAGTTATAAATGTAATTCAAATTAAAATAACATTAGTGTGGCTTCTGTTGTTGCAGATTAGATGACAAATATCTTATATTAGGACTGTAAGGTGTTGCTTTTACCAGAATGCCTGTTGAATTGGGAATCATCTTCCAAACGGTTTCTAAGCGAGTCTTTAATGTTATTCATATCTGCAAATAATGACTCGCCGGCATAGGTAGATGAAAATATGGTTAAAATAGCATGGGCCAGATTCTTCAAACAGTTAAATGTGACTGGAATCGAATTCCATGCTTCTAAAATTTCGTTATTGACATTTTTACTTATATTGCTTATTAATCTTTCTGTTTCAATAAATTTTTAAATTCATATTGAACTAGACTGGAAATCAATCAGTTGCATTTCAAATTCTTCCATTTCCAACCAATCGAATTGGAGCACATTCAGTTTATCAAATGTAGTCACATCGGAGTACATAATGAACTTCCGATAATTCATTGAACTGAGAAAATCTCGCTGAAAATTTCCTGATTAAAGAATCAATTACCGAAATAAATTCTTTAATAACTTTTTCATTGTCCAGTTTCTCATGTACATCTAAATCTGATATATAATATTGATATTCTTTTTCAAGTTTGGGAAGAGATATTTTTGATTTTTTTTTCAAGTTTGTAGTTTTTTGTAATAATATCATTTAGCGACAAAAGCGCGAATGAAATCCATCATGGCGACAATTATTTTTATTTGTGTCCTGAAGCTTTAAGTTCAATTCATTGAAATGTTGGCATATGTCTGTAAAAAACATTAGTTTTGAAAGCCACATAATAATCCAACAACTTTTGGTATTGTTCAATTTCCCCCTCATTTTGCAGAAATAGTCTGATTTCTTCAAAGCAGTCAACAAACCTTAGAAGTATGTTCCTACGGCACAATCAGCGAATATTATTATGCATTAGTAAACCATTATACACCGAGTTGACTTCCTCCAACAAAGCATCACACTTTCGCTTATTTAAAGCCTGCGACAATATGAGGTTGAATATTTTTGTGACTAACGCCATTACATTATCAATAGATATTAAACCATTCTTAGCACAAGCCTTGTTAGTGAATAATGCAGTGGAATTCCAGAACTGAATGTCCTGCAGCTGTTTGAAATAAACCAATGAAGTCGTTTTTATTTATTTATTTTTTGCCCACCATATTTGAAGCACCATCAGTTGTTACCGAAACAATTCTTTTCAAGTCAATTTCTTTCTCAGTAGCGAATTTTTAACAGCTTTACAAATATATATGCTCTTTGCAGTTGTTAGCAACGATGTTATTGCAATTAATTCTTTCTTAATGACGTTTCCTTCAAAATATCGAGCAAAAATAGCTAAACGTGCAGATTTAGCCAGTACTTTCGTCAAGACACAGTGATATAAAAGGAGCGCAGTTGATTTCATCTGTTACATTTCCGGGCAGTTTTAAGATTCTTTCTTTTATTATGTTTCTGGATAAAGGAATATCTTTGATTTGGTGAATTATCTTACCTTTATTATCAAAATTCTCAAAAGTGAGGATGTGCATGCTAACCAAGCTTCCTTCAAAAACTCGACCTCTTGAAGAGGCTTACTATACCGATCAATGACAAATGCGAGTAACTTTCTGCGCTCATATGACAATATTTGCTAACATATTTAATCATAGACGTCGATTGTTTAATTCTGTCTTTTATTGCACTTGCAGTGAATGGGAATATGCGCACCGCGACCAATCACTCCCGTTTGTTCGTAATATTTCAGAGTGAACTTTGTTATTTTGAACTAAACGACAAATCTTTTTGATCGGTGACGTGCACAAAATGTTCTGCTGCGTGCCATCAATGGCACGCGTGCCACTAGTTCACCATCCCTGACTTAGATTAACAAATTTGCGTACTAATTATATTCATAAGCTGGACACTATCTGCAAATTGTGACATGTGTGATGCAAAAATCAATCAAAATACTATATAAATCAATCCGCTGTACCTAAAATTTGCCATGTTGTTATTTCTTTGACAATAGATGCTCATAAATGTTTACTAGATTATTCATTAAAACAATTTATTTTTTCATTAAAGTTAATAGAAATGTTAACATTTCTTTTCAATAGGTGCACATTATTTCTCAAAAGCAATTTTTACATTACTTTAAAATTCTAAACTTAACCTTTCAGGGATGCCAGTTTTACTAAAGTGCAATTTTATTCTAATTTTAGTAAATTTTTATAAATTTTCGAAGAGACTATTTTATAACAATACTTTCCATAGTTTTACTTACTATATTTATACAAAGGTACAGCGTTATGATAAATACATTTTCAATGAGCATGCTTACATTGACATAAATGAGAATAAATTTTTTAAATTAATATTAGGGTAGAGAAATCGAATGTTTTATTTTATTTATTCTTTTTTGTTTTTGTTTTAAGGGTTTTCCTCGGCAAAGGATTAAATTCATTCTACTTATATATAATCAAAAATGTATCATGTTTATTCGCATTAAATAATGGAGAGTTTATATTATTTAGAAAATATATTCTATTTTCAGTTCTTTGAATTAAAATAGACATTAAATCTGTTTATGGTAGAGAGCAAAAACAAAGAATTAAAGATAATTATTATATATCATAACTGTTTGATACTAGTAAAAATTATTCTAATGGTTTTAATCGACAATTAAGGTTAACATATTGTTGATTAAATCCCGAATTAGAATCAATCCACTAGAGTATATTCATAATGGAAAATGAATATGAAAATTAATTTGTAATTAAGATACAGAAAGTAATAAGCAATTAGAAGAATTGAAATTAAATAACAAGAAAATAAGTTACTAATTATTTATTTGTTTTTCTTCTCATGAATAAATATGTAAATGTAATATTATATCTTCAATTTAAAACAACTGCTTTAAATTTAAGTTGAAAGAAATTAAATTTCCATGCTTTCTTCAGGGAATTATAAAACATCACTTAGATAATTTCAAAAAGTAATTCTATACCTTTTATTGGAGATTACTTTAATAGAAACAATAAATATCATTTTGAATCCATGTACTTAATTGTCTTTTAAATAAAGCACGACATTTATTCAAATTCTTAATTGGAATTTGCAAAGATGTAAAACCAATCAAAAACTGAGATAAAATGTAGGATTCAACTTAAGGACTTTGTTAAGACTTTTGGAACTGCCATTATTATTTTTTTAATATTTAATATTGTTCACATATAATCTAAATGTGCAATAAGGCTACATTAACATGCAAAAGCATGTATTTAAAAAAAGTCAGATACAAAATTTCATGAACCATTCATATTAAATCGTTTGTTGCACCGATTTTAGAAGCTTTTGTCAGCTTAATTCTTTAACTTAAAACCAGGGAGCAAGTAAAGGGGAGATACATGCTTTTTAACAACAGTGTTTCTATTTTATACTTTATTCAGATAGATGTTAACTTCGAAGTGCTCTTTTTCCTTTGAAGAAAGCGATGCAAAAATTAATTACTATTCTTCCATTAAAATAACATTATTTTCGCATTTTTGTTTATAAAATTTTTAAAGTATTATTAAAAACGTGAACAATAGTTGATATTTGAATAAATTTTTATAGTAAAACGAATTCGCGAATTATATTCAAAAATACTAATTATTATCAACTTCAATAAAAAATTTGTATTGGAAATTAACAACAAGTTCGATTTCTTGATTTATTTAAAATCTTACAAGTTGTTTTCTTTTAATTTTTGTTGATTTCCTTTTAAAGCATTCCCCTTAGATATGTTATAACACTATTTGGATAGAATATAAATAAAGCTAAAATTAATGCGTAGAGAACTAACCTATTAAGAAAATATCTTCAGAGGGAAAAATGCATAATTAATAAGGAAAAATATTTTAGAGTGAGGCAACTACTCATCTTAAAAGACATTCAATAATCCTGATGATTACTGTGCATTAATAAATAGGAATAAAAATAGAAAACTATAGAAAAAATGAGGAATTCAGTCTCAACACGTTTTAAAGTGTCATCTTCAAGCAAATATTCAAATAAGAGAGCCTGAATTTCGTCCAAGAATTGGTCAATCGTGACCTGAATATGCCGAGAAATTGAGGTTTGGAAAGTAAGAATTAGCATACGTAATACAAAAGCAGTAAAATACCAACAATTAAGAAGGTCATATAAATAAAATTATAAAATTAATAAAAAAATATTTAAAAAATTTAAACATTTAAATTAAAAAAAAATTGAAAATCTGTTGCTATTTCTGTGCAATCAGTAATTCTATCTAATAATTTTTCTTGTTGATGATGAATTTGTTCTTATATACTTTTTTTATTAATTTTATTTTTAACTATCTTCATAAACAAGATCAATGAAAATAGATTTTGTTTAGTTAGAAAACAACGACTACTACAAATTTTGACATTTATAATTTTACCAGAGAATTAATGAATTAGAAATGAATTAAATAGAAAATTTATTAAAACTTCATAGAATATGTATGCAAACCAAACGAATACAAAGTAAATATTCAAAATAATGAAAGTCAATAGGATACATAGCACACAATCTTCCCCTATTAATTTATATAACAAATACGTTTTATCATTATTTTTGAATACTTTAACAAATACCAATTGTTTAGCAAAATTCTATCAAAATTTCTACAATAAAGTCCGAACACTATGAAATGTAATAATATAAAATAATTTTTCTTTTCAAATTCTTTAGTTAAAGAATGTATACCTAAAACTTTCAATATTGCATCTTCATTTTTAATCACTATTTCAATGACTCAGATGTTAATTAAGATGTATTAAAAATGAATATAACATAAAGTGAAAAAAAACTGCTTGAAAATATCATAATTGTAACAGCTTAAACAACAAAGAGACTTTCTATAGAGGAATTTGATTAGATGAAAGAATATCGAGACAAATTACAATTCTGCATTGGTACATTCTTTGTTCCAACTCTAATCAATTAGAACAATAAAATCTTCATTAAAGATAGTTCCCCAATAATGACTGCAGACAGAAAAAAAAACAAATTTTAGGAATCAGTAATTTAAAAACAAAAGCACCGAAAGAATAAAGCTCACTGAAATAGATTAATCTTCAACAAACAATTTTAAACCTCGACGAGTTTTATTGAAATTTTTTTAGAAAAATTTCCTTTAGGAAGTCATATATCCATTTTGCTTGAAGTCAGAATCTTTTATGATGAAAATTGAATGAAAAATTAATCAGCTAATTGAATTTTTTATCAATTGTACTCATTTTATATAAAAAAAGATTACGAATTTATATCAATGAAGAACAGAACCTCAACTAAGGATGATTAAATGTGAAGATTTTAGAAATGCTATGAACAATGGAAATATGAAAAAAAATTCATTTGAAAACTTATATCCAAAAACAACAGTTATAAAATTCTTTTTCAAGGTTTTTCAAATTGAAACGGAATGGCTCATCTATGTTATACTGACATAGTTCTGGGCTTTTGACTTCAAGATCTTTAAATCATTCATTTTTTTTGTGTGTGTTTGCAATAACAAACTAGAACTAGAATGTAAAATCAAACTAGAACTATCAAATATAAAATTCCAAATTTTCAAAATAAATGCAAGGAAATTTAATATACACATATATATATATATATTAGTACATAAAAAGGAACATTTAAAAAATTCTGATTATGTTCAAATTTTTAATCATCATGTTATAATTTCTTGCTATTAAATATTATCCATAATTTAATGAATATTTAATCATTAATTACCTATTAGCACTCAATTAAGTTCTGAAAATATTAAGATAGTATATTGTTATCGAGAACACACAAGATTTTAAAATTCTAGCACATCAGAAAGTGAATGCAAAACTGTTTACAAAATTCTATCCGTAAAAACATGAAATAAGTTCAATTATATAAAATGAGTAAAACTGCATTAATTTTTAAGTTTTGATATTTAAAATAATTAAATACTTTTTTTCAGTTCTTGAATTATTTGAAGGACACATATCATCCATTAGGTCTCAAAATATTTATTCTTATTAAAGAATAAATAATTTTCAATGCACATGTAAATCAATTATATTGACAATGCCTGCTTATAAAAGCATTAAAAGTAAATTAACGTAAAAAATCCGATTTATTTTCTGCAGAATTCTAAAGAAACTTCTGTAATTAAATTATTTGCTAATGGTACCGGAAAATTTCTTCCTATAAGAAACAAATCGAAGAAAGATGCATTTATTGTGTTTCATTAATTTGTTCGTTTTAATCAGAACATTTGAATGGGAAAGAATTTCTTTTTGGTTCAGTACATAGAAAGATATTTGGGAAAAAATGCATTTCTTAAAATAGTTTCCGTTATTTTCTTTTTAAATATATATTTAAAAAATATTTCTTTCCAAGAGCAACTTCTGAAATACACTATTTTCACCGCTTTAAAGATTCTAAAGAAAGGATAGATTTTTTTTTGTGTGCTTATTATCAAGTTTTAAAATTCATAAATTTAATTTTTATTGTACATGAATGTGAAAAAAGGATTTATCTGCGTTGTTTTCGGTTTTGGCTGTTGTGAAGACTAAGATTATAAATTTAAGCGACTTATATAGCTTGATATTCAAGCTTTTAAAATAATTTGAATAAATCAGTTACGGTTCCATTAAAATTTATTCAATTTTGATAGAGCATAAGAGAATAAAAATATAACATTCAAATGTGTTGCAGTTGCATTACAATTCAAATTCTGTCTCCTTGCCGTCGAACGTCGTCGGAGCCAGAGGGGGAGGATGTAGCAGTTGCATTACTCTTATCTTCTCTTTTGGATACTAGATGGCGATACCTGATTAGGTCATCCCATAGTGCATTGCGATTGTAATTAGAATGAGATTTGATGCTGAACTGTGAAGCCACGCGCGTGAATGTCTTGTCTTTGTGTTAGTGTATGTTTAAGTGTGTGAATGTGATTATTAAAGAAATGTTTCCAACAACATTCGTCCTGTTGCTTCCTGCACAGATCATAATAATCTACATACCACCACATTGGCGCCCAACGTGGGGCCTACTATTAAAGGGTATGGCTGTGCTGGAGTATCATCAGTTGCTTATGAATTAATCACAAGAAAATTTTCCCACCACCACATTGGAGCCCAACGTGGGGCCCGACGGAAAAGAATTTGTGAGGAAACGAAAGTGATGTCCCGTCGATCACAAGAAAATTTTCTCGCCACCACATTGGCGTGTCATCCTGACACAGAATAATTTTTCCCATCCCGGGAATGATTCATCATTGTGTTCCAGTGAAATGATGAAACAAAAGTGAAATCGCAAGAAAATTTTTCCATCTGCAGCAAATTATGAAACGTGTCATTCTGACACATGTCATCAGTTTTCTCATCCCGAGAACGTGTCGTCCTGACACATGTGATTATTCTCATCCCGAGAACGTGTCGTCCTGACAAATGTGATTATTCTCATCCCGAGAATGTGTCGTCATGACAAATGTGATTATTCTCATCCCGAGAACGTGCCATCCTGACACATGTGATTATTCTTATCCCGAGAACTGTCCATCATTGTGTTCCAGACATCAATCCTCAAAGATGAATCAGCGTCTGCCATCTTCGCTTCCTTGATGTCCTAAGCAGTATTCCAGTATTCAGTTTTAAATCCTAACTCGTATGGGACGTCGACTGTACTGAGTATAATTTTGTTTGAATACACCAAAATGCTGTGAAATGTTTTCATACTATTTAATAATTTCTAAGTTACTTCTGTTTTTATAGCCTATTCATCGTTGCTAGTTTACATATTGAAATATCTGTATTGTTTTGTTATTTGATCTTAATCATTGAAAGTGCGTAACAATATATCTTTTAAAAATTAAGGTTTCTATATAGGGAATTTCAAGTTGTTGTTGTATTTTTGTATTTTAATTAAGCACGACGTAATTAATCGTACTTGATACATTTCTTGGTCCGTAAGTTTGCGAACCGAAACCAAAACTGTCTGTTCTCGTTTTCTGATACCATTTTATGTGCCCTTCAGTGACGCGCTAAGTCTCATTAAGTATTCATAAGCTCAGTCGCTCTCAAAGTGATTAATCTGAACAACTATTGAATATGTTTTCTTTTTTCAGTTGTATGGTATTTTGGTATTATTATAAACTGTTCTGATAGATTTATTATTTTTTTTTTCAGAGTAACGATTCAGCATATACCATCTTTTAATCGTATAAAATGTGCAATTTTATTTCTGATTCTCAAAATGTTATTTTTATGGTTAAGAATTCTTAAATCTAATTCTTTTTCAGTACTTACGCAAATTTAATAGCAATTATTTGCTATATCTGCTTTTCTTTTATTAAATGTGTATATATATTTGCAGTTAAAATTAACAATTGAAATAATTTGAATTTAATTTCTGTCTTTATGAGTTGCTTCATCTGAAATATAGTTTTTTGAACATAAATATTTTTTTCCTTTGCTGAATATATATTTATCTCCTAACTGAATATTATAATTATTTTACATTAAAAAAATGGAGATTTAAATCATTTGCGTTCTACCTACTGTATTGTTTTTGTTGTTTTTTTGTACATTCAAAAGAGAGGGTAAGTGTGTAACTGATCCGTTATATTCAAGTTTTCTTCTTTAACTTCCTGTCTCTTTCAATAATTAAAAATGGCTTTTCCCTCTGAGGGGAAAATAGCCAAAATCACACCACCTCGCTGGGACGGTATTCGTTGGTGTAGGGGGAGGATGTAGCAGTTGCATTACAATTCAAATTCTGTCTCCTTGCCGGGACGTCGTCGGAGCCAGAGTGGGAGGATGTAGCAGTTGCATTACTCTTATCTTCTCTTTTGGTTACTAGATGGCGATGCCTGATTATGTCATCCAATAGTGCATTGCGATTGTAATTAGAATGAGATGTGATGCTGAACTGTGATGCCACGCGCGTGAATGTCTTGTCTTTGTGTTAGTGTATGTTTAAGTGTGTGAATGTGATTATTAAAGAAATGTTTCCAACAACATTCGTCCTGTTGCTTCCTGCAGAGATCATAATAATCTACATACACAAATGTATAAAAATTTGGAATTTCTCTGTCATACTGTGTTTGATATAGATATCACGATTTTCTGTAAAAAAATATCCATTTTTATTTTTAACTAATGCTTATCGGCATCGATGAACTATTTAAAACAGAGGACAATACAAAACAAATGATAAAAACTATTGATATAAAAAAAAGAAATGAAAATCATAATTATTTTTAAAAATGGCATTAGCATACTTATTTTTAACTAAATAAAAAATTTATAAAATTTATAAAAAACCGCCGTTTTATAAACTTGATGCAGATTGAAAGCTTTTTTCAATGAATTTAAAAATTCTATTTTTTATAATATATATATATATATATATATTATCAATTGACTGTACTATTTAAATATTATAATATGTTATTTTGTAATTAAATTCTATTAAGTAAATGTAAAAATATTTAATACATTTAGAATTGCTAAAAGTAAACAGTTTGCATAAATTATGAAATTTTACAAGATACATATTATACAAAGTTACGCAAAGTAAATTTTAAATCTCGAAAGGAAAATGTCAAGAAATGATTTCAGAAATATTTATGCATTCATTATCTTGAGTAAAATGCATTTCTAACTTCCTTACAAGGAATATAAATAACGTGGTTCGATAAAAAATAAAATTTACATCATTTATGTCTTCATCATTAATGCAAAATATTAATGTTTTTTCATCACAGCTTTTTGGATTTAACAAGGAAGAATATACAATTTTTTAAAAGCAAAAACTTCAAACAATTTTTGTTTATTTATATATGCCTGTAAATAAAAAATGAAAACGAGATTAATGTAATCATAGTTTTCCTAACCCTTTTCATTTTCTTATTAAGCATTTTTATAGCATGCCTCAAAACTTTCTAGCTCGTAAAATAAAGTGCTATAAATTCGATAGGTAGTTGAAAGAAGAGTGTTACAGTGCACTGTTCTGAATTTTATGTCTTTTGAAATAGTAACGATCGACTTGTTTCTACTCTTCAAAACCGAGTAGCAATTTATTAAATCATTTTTAAGAAGCTATCATGCGGTATTTGAAAATATGTACACCATTCCTTTTAAATAACCATCTTATAAATTTAAAGTTTTAAAAAACAGTTTTCGAGAATTTAGATTTTTTCAATTAAATGATCAGCTTATATTTTTAGTAGAGTCAGTAGTACTATAAAGATGGTCTTATTTTAAAAAGCATTTTATTCACAAACGAGAAGAAATTTTCTAATTTTTTTAGCATTCCATTTTCATAAAAAAGTTTGTATTGTTTAATTGATAATTAGTTATGGCAAAAGTATCATTTATCATTTTAGTTATCATTTTCTGTTAGGAATAAAAAATGTATTTTATCTTTTTTTAAGAAGTTCGTTAGTAGTAAGAAAGCAATTGCGCAGTTTTTCTTTTGTTAAGCAAATGAAGATAATTAAATATCAGTTATTTTTAAGCCTAATCATCATATTTGGTAGTCATTTGGTATATATAATGATGGTAATAATATTTTTAATTTCTAAATAATAGTTTTGGGAATATGCTTCGTTTGAATGCCATCGTTAGAATTCTAAATGGTAAAAATGTTAAGATATTCTTTTTTTATTTAAATGGAATATTTATATAAAATGGAACACTAAAATTTCAGTATAGTAAAAAAAGTATATTTTTTCAGACCAACTAATATAAAAATTTCAGTATAGTAATAAAAGCATATTTTTTCAGAATAACTATTATAAAAATTTCATTTTTCATATCAATTTACTTTTTCAGATTTTTTTTCTAATTTGAAATTATTTAATTTTACATTGATTCTTGAGTTAAGCTATTTTGACGGTATTTAATAGCATAAAATTAGAAATAGATAGATCAAACACTTAAAAACTTTCATTTTTGAATTAATTCTCTTTTTAAAAATTTGTAAAAAAAAATATTATGTTAAACAAAAAAAAATCTTTTAACAATTTGTTCTATTCCTAATACAGAAACGTTAATTATTCTGCATCGTTCATATCCCATTATTTTACTTATATGTACTTTCCTTAAAATAGAAACCATTGTTTAGTTAGTTTCAAAACATCCGTAGGAGCTACATAGTCTAAAAAAATCACTTTCCCATTTTAGATTTACGTGTTTTATATCGTTTATCATGGTCAATACCGTAAATTTTTAAAAATATCCTTTGATATAAAATTGGACTGCAAACCTGAAACATTCTCTATCAAACCATTATCATACAGGGAGAAAAATATAAGTAACTTTTCATCTTGCTATATAGATGTTACTTTTACGTTCATTTATATTTTAGAAACAGTTTATGTATGTTCCATTTCTAATATTGGATATTTTTAGGGGAAAAAAACTATCTGCATGTGTGACATTCTGTTTCTGACAGAAAAAACAACATCAATTTGTTTTTCAAGCACCTTCCCCATCCACGGTTGGCTTTGAGGACTAATAAAATAAAGAAATCCTCCGTCTAAGCCGACAGCAAGAAAATAAGTAAATAAAACCAAAATCCAGACAGCAAGTCTCACCGAGGAAGAAAAATGCAAAAGGGGACCACAACAAGTGAGAAAACAAACGAAATGCCGAAAATAAAAATATTACGAGAAGAGACTACTCAGTATATTTCTCCATTTCCGTTCCTCTCTGCAGTATAATTCACTTTAACGAGATGCATACGTTTAGCACTGCGGAAAAGGCAATTTTCCAACTGCACGAGTTAATAGAAAAATTCCGAAATTTTATTTTCTCGTAGTTGAGATAAAAATATGAAGCATATTTGTAAGGAGTACAAGCAAAAGCCATTAGCTAATGGTTTAAGGTGGAATGAATCGTACCACGTTTTTCAGGTTGGGTGATATTATGTCCCGCCCTCAAGAAACAGCTTGTTTATGAATGAGTCGCATACGTTCTGGCAACTATTTTAAGTTTTACCAGATCTTATTTAACAGGCATTTCGATAATGAATGTTGACTGTTTGCACCTAATGTTGGAAAGAAATTCGCAAAGCTCTAAGTCATTCTGAAAAATTTCGCATTAATGAAAGATGCAATATTGATTTGATCCTTTTCTGCTTTCTATTCGTTAAATATCTGCTTAGAATATTACTTTAAATTAATTTTGATAAGATAGGCAAGAAACCTATATTCCTTTCCAATGTCACTCAGTGCAAAATTCAAATTAGAAATTTTCTTTGGTAATATCGCATTTGATTTGTTTAATTATTTATTATAAATGACAGCCCTAAGAGAGATGGAAGTTCCGACTTCATATATTGAGGGACAGAAATTCTGTCATCTGAGAGAGGAAATGTAATAGTCTGATTAGGATGATACAATAATCTTAGCAATACCAATATGTTTATCAGACAAAATTCATAAATAGGCTGAAGTGAAATAAAAGATCCACATTATTAGATATTTAAGATATATCCAACATACAGCACGAGCTCATACAATTATTATTATTATGTAAATGTAGTATCGGTGAATGACAGATAATACGTCTTAAAATTTTCTTCGACTTAATATTTTCCAATACGATGGTCACAAAAAAAAGGACTCTATCTGTCTATTTACATTAAAACTTTTCATTTTGAAACTCGAAAAATTGTTGGAAAAAGTAGCATATTGTTTCCTTTCAGGACTAGATGGCCCTAATGGAATATAACTTCCTTTATAGAATTAATTTTAACTTTAAATTAAAATATTGCATTACTTTTTATACATTAATACTGGAGTTTATAAAAATTTTTATCGATTAAAGTCAATCGATCCTATTTCTTCTATATTCTTGAAATTTAATATGGGATTTAACTTGAAATATAACTTTTTTATGAAAGTCATTGCTGAATGTATCGAAAGGGAAGCCCAATGATGTCTTCAAAAGGAGATACCGCTCTCAAAGCCCTCATAACTCATTATGCAATTTCTATAATGTGTAAAAATGTGTAATTTCGATGGGAAACACTCTCAGAGTGTATAACATAGAGCATTCATTTATGTGTTATTTAAATAGCACTTCTACCTGCTTCGAGCAATTTCATGTGATAAAATGAGACATTTTCAGTTTAAATTTTTTTAAAATTTTAAACTTACATAATAATTTGTTAATTTAATTTTTAGTTTATATAATTAGAATAAATTTTATTTCAGTTTATAAATTCTTAGTTTTAGTTCGTAGTTTATAAACGACAGTTTTAAGTTAGAATAATCTTTAATAAAGAAATATAAAATTGTATATTTCTTATATTTTTAATAATTTAAAATTTTTAGAATAAAAATAAAATTGTTTCTGAATTTAATATAATCATACAAATTATTGTAGTCCTAAAAGATTTAAGATATAACCAATGAACATTTGCTTATGAATCAATTACCTCAGACAGGCGGTGTCCACGAATGAAGACACCACATTACAAAGAAGATAATTAATTAATTTTAGCTGAAAAACTTACATTTAGATTATCAAATAATTCCATTCATTGTTTTTCATTATATTTAAGAACTATTAATAATTCATCAGGGAAGGACTAGACACGCATAATAAAAAAATAATCATGTTTTCAGAAAAATATAAAATATAGCGTGCAATTGTAATATTATAATAATATAAGTTTGATGTAAATACATTTATTCAAGCAAATTTGAAAACACTTTTAGAAACTTATATTAACTGAGGTATTCTTTCAAAATCTATGATGCTATTCAAACTTAAGGTGTCTTTGTAACAAAATAATTATTTATTTCAAATATATCCATGCTTTGTTAAATATATTTTTCTATTTGCCATTCATGTACGAAATCTTAATTACTCTTTTGAAGAAATTAATTTTAATGTTTATACGAAATTATTCATCCAAATCCGCAATTTACTATAATTAATACCAATGTTTTTTAATCAAAGATTTGTTAACTAAAAATATAAGTCATTTTCAATCCATTAGATAAATATTTTGATCATTTCTTTATTTTATTTTATGTTTTCTTAGTAATGCATGCATTAAGAAATGCATAGTTTGTTTTCTAATTGAATGAGCTCCATTTAAGCCGAAACAAATGAAATATAATTGAATTTTGAGATCAAATATTTCAGCAGTAAAATGCAATTGAAAATATGAAAACATATAATGCTAGTGCACACACTTTTGAAAATTTTATCAATAAGCAGATAAATATGAATTACAAATATATATCTTTTCAAATTTATTTCGTTTTAAAAGCAAAGTTCGTATTAAAAAATAAAGTATTTTGATGTTTTGTAAAAGTAGTTCATTAGTCTTTCAGGATTAGTAAAAGAGCACATAAATACAAATACGTGGAAAATTAGCTACTGCGCGAGTAATTGTTTAATTTTAGAAATCAATTAAGCTTCATAAAAATATTAAATTTAAGGAACTTAAGGGGTTATTTAGTTACTCAATAATGTTCATTACTATGATAAAAAGACTTTCAATATTCGAATTTGTAATGTTTCTACATTTCAATTTGCATAATATGTTCAGGAAGCAGAAAAAATCTTGTCATAGATTCAGAAAATATTTTATTGCTGGAAATGTCTATTTGAATGAATATTTGAGACATTTGATTGAAATTTTTTAATGGTACTTGTTTGTTTAATGGTAACTAATAATGTATAGGTAATTTTAATTTTTATTGTAAGTAGACAAAGATAAGATAAGCAATTTAGATTCGCCAACGAATTAATCATTTATTAGAAAACTAATTTCTTTTGAAGTGCATAATTTAGAACATCTTTTAATTCTGAATAAAAGTTTGACTCTTCGATTTTTGTTAAAAAAATGTAACAACTTAATAATGGACTATCATCAGGTACATTCAATCCTTTAAAATCAGCCTATTATTATCTCCAGAACGTGCCTAAGCCTAAGACTACATTGTCAGGTCAAAAGTTTGAATGTTATGTCAGATAAGGATATTTCATAATTCGGTAATCAGGAATGGGGGTATGGGTATGGAATTTAAATGGGCATAACCACAGAGTAAGATCTATGAAGATTATAGCAGCGGTTTGCCGCAAAGCCACAAAATGTCTTATAGTGTCCTAAGCGTTAGATTTGTCCCATGTCGGTAAATCTCTAGGGAATGGATGAAGTGGAAGCTTTCGCAAGAGAGGCAGGTATCGTAATACCAATATATTTATTAAGATCAAGGCAAATTTCAAACACCAGTATTTGAAAACAAATTGATGATTCGACTGTAATAACATTTGCCTTTTAAGAAATCCAAAAAGAGATATGCAATTACAGCCAGTGCCATGATAATTATAGAAGAGGAATTCTTGTCGAAAGTTAATTTTTTTTTTTTTAATTCCTTGAACCAGAATTCCAGCAAATTTTTTTTTCACTTTTTTAGGTCTCTAGTAACGTGGATGCTTTGATTGCTGTAACAGAAGCAGAATCAGAACGATCAGCAGTATTTGTTGGCTCGGACTCTTGTAAAATCGGAAAATCTAGATATATTACAATCATTTCTGCCTTGAAACAATGCCAAGATATTGCGTACACGTTAGTTCAAGGATATGCTACTAGTGATAAAAAAATTTACTGCACCAGAAGATTACATTAAGGTTTGGTAATATTACAAAACACATTTTTATTCTCACTTTTGTGAATATTGTGGCACATCTCATAATGTACAGAAGAGGTTCTATTTCAAGTTTCAAAAAGCTTTACAATGACCGAAAATTGAAGAAATTCCTAACCGACATTTCGATAAATATTATTTAAAGACAAAATATAATGTGTTAAGATAATTATATGTTTTAATCTAAAATAAATTTTTTGGATTCCAGAAAAAATAAAAGCCCACTAAAATCGACATGAATTTAAAAGATGAGCACAGAAAAAATATTTGCTCATACATGGTGGAAGAGTCGTCAAGAATGCTATGTTTGATCTCAGGACATAATCACAGTGTCCCAACCTGAACCTAGCCAGAGCACAGATTGGTGTCTGTTAGTTTTAGTATAATTTTAACCATTTAAGCAACTCTCATATTAATGAAGAGATCGCTTGATTTTTTAAATGTTCGTTTCTTAAAATAATCTATACTTAAAAATAAAGCACAATGTTTGTATGTGTGTGTGTTGGTGCTCTACAGGCCAGATCATTTGACCTACAGCTACCAAATTTACTACATGTATACCTTAGAGGTCGGGAATGTGCACCTGGAGTCCCTATTTTTGAATTTTTAATTAGAATTTTAATTATTAATTAAAAACTAACTTTCCCGCCAAAAATCTTCCATTTTCCCCACCGCCAAATGAGTAAGGCTTCAGTTTTTTTCCCAACAGTAATGAGGCTAGGGTTAACATTTTTCGGCCGATTATTTCAAACGATTCTCTTTATTTTCTTAGTGTTTTATGCATTTAAAATTAAACATTGTTAATTAATCGATCTTTCAGATTCATTCTGAAGTACTTTTGAATTAAAATAACACAGAATAAAGGAAATTAAAGATGTCTAATCTGCATAGCGTTACCCCAACTGGCGTAGAAAAATTCACGTATTTGCGTTACCGTAACTGGCGTTGGAAATTCACGCATGCGCATTGTGTTCTGATTGTTAACAATATTATCAACGGATGATTCTTGATTTAAATTACTTTTAGGTTAGTTGCATGCTTTTGTAATTAAATTGTATTTATGTTAGTTACATATTTTATTTTTGTATATGCTTATAGTTTTAAGTACATCGTTATTAAGTAGTTTTTTTTAAACCTGTTTTCGACCGATTATTTTAAAAGATTCATTTTATTTTCTTAGTGTTTGATGCATTTAAAATTAAACATTGTTAATTAATCGATCTGTTCATGATGAATTTGAGAAAATGTTGTTGAGAAATTCTTGAGATATTACATAAATTAAGAAAGATATTCTTTAGTGCCCATAAAGTTTAAACGCTCAGTGACTCTGTTATCGGTAATCATATTATAAAAAATGCTTTGTTTCAGTAAAAAAATATTATATTAATTTCAGATTAATTCTTTCCACTTTAATTTCAAGCATAAATTCTACGGGAGCTAACAGAAAATTAGACAGATACATATTACGTTATGACTGAAGGCTTTTATAATATTATGAGTGAATTATATGACTATCAAAATTTGAAGTTTTAAAATATTTTTATGAAGAATCTATTAAAGTAGGAATTGCGTAAAATATTTAATTATTAAAATTTAAACGAACACTAAGATTTTCGAACCAGCTGGTCACCAAAGGCGGCTAGTAATAAATAAAATTATGTTGCCTTCCTTAAAACAGTTTGATTTTTTTTATTTCTCCATACTGCAGATTTTTAATATTCACAGAATATTAGTTTATGTAGATTTATCGAGATAGGAAACCTTTTACGAGGAAATAAAATATTCCCGTAATTAAATGTCTGGCAAGCTATTTTCTGAATTTTCTGGCAAACTAAGTTCTGAATAAAATACTCTTTAAAAACCACTCTTTCTCGTATTCGCATTAAATAATCAGTTTTCAACCAAATTATTGAAAAAATATACAATCTCATGTTTTGTTTCAGTCTAATGTAAAAATTGAAAGGACAAGTAAATATCTGACGTTTAAATTTCGCTTTGGCTTAGATGGTTTCAGTTCATAACAAAAGAAATGGAAAGTCATTAGGGATGTCATTCACCTCATTTTACAAATTGAGATCTCCAAATACTGAATAACAGGCGATTCTTAAAGACAGTAATTAGGATTTCATTTAAACGCTGCCTTAATTGAAATACGCTGAAGGAAGTCTGATGAAGTTAGAAACCAAGGAACTATTTGATTGCATTGTCTGGACTTTCTTTGATGTGGATACTTTTAATCACGTACATGAATCTGATAACCTTTCATCTGACAAGTGTGTTATTCATAACTCAAATGCATGGCATACGGTAATTTTTATCCGATTAAACAAGAAACAAAAATTGTTTTACAAACATACAAGTATACAGTTTGAAGGGGAAAAAAAAGAATCCTTATTTTCACGCAATTATACTGTTTTGATTTAGTTGAGACTCTTTAAGGTATTAAAAATTTTATTCACAAGGCATCTTTCATTATGTATCAAAAGTTTAAAGAGAGAAATTGGTTTATCGTCTTAAAGGTCCCTTATAAGTGTTAAAAATTTGAAACTATCTTTTAATTTATTAAATACAAAAACAAAATTTATAGAATTTTGGTATAATATAATATAATGTATGGGCATTCAATTTGCTTATACACTGTCTAATAAGAAAATCACGATAAAGGACTATGGTGGGTCGAACAGAGATAGACTTAAACATTTGTGCAGACGGGAGTGTGTTGTTTAAGGAAAGGACATTTTAGCGAACACGCACGCGCACATGCATTTGTATGCAACTGTATTCAGAATTTGAATGCCTTCAAGAGTCAGAAATTTAAATAATGTAGACATATTCTTCACATGTTAAATTAGCTGAGTTTTTATTTTTTGCGCCAATTCAAGTATGGCTACGATGCATAAGATATGTATCATGACCAAATGTTAAAATTCTCATGAAGAAAAGAGATTCAAATTAATCACGTTTGCCTATTTATTCCAGAAAACGTTTAGTGCTTCGTTATGAAAGTTTAGGACAAACTAGGAGAAGTGGTCTCGCCAAAATTCTCTCAGATCTTGTCCAATTAAGGTCTTATTCTTCCTCCCTGCCTTTAAATAAAAGCAAGGGCAGAATATTATGCACAACATTAGCAATATAACAGTGGAATGAAATATAGGTCTTAGGCGTGATTCTAACATTATCGAATCTATCGTCCAAAATAAATTTAACTCTATTGATTCAGTAATCTAACATTACTAAATCTATCGTACAAAAATGTATTGAAGACATCAAAATCCGATGACAAAATGGCATCATAATCTGATAGGGAACAACAATTGTAGTCACAAACTAACATCTAGAATTTCGTTGATTTAAGCCATTAACGATTTATTGCATTTCATACATGCGGCAATACAGACCGGGAGAAAATTTTGACAAATATGGTTCAAAATTTTATAAGAATCTATGCTAAGAAGAATTTAGATGCTAAATCTATGTACTAACTCTTATCTACTAAACTCTTTGGGTTTTAAAATTACTGAGTTCACTTGTTGTCGAGCGGCCAGACTTCTTGTGAAAGGATTCCGTTCCAAAATGTGACAGAAATTTACAGATTTGGTCGGTAGTCCATATACCAGATATCTATCTAGTTCAAATAGTTTTTAAATTATCGTGTTCACAGACAGTCAGAATGCTAAAAAAATGTATTTTCCAAGCTCGGGGAGGTCTAAAGCGTGGTGATTCTTCAAACTCTCTCGAATGTTTTGACGATTGCAATTATTCCTGCATACTTCGTAAACAAGAAAGCAAAAATTACATGAAAATATAAAACTGAAATTATTCAATTTTGTGTCATTTTAAGCAATATCTACAACGTATTACTTGAAATCTGATTATGTTTTACACTCCTAAATAATGAAACCACAACGAAGCATGATCTTCTAAAAGGAAATGATAAAAACATACTTGTCATTGAAAATAAAAACGAAATTGGTGACGTATAACCAAATGATTTCACAATGCTGAATGATATTGACAGCAAACATATTTCACTTCATTCGCAGTAGCAGACGTCTTATTCAGCGATTTAGAACAGAACACGTTTTTTGATATTTCCAGATCTCTGAAACTTATCAAGACAAGATGCAGAAAGTCAAAAGAGGGAAGGGACTAGGAATAAAATGAATGTTTCTTATTTTTGTTCGATAGTTCGTTTTACTCTCATTTTTCTCTCCATTTGAAGGAGGAATTTCATTTTCAGCGAGTGTCTAGTGACATTCGACAAAGAAAAGAATGTCCTTCGGAAAATAAACTAGTAAATAAATCGTTTGGAAGGAAAGGAAAATGGTAATAATGAGGTTCCTGAAACCTGGCAAATGAGGCTCTTTCCACCTACTTTTCTTTATCTTTCTCAAATTCATTAGGGGAATTATAATTTTTTTATTTACATCGTTAGCACTGACTTGTTTTTCAAGGGCATTTCTTTCTCTTCCCCTTTTTTTTCTAGTTTATGAGGAATCCGAGAATGATAAAAAAAATCACAGATACTTTTCATTTTTATGAAATAGGAAAAACAAATAATGATTTTAATATAACTAGTATTTCAAACTAGACATGCATTATGTAATAACAATAAGATAAAATTTTTGTCTACCGCTTCAATAATAAATCAATATTTTTTATGACAAATATGCAGAAAAATGTTTTATCAAAAGAAATCTATAAATGCTTACTTAAAAAATACAAATAAAGAGCAAATAAGAAATGCACTGAAACAAAAAACGTAAATATAGTTCTCACGAATATCGTTAATTTTTAAAAATTAAAAAAAAATTCATTTTATGCAATATATTTGATATAATGCCCTTATCTTAAAAGGAAAAATTCTTTAATTTAAAAAAAATGAAAAGGAGGACACCAACCCGATTGAAGATTTTTGGACTGATAAAATCCAAGAAATGTTATTTTAAATCCTTATCTTTATATTTATATATATGCCTCTAATTCTTAATTACAAACTATTTAATTTAAAGTGTAAAACAAACTGATGAAAAAAATTCTAGCGATTTTAAAGAAATTTCTAAAATTCATCGAAGTTTTATAATTGTAAAATAAAATATTGCAGCATATTCTATTCAATATTTGCCAATTTAGAAATGTATATCGAAATTCAATTAGCAATACACGTTTTTTCCAGCAGCATATTTATTAACACAAACAATAAAAAAATATATAAACTTTTACTTCATTACAAACATTTTTTTTCAAGTGAAAGCAATACCCAGAGTTAAATAGTTGGAAATTAGCTTTTGTGTTGCGATTAGATAAGAACTATATATATATATATATATATATATATATATACCGCAGACTAAATACAAAATTATACACCGAAATAATTAAAGTTGGTTTTAAACAACACATATTTTTAAAGCAAAAAAAATGAAAGTATCAGAATATTCAAGAAAATCAGAGCAAGAGCAGAAATAAAAAAAAAATAAATGGCAACCAAAAGATAACAGTTAAAGAAAATATAAACACAACTCTCTTTCTAAAAATAATTCGCTTCAGATTCGAAAGCACAATGCGAATTTTTTTTCCTTATAAGATTAAGAAAAATTAATCAAAATCATGTTTCCATATCATAACATTATTACAGACAACATATCACAAACACATTTCGAAGAAAAGTTTACATCACTGATATGTTAACTCGATTGTCATCCTTACTTTAAAAATTCGAAAGAATAAAAAATAAATACACTTGAAAAAAATAATAAATCAGGTGCTTTTTTTTTTGGTTCCGGAGAAAGGAAAATCTTCGAAATTACATTTGAGCTAACAAGATCATGACAGGAAGCTTAAGCATTCTTTTCAAAAGAAATCCTTTAAAAATGTTACGCAAGGATTATATACGAAAAGCTTTTAAACAGCAGAAAAAAAATTTGCCTCTACAAGCTACTATAAAATGATGCTGCTAAAATTATGAATTAGCGATCATGAAATAAATTTCCATGAAAAGTAAAAACTAGGTACAAAAGATGAGAAACTTGAAGCTTCCTGCTTAAAAGCCAAACATAGATAGTTCTTTTTTTCAATATTTACGTTCTACGATACACCGGCATAATTCTTTCCTTTTCTTTCATAGTTTCAGAATGAATAAAATAAGCATAATGAAAACTTATTGAAAAGATTGGGGAATAATGATGATGAAATCTTCACATTTTAGAGCTGCAAAACAATTTTATGACACTTAAAGTTAGTGAAAAAAAGAGGCAAGATTAAATTCAAATAGATTGGCATATATGTATCAGTAACAGTATATTTCTAGCACATAAGTTCAGCAATGAGCCATTAAGTTGAAATGGTGCGCTAATGATTGAAATCAGAGGAAAATTATCGCAAATTAATTCAGATGAGGATATACGGTGTTCATGCTTTGCTTTAGCTCTTTCTATTTTTATTGAACTGATATACAGAGAGTGCACTTCAACCAAAAATTTCCGCTAATAAATAAAATGTGCCCAAATGAAAAGAGACTACAGTTTAAGTAAAGAAATTTTAAAAACAATATTAAAATTACAGTTCATATGAAACGGTAGAATTATAACTAATCGTCATCGAAACAATGAGTGCGTAGGAAGAGAGTGGATAGCTTTAGTGTTGAAACTCTTGGCTTGCTAATGGATATATGAGGAGAAATTGTATACAAACTTCGACATACACAGCAGTGTAACAGAAATTTCACATGGGGTGAACTAATGATTCTGTCGTATGAACACATTCACGTCTCAAATCGACGCACTGTTGGTCACAAAGTTCGCCTTCACAGGGCATGTCAAAAAATTAATGCTTATGTATCTCGCCTTAAAACGCCGATATCACCGGAATATGGTATACCGTGCAAAACAATGATGTCAGGACATCTCTTTAATCCTGCGATAGATTTTTAAATGCTCCTCGGCTTGAAGAAATAGGATAAGTTGCTCTTTGAGCTGATCTGGAGGAATTCATCACGCAACGAACTGCGGAAATAATTGTTCAATAATGAGAATATTGATGCAAAGCCGTTAACTACGCATGTGCAAAGGCGAACTACCACGCATCACCTATCAGCTAACATATTAACTTACTGGAATTTGATACAACACCACTATAGTTAATGCCCTCTTTTCATTAGGGCTCACTTTATAGGTAGACTGAATGAGATTCCATTGAATAGGATACCATTATTTCGCAAAAAGAGATGTAATAATGTAAGCTGCTTTTTATTAATGACCGCAACTGTATTCCAGATAGAGTTTAAAAATTTATTAACTGAAAATGATTCTGTTGTATGAACTCCTCCGCAACAGAAATCGAGGCACTGCAGTCGCAACGTGCGCAATTGGAAGTTCAGTTCAGAATATTCAAAAAGATTTACCATCGGATAGAAATAAAGAAATCATTAGTTATGATAATGTATTTAATAATGGCCAAAATGGTAATCCTCTAAGGAAAGAACAATTTTGATAATTGATGAGTTGATGTTTTGTAAGACTTCATTAAGCCCTGACATATCTCCATACCTAACTTCAAAATGGCGACAATTATAGGTTTGAAAATATTGTCTAGATATAGTAAAGCTCCTGTGCGATACGCAAAGATGCAATTTTGAGAGGAGATCCAAAGTTAGAGCAAAATGAGTTACCTTAAGGAGCAATATAGTGAAATTTTTCTTAAAGATTATTTTGATTTGACGTTTTTGATTGGTGATGATTTTCGGTTTTGATTTTCTTATGATATTCGCGAGCATGAATAGGAAGATATATATTTTAAATCGCTAATTCTTCTTTAACTAATGTCATCCTCTTTGAAATTCAAGTAAAATTGAGAAATTTGAAATCGATAACATTCACTTCATATTTGAATTGGACCTTTGGGCGCAATATTACGAACATAAGTGAACGTCAGATAGACATTCAAGGAGGAATTTGTCTCTCAATAATAATATAGATCAGAATTTTATCTTACCTCAGTGGTAGTATCTTGTACTGTGGGTGTTACATCTTCCAAGTTAGGGCTCCTCGTAGGTCCTTCTACGCTCACTCCATGCTTAGTCTTGCCTCCACATACGTGGCATCGGTTGACGTCCTGCACAGCTGTCTGTACCGCCAAAGACTTCGGTAAGTGATCATCCGTAGACAAAAGATCATTGTTTTCGCTGCTCACGGGAGATTCATTACTGCTTTCGTAGTCGGAGGAGATGATCCCTTCGCCTTTGAGTGCCCTTCGAATGCAAGGTAAAGGCGGCAAGGGTTGGCCTCCTTCTTCATCGTCTTCAGTCGTTTCGGCATCGGTTTCCCGTTGGGTCACCATGTGTCTCTGGAAGAGCTGAAAGAAGAAAACAGATATATTAACCCTTAGCATTTACTATAATAAAAAAATCCAAAACATATGTTTTATTTTTCAGCATATTATTCTATATAATTTCTATATTAACGTGCCTTCTTCATAGGTTGAAGAATATGGCTTTCGTGATTTCGAATCATATATCTATTATAACTTGAGGTCATTAATTAACATGCTTGTAGCATGTACCGTAGATCAGTACCTACACAAGAAATTTTTGATGGAATTGAATACAAATTAAAGACTTTCAGAACATACATTTTTTTGCATTTTTTTTTATTAGCAAGTGCTTAAAAGAAACTTAAATGGGAAAACAGAAAAGAAGGAAGGAAATTATGAATAAGAAAACTTTTATTCATAATAGAAATCTGTTTTTGTTCAACAACAAAAAATGAATTAAAAAATGTCGTCTGCTCTTTTGATATGAATGCAATGATTCTTTAAAGCAATATAAAATTAATAATTATTGATTAGTAAAAATTTCAGCATTTTGCCCTTTTTCTTCAATATTTAATTTTAACATTTGAATCTAACATGCTAATCTAGATTCTATCTAATCTAGATAGAATGTGTCTTTAGTCCCATTAAGAATAGGATTAGTCTAAGAATAAATGAAAAGAAGTAGTTCTACTACTGATTATTGATTAAACAATCTAAAAGTTTATAAAGGTTTTGTTCAGTAGTGAATAAAGAAAAAGTGACAACTACAGGAATGTGTATCACAAGGTAACACAAAAGATAAAAATGTCTACATACAATATAAAAGAATGAATGCATTTTAATATGTGAAATTTTATACAGTTACTTTAAAATTGCAGTCGAGAATATACGCTTATTTATTTATATCAATTTCTATAAATAAGCAGAAGTTAATTAAAAATTTAAAAAATATTCTCAAATTTTTAATCAGCATTATTTGAAATTTCCTTTTTATTACTTATTAAAATAAATATTTTTTTAATGTCACTAATCTTCTACTTCATATTATTTAGAGAATCGATTGACAAAGCGAGGGCGAAAAGATCTAAATTTAGAGCTATAGAATAGAAAGTAGTGAGCGATGTTCGTTTTGAAATTTTGATCCATGCTATGTTTCAAAATTGGTGATTATCAATATCCAACCCAATTTAGCACAATTTACAGAAAATTTGAAAAATCATATTAAATTACGTTATTACGTTCACGATTTTGTATAAGTATATCAATATCATGCAAATGCTAATCTCCATTCAGGAGATAAAAATTTTAAATATTATAATATATAAATAAATATTAAATTCATTTTATCGAAAATAGTCAGAAATGATTAGCTTTCTATTAAGCTTTTATAGAATAAACTATGTCATGTAACCAGTTTATTTCTGCTCTATTTAACTAATGTATTAATAAAACGACAAGGAGAATTTAATCTTAGAAGACGTAATTATACAAGCGTACGATATCACGCTGTTTTAGTGTGGCTACGAATTGATACCTGAGGGAACAAATTTTTTTCGACAATCCTTACTAATAAAATCTATAAGGCATTAAATTGCAAGAAACATTTTCGGCTTGCAATCCAAAAAAATTACAGAAATTTATTACATATAAATATATAAAACTCGAGGAGAATTTGAAGAGCTAAGAAATCTTGATGATAGTAAATAAAGCAGATCCCGAAAATTTGTCTCGAGCTAATGAGTACACTCAGATTAGATTTACTAGCCACTTTTGGCGACTAGCTAGTTGGCTGAGAATATTAATAGTTTTTTTTTTATTCCCATAAAATTTCTTTATGTATACTTTTGATGCTAACGATTCGCTCAAAGATTATTTTTAAGCATCAAATTGCAATAGAAACAAAGGCGTGTTACTTTAAGAACCCCACACTTGGTGTGTACATCATATGCATGAACATTCTTAATATTGTCAAATAAATACCAAGACATCAAAATGCATTAAAACACAACTCTCCAAGCTAATTTATTTTCTAACTACATGCCGTCATCAGCAGTAATAACATGTCACTTCCGTTATTCCTTATATAAATTCTGCAGATCATATGCAAGATCTTTCATTAACTTTTAACAATAAAAACGTATTATGAGATTAAATATTAAATGAAACAACTAAAAAGGTTTGAAATACATTATAGCAATGAAACATAATACTGTAAATTACATAAAAATATTTTTTAAAATGTGCAAAATTAAAAATAAGTAAATTACAAGACAAATAAATTATGTAAATAAAAAATAAGTTATGAACTCTAAAAAAGTGTAAATTTATTTTTGTATTATATTATTTTCGAAAGTTATAGTGGAAAAACACCAAAAATTCGTTTAATTTAAAATTTTAAGTGCACATTCTCAATCCTATAAAGTATCTTTATATGAAATTGGTAGTTCTATGACAAACAGGCATACACATTCTCCTTTATTACTGGGAAAGATCAAAAACTTTTAAATCTAAGATAGTGAACTTAGTTCGGAAAATTAAAAAAAAATGGCTCAGCCAAATTTTTAAAGAATGCAGCTATTTATTCTCAAAATATCGCAAGGAGCTGGTTTTAGTTCTAACGTTCAAGTTATTTTTATTAATTTTCTTTACCATAATATATTTAGAAAAGAGAGAAAATAAAATAACTAGGTAAAGTAGATGACAGAAAAACAAATAATTATATCCAAGAAGTTTTGGAAATAAAATTATAATGAGAAGAAGAAAAAAATGTAAATTGATTTTAAATTTTTTTTTATGTCTGATGCATTTAAAATTGAAGAAAATATAAAGAAATCTCCATGCCGAAATACTAGTTTCAGCAAGTAATAGGAGAAACTAAATACTGACGATATTCATATTTTTTAACTAAGATTTCATTTTTAAATGTACTAAATTAAATCTAAAGGTGAATAACAAAAAATATCTTCGTTATGTTTTTAAAATACACTATTCGAGTTTTTATCTTTAACATTGATATATTTAAAAAAACTGCGTTTAATTTGCAAAAGATAAGCGCATGAAGGTTTATTTAAAAAAACATTCTTAATTTATAGATAAGAATATTGCCAGTTGCTATCTATTTGGAAAGTGAGGAGAGATCTGTAAAAGACAGCAGCACGATGAAGGGAAAAATCCCTAAATGTTTCTGCGTGTCAAAGGCAAATTGAATGCAATTCAAAGTGTCACTCCCGCTTTCTTCGTAATGAGTATTGTCTTCTTTTTTTTTCGTCGTTAAGATTTATATGCTATTTTCTTTCACTTTGATGTTATTTTTTATGCGTCTTATTAACAAATGATCTCCATGATTTTCCACATCAGCAAAAAAGAATGCAGTTCCATCTATATAATGCCTAGGTAAAATATTTAATAATTAACTGCCTTTAGGTTTTAGCTCGATTCATGGGAATATTAGCTTTGGTTAATTTTAATTCAATCTCTCATGCAAAATGTGATGTTCTACCTTCCCATAATGAATAATAAAACATAAAAGCCGTGTAATTTTTATAGTCTCACTCTGATTCTGTTTATCATGCACATAAACTGACATAATTGTGGTCATTCTCATGATGTCATAGTGCTATAAAATTGTAAGTGCAAACGTAATTTTTTCTAACTCTTTCGCTATATTTTAAATCTACTTTATGATTTCTCATGTAAACTGTGTTGATAATAAATAAATTCTTTTTTAGTTTTCAATAATTGAAGAAAACCAAACGTTTAAACAATTTCTGAAACAGTGAAAGGGGTTTGAAAATCACTACAAAAATAAAAAGGTGTTGTTGAAAATTAGACGTTAAAATATTTTAAACCAGCGGAAATGGTCTCCCCGAATTTTTCTCGCATACTCGTTACAAGTCTTATCCTCTGTAAAGAATTTGACTCGAAAATTGCCAGAAGATAGATGTCAGCACCGTATTGGTGTAGATCAAAAATATGATGACATCACACCGGTAGTACGTTTGGCAGACGGATATTTTTTCCGGCAGGAGTCAGCGTGGTGTTAGGCTAGATGGTGTTATGTGGAGTTGAAAGTAAAAGACATTGATGCCTTGTGATGGTGTTCTTTCTTTTGGATTAAGATAATGGTCGTGGGAATGGATTTACAAATATTGTAATGTATAAATTTCCTATTGTTTATATGTTGTGAATGTTTTTTATGTTGTGTGTTTTGTCCGACGGTGATGTTATAAATAAACAAATTTAAATGACAAATTTGGCCTATTCACTCGACTGTATTTTCATGACATCACACCTCCTTCCTCGCCATAAAATTGTAAGCCTTGGGAAAGGCCGTGAATTCCTTGTATGGCATTGGTGAACGATAGCTACGAAATATAGATCTTTGGAGTGAATCAAGCATTTTTACAGTTTCTATCATGAGAATTTGTATTTTCGAAGCCATTTAGCCGGCCAATTAACCGAAAATTTGACATGCAAGTACAGTTGTAATCACAAGAAACACATCGAATTTTTTTGATTCAAGTTAATGGAAGTAAGAGCAATTAAGTTTACGTGCATGCGAAAGTACAGAGAGGCAAATAACCAATTCTTTCACAAATTTTGTCAGAAATTTGATAAGAATCTATATTTTAAATAGTAAATCTGTGAGCCAAATTTTATTTATCTTATTCTGAGTTTTGTAGTTATAGAGTTCACCTGTATTTGGATTTATAATATTCTTTTTCTCAACGATTCAGCCGGAAAAAAAACTAAAATGAAATTGATATTTTACATTAATGATTTATTTTTTAGTTCATTTTATTTGTTTACAAAGTTCTTGTGTTTTATCAAAAGAAATATTGTAACACAAAAATGATCCCGGAAAGTATTAGAGTTAACTGTGAGTAATAAATGAATTGAGAATGGGATTGATTGATTTTAAAGTTTAGAAATAATAATTATAATATAGTAAGGGAATAACAATTTTTTTATACAATAAGAAATTCGCAGCAACTTTGCATATGTCTGTATCATTTTGTAAAATTTTTTAAAAGTTGTTGAGAAAAGGGTTATAATAATTTTTTAATAGATTCTATGAATTTGAACAATTATTCATATGTAATTATAATTAAATTTTAGAACTTTTTAACATATACTTGGATATTTTTTTTCATGCCAGAAGTGTATAATATTATATTTGGTTAATTAAGGACTGTATATCAGAAGTGTCTGCTTGTATAAAAAATATGGTATTTTTGTCCGATAAAAATATTTAACGGGTACATAAACAACTTCACTATTATTCGAAATATAGCAAAAGTTGTGTAAAAAGTACCTTAATTTTGTAAAAGCCCTTAACCCTTAACTGGGGAGGTGCGGTTTACGAGACCGCATTTCATTTACACTCAAATTAAATTTTCTAATGAATGTATTAGTATGAAAAATTGCCAATATATTTTGCAGATATTCCTCTTGATATATAGATATGTTTTAGAAATTTTTAAAAATATATTATCATTGAAAAAAGAAAATGCATTGGAACATACATTTTCTTCTCAAATTACATGTAACAATAAATAATATTCTTGAAAAAGCATATAACTTTTAAATCTTATTTTTAAATCTTATTTACTTTTACAGTATATGAAGGTATATAGAAGACAATATAATCTAACATTCAACAATTATATAAAAAAATGACAATGGGTAAAATTGACCCTTTTTTTATCGGCTTGCGTGACTTTCATAGCACGGTTTTCTAGGGCATTTTAAACATACAGGTTAAGAACTAGTATAAAAAGCAACCTATAAATTCTGTATATATATCTCTTGGTATATTAATATATTTTATAAATTTTTCAAAATACATTATCACTTGAAAAATTAATTATGTTTGAACATACATATCAAAATCAATTGAATGCGAGCTTTCATCGAAAAGCTCTTCTGTACTATTATCCTTATCACTAAAATCCCTTTCTGCTTCATTTAAAAGTGTCTGGAGCACTGCTTCATAATAGGATCAGTAAATTGGATGATATTCCAGGGCCCAAGTTTTAGCGCCATGTGCTAAGTCACTGGGACACTAACAGGGAGATGCGGTCTTAGAGACCACGCTCGAAGAAATAACTGAATTATTTTAAAAAGCGTCTGCTGAAATCTGTTGAAAAAGTGCACGTGTATTGAAGGTCACAAAAGAGGAAGCTACAGGGTCAATGCATTCAATTGAGCTAAAAATAAAATAGGGGTGACAGAAAATGCATCGCTAGTGGTCTCATAGACCGTACGTCCCCAGTTAAAGGTTAAATAAAACCAAAATCTTTTTTTTTCATTTTATATTTTTAAATTATAGCCTCTTTTTTGAAGAAAAAAAAAAGAGCACATTTAATGTTCAAAAGGCAATGTAGAATTTGTTCAAGAGAGAAAAAAAAAAAAAAAAAAAAAGACAAATAGATATTTAAAAACTGAATTTAGATTTAATATTCATCCATTTGAATTTAAAATATTCTTGATATTTCTAATTAATTAAATTACATCAACTATGAACTAATATTGATACACACACTTCTTTATTATTGGGTGAAATATACGAAACATAAAATAATAAAAATTAACTATTTGAAGCAAAGTTAATAAAATGCCAGTTTTCTTTTGATGCACTAAAATGAATATGAATTATTCTCAAACAAAATGTATTTGGGTAAAATTATGCAGCATTATTTAATTAATTTCTTCTCAAGTTAAAATATTTTCCAGAACTTCATAGCATATATCCAAGATGATGTTATATATTATAATAGAAAAAATATTTTAAAATGTAACTAGTGAAAAATGACTGTAATGAGAATGCTGTAGTACAAAGAAGAACCTTAAATAAACTTTAATCAGGATTTATTCATAAATGCGTACAAATAATTTAGCATTAAAATAACTGAAACGTGATAAAATAAACATTTGAGATGCAAGAAATTTTTAAAAAATTCAGTATTAACATTAAACTCAAAGATTTTACTTAATTTATTAGATAAATGGATTTAAAAAACAACGAAAAATAAGCATTAATTCTCTTTCTCGAATGCACGCATGCGAGAAAAAAGTAATTTTATTATCTAAATGCTAAGACAATCTATTAAGGGGAAGAAAAAAAAACTCAATGCTGGAATAAAAATAATTAATATTACGTATGACGCTTCACGTTTGTGCAAATGTTAGCAGTTACAAAAGGAAAATCTATAATAGTATAAGTATATAAAATATAAAAATGTTTTGAGCAAAACCATAAAACATTAAAAAATTCACTAATTATAAATTAAAAAAATATTCATTATGATAAAAATTATTAAATATAAATTTTTAAGAAATAGCTTTACAGAATTCTAACGCAAAAAATATACAGTATAACCAAAAATGATCAGAATAGGGAAATTCGAGCAAAATTCCACTGTTTATTCAGTTTTTATTTAACTATAATGTATATAGCTTTCGTGGCAGTTAAAGCAAATATGGAAAAAAGTAGAAATTTTGCAAAGGAATTGAGGTAGTCGCCTAAATGAAGTAAAAATTAAAAAACAGAAAAACGAACATAAAGCGAAATAAATCTCCTGGAAATATTATATCTGTTTTTATATATCAAAAGATCATATTTGGGAATTCAGTATTTTGTAAGTATAATATTTAAATAAAAATATGCAAGCATATGTCTTGGAGATAGGAATGTATAATTTTGTTTATGGTACGCCGAAATGCTAAGAATTAATGATTAGATTTATTTAAATAGTATAAAATTTAATAATGACAATTTTAAATGACAATAAGAAAAAGATTGAAATATTGAAAAAAAAAAAATATTTTTCTTTGAAAGTGAAGAGCTAAAATCACTGATAATCAAAACAGGAATACATATGTGCTATTTTATTTAATTTTAGGAAAGTAATATTGCAAAATATTTACTTCAAATAATAGTATAGTTAAAGAGAATATTTAAAATATGAAGCCATACATAAAAAAAAATAACGTTTCAAACAGAATTGACCACCAAATTCTTCATTTTTTAATTTAAAGTCTATTTGAAAACTGCTCAATATATCTCAAGAAGAGGATTTTAGTTATATAAAAGTTTTAAGAATGTATATTAAAAGATTTTTGGAAAAGAATCTATGAAAATTATTCAATTATAAATATGTTGTGGTGACGCAATATGTTTGAGATTTATTTCCATATTTACTTATACATTTAATCCTTAATTTATCATAGTTTATTTTAAATTTTATGACAACAGTTATTTTCTTTGATTGCACGCAGTTATGGTTGCGGACAAACATTTTAATTTTGACATCTAGTGCTTTGCAATCCTTGAGTAGGCTACGTGAGTATAGACAACTTAATAAATTAAAATAGATTTAGTAGATTTTAGATTAGTTAAAAGAGATTTCAAAAAAGGTATATATGTAAGATTATTTGTGACAAGGAGGATTTTGTTGCATAAGTAAGAATCAGTTGGATCAAGAATTGTTAAGTTAACAAGACGACGACTCTTAAGTTTCGAATTTTTATTACATTAAAAAAAGATTTTTTGGCTGCCAATAAAATAAATTTATAAAAATAATTATAAAATTTTTTTTACATATGGTATGAGTATGAGAATGTATGTTTGCATCAGATATGAAAAAAGAATCAGAAATACTCATTATTAATAGCGAAAAATCCAGTTTCTCAATTTAGGCAATTGCGATACAGATCGTCACTCGTTAAGCGATAGTTTAAATTAACTGGTAGAAAACTATTACAAATTTGGATTTAAGATTCTCCGATAAGTTTTTCCATATAACTGTAACACTAAACATAGTTTAGTAAATTTGTTCACAGTCAATTTGTGCAAAATATCATAATTGCTGATGTTGGTTTCAAATCTTAAAAAATCTAAATTTTTGCTTCATTGCATTTATCCATAAAACTCCGAATTTTACCATTTATTTTAGTGAAAAAAATCAACTTACTTTTCTAACTGACACAGCCGATGAAATACTTGCGCACTGAGTTTAAAAATCTGTTAAGTTTTCTAATTTACAAAGGTTATTCGTATGAATAGTTTACTTTCAGACAAACAATTCGGTTGTTTTTAAAAAATTCTGTAGATTGCCTGCAGGAGATACAGAAGTCTTCGCAAATTAATTAACAGATCTTCCCAAAACGTTTTTGCATATTTTTTAATAAAGGTAAAGGTTCCTCTTGTGGATCATTTTAAAAGCTATGAATTCCATGAATGTTCAGATTTTTATTTTCAACCCTGAACAGAGCCCTACGATTTTGTATTTCGTAGTATAGTAAAGGAAAGTAAGTGTATTTTGAATGCTTCTTGCATACGATTGAAACAAAATTTTGACACAATATTACAGTTCTTAAAACGAGATCACAAATAAATTTTATTTATTTAAGTCATTGCACGTTTACATGCATACGAAAGAACAAACTAACTGACCTTGGAATCGATTCAAAATTTAATAACAATCTATACTTAAGATGACGATCTATGTACCAAATTTTGTCTATCTAATTATTAAAGATTTGCTATTATCATGTTCACTTGTTTTCGGACAGCTAGTCAGCCAGACTTCTGAATACACTTTTTTCCTAAATTTATAGTGATCTATAAATTTAGTGTAAATACATCCATCCATCTATTTAAAAAGGTTTCGAGTTATTTTGTTCATAGACAGATAAACAGAGCGATTCACAAACGGTCATAATTTCAGAAGTCTATACTTTGTATTCAAATAAGTGTGGAACATGGACATTCTTAAAATCTCGAATTTCGAAAAAATCATCACATTTTTTTTTTTTTAATTTTCTTAAAAAAATAGAAAGTAAAAATATGGAAATGTCAGATTTGAAAATGATATGAATAAACACTTTTTTTTTCTGTTTTTGCTGATAAAACAAAATAGCGATTTGGATGTTGTCATGCAGTTTAAAATAAATATTTCAACAATCAATTAAAAACTTTACAATAATCAAAGAAATGAACAGTTTTTATAATACGTTTCATTATGTATACACTTATAATAAAAATCACGAAATGCTAAAAACAAAATATTGAATAATTGAACCTAATCTCATAAAGATTCATATAAATAAATATTAAATCGCTTGCTTTTCCTTTCCTAAAGAAATAAAAATACATTTTATAAAAATCAAACCAATAAATTGAAACAGTGAAGAAGATAAATTGGTTTAGTGAGCGTGTTCTAAATTATGTTGGAGTAAATTCAGTGGCGATAATGAAATTCAAAGTGAAACCACAAGAAAAATATGTCAATTCTTTTGTTGCAAATCTTGATAACTGATTTGCGTGAAGAATTAATCTAAAACTTTCATTTTCCATCATTCAATAATTACAATATACGAATAAAAATATTTCCCGCCGTATTAAAAACTGTCTTTCAAATGATATGGATACTATGGCATTTGATTTAAAAAATGAGAATTAAATTGTTTGGAACTAAATGAAATAAAGATAATACAAAAACAAATATTTTCATTCGGAAATAATTAATCAGAAAATATTTTTGCCATAGAATCTTAATCTAAACGAAAAGAATATTATTGTATTTAATATTAAAGTTGGCTCTAATAAAAAATAAATGCATTGTAAATTAAAAGTGCATGTATATATCTAACAATCATACAAACGTGGAAATTAGTTCCTTTTCTTAAGACCCTACCAAATAATGGCATGGAAAATATTAATTCACCTTTTCCTAAATTAATTCCAAAGTCAATAATAATCTTTTACTTATAAAAGTATTGAAAATATTAAAAAAGTGAGTAAAATTTGAAAAACTGATAATGAACTTTTTCTGTTTCTTCTGAACTAAACGCTTGTTTTTTGACGAAATACAAATTAAATAACGTTGACTGCAAATGAAGTAAGAATCAAAATAAATTAAAAGTAATAAAGATGAATTTGAAAAAACATTATCTCAATAATGAAAAATAGCTTATTATTTACGTCAACGAATCTATTTTTATATATTTAATAAGCAAAACAATTTTTAATTTATAATGTTTATGACAATGTAATAATGAAGACCATGGAATGTATATGTATTCAATTTGCCTTTAAAATATACATTTTATTAAGATATCCTGTAATTATTTTAATAAAAACTTTAATAATAAATACATAAATGATCGTTTCAAAGTCAGCCGTAATAAAATATTCATAAAACAACATATCATTATCTCTATTCATACCTTATTAATTTATATCATAAACGGTTAACAATTAAAATTGCAATAAACAACAGTAATTTATTAACAATAATTAAAAGCACGTAGAAAATATGCCACTTATCTTAATTCATTTTTTAAAGAAATACTTCAGTGTACCAATTAATTATGAAAGATAATATGGGTAGAAATAAATATAATTGGCATTATTGCGAATTTCCACTGGAAGAAATATTACCGATGTCGCAATATAAAGAAAAGAGCAATTATCAAAATAATTACTTTAAGAGGAAACCAAGAAGTACTGAAAAATAAAAAATAAAAAAAACATAAAACTCGGCTTCTCCAAGGAATACGTTAGTAATTAAGTATGCTTGATCACAAACAGAAAATCAATATTCTTAACATATGATAATAGATGCAGATTGGCTTCATTCACAAATTTATGTATAACAAAAAAATGAATTTGGTAAGAAGGTATGATACATAATAAATGTAAATATCAATATTAGTTATCATTAATTTACTAGAAACTGTTTATATCATGTTTCTTCGAACATGATATCATATGATAAGATGCATAATAAATGTAATTAACAGTATTAATTATCATGAATTTAATAGAAACTGTTAATATCATATTTCTTACAAACATACGGCGGCATAAACATTGCTATAATGTCATTAAATATACTGTTTTGTTTTCGCATTATATTTTACTTTCAATCGTTTCATTACATCATACGAAATTAAGGCCATAAGTTTTTCACAATACACCGTAATCAGTTTTTGAAATTTGCTATATCTCAATGCTTTACAGTCTTACATGCATGGGTTAAAGTTATAGTCATGTACATTTATTTAATTTCACGTAGTCGAAATAAACAAACAATATAAAAATATATATACAATATACAAAGTATTCTGATCATCAAAATATTCGTACTCGAGATTTTGAATCTCCACGTTTTAAATCTCCCTGAGTCCAATTTTTCAAATTATAGCTATTTCTTTGAGAACACGATAATTCAAAAGTATTTTGAGCTGGATGGATGAAATTTAGCATACGGTTTTTACATAACATTTGCAGATTCCTATCAGATTTTGAACGAAAACCATTCACAGAAAGTCTTCGGTGTGTTTGATCTAGAAAGAAGAACTTGGTAATTATAAAATGGAAGCAACAAGACACATAAAATTTGATACAAACATTTAGAATCTAATTGTAGATTCTTATCATATTTGGAACCAAATTCAACCACGGGATGTCTTTCTGTTGTTCTACGAATGAATGTAAATATAATAACTCAAAAACGCAATGTTTTACATATATGAAATTTGGGATACTATTTTAGCACATAAAGTGTCAAATTTTGAACTAAATATATGAACATAAATTGGGTTGTACATTCTGATGTGAATAAGTGGGATAGCTCAAAAATACGCAACGATTTGGATAAATGAAATTTGAGACGCAGTTTTAGCAAGAGAATCTTAGATTTATATCAAATTTCGCACCAAATCTAACGATATATAGTGTTGTGCAAGTAAATTTGATAGTTTAATAACGAAACGAAATGATATATAAATGAAGATTAGTATGTAATCTTGTAGATTGTGTAAAATTTTGGCTTTATTTGAATGAAAAAAAGTCGCCCAAAAATGCACACCAAACTTTCTATGTTGTATTATGAAGCACAGAACAAATTCTAAATGGACCTCTGAAAATCTGAGCATACGTAAAGCTCATGACTTTTCCTTAGGTCCAAAATTTTATGCGGGTGAAGATTACAACTTTATTCATTAGTACCGCTGGTTTAAGAGAAAATTTAAAATTATATACAATTAACGCACTAATTAATTTAACCTGAAATGTTAAGATCGGATCCTCAAGATCTTTAAATAATAGCATTACAACATTTCTATTTTAGAATGATTCATTAGTTTTTGCATTACGTTAATTTCTGGAAAACAAACCAAAATAAGTGACTTACATCACTGTAATATTAACCTATCCATATGGTGTGTATATATTCAATGTTCTAAGTTTTGGGAGATTTAAAAAACATTACAAAAACCTTCTTTTTAACAGGTTACTTTTTTCGAATTAAATTTACCATTAACAGCGCACTTTCGTCTTCTCACCCATGAAAAAAAACTAATTTCGTGATATTTTTCAGAAGTAAAATGCTGTGAAAGAAATTTGCATTGATTCAGAATGTATTTTATAATTTTTATATAAAAACAGTCATGCAAAAAAGGAACCAAATCCGAAACTACATTTTGATTTATAGCTTCCATAAAATATTACAGAAAATTTTAAATTAATCTTTTCCAAAATTCTTTATTACTTTGATTATTTATTGATGAATTGCAGTTTCCTCGAAATTGGAACGAAATTAGATGCACTTAAGTAGTTTTTAATAGAGAGTTCATAAAAATTGTACTCGACTAGTGCCTGCACAACTAGTTTTATTTAATTATAGATTTCCAGAGAAATTACAGATAGTATCATGAAAGTAGGGAATACCTTCCATATACTTAAATGCTTAAGTCTGGAATATTTTATTTTTCAACAATTTGGAAAGCAATCACTATCCCATCCTCATACATTCCTGTGATTTAAAAAACCTTGCCAGCCCATTAAGGGATTTTTTGGCCTTTCTGCTCGATTTGCGTTGAATCTGAGCGGTTCATTTCCGTTATACATTCCTCTATTAAAGAACCATTTTTTCCCTCAAGTTTTTCAAGCTTTTCGCATCTGTTAGTATCCCATACGAACAGAATAAATGAGATCCAAAATCATTTCGAATAAAATAGCAAAATTTAATATATGGCTCCGGTTGAAGTTAAATGATCAGAAAGCACAAATGTTCATTTTTTCGTATTTTTGAAACATCTTAATAAACACCTTAGCAAAAAAAAGTTTAAAATGATTGAAAAAAATCTGTAAATTTTACGGATAAGATTTTTTATTAATCAAATATCAAAAAATAATCTAGATAAATAAAATATCTAGATAATATTTCTTAGATTAAAAGTTTGATGATCCACGGAGCCAACTAAACTGGTTTGCTGACAAATAACACAAAAAAATGACATTTAGCCACATCCCATTAATTTCTGTTTAATGAAATTAGAAGGAGATTTTTATCGTTTTGATCAAGAGACAAGAAATTCTTATAGTTTAAAATTCTTCCCTCCCGCAGCATTAACTTAAGTAATGACCTTTTTAAAATAATTAATTTGGCAACCAGAAAGTTTCTCCCTGCTTACCACTCTCTTATTATCAATGCAGACTATTTTCTCTTAAGAACTTTCCAGGGAGGCGTTCCTACAGTCATTATTAAAAGCAGTAATGATCGTCGCTGCTTTTCAAACTGCCACCTATCTTCTAGGAAGGGTCAAAAGGCTTAACCTCAAACACTTGTCTACTATCTAAAAGTAATCTATTAATTAATTAATGCAAGTAGATCATATAGGTAATAAAATATAGGGTAATTTTAATTGGATTGGCGTCTTCATTAGAAGTTATATAAGGAATATTGTAAAAGGGATTTGGTAATTCAGAACTTCAAACAACAAATAAATAGCTGAGATATACAAATTCTAGCATCACAGACTAATTTATAGAAGAAAAATATGACTTCATTGCATTCTTATAAAATTGGCACTTCTTCATTACAAAAAAAAGGCCGAAATTGTATTACGTTCTTTAATTTTTAAATGACATGTGAAAAATTTCGCGTTAAACTTATTCATAATCATAAAAATGAATTGTTTCTATTATTAAATTAAAATGGAGTGAAAAAAGTACAGAAATATGGAGCATTATTCAACCAAATCATCAATAAGAGACGGGACAGAGATTGACTTTTAATGGAAAGGTCCTTCAAGGACTAGGTAAAAATGGTTGTTATATTCATTAAATTTGATACAGATGCATATGGAAAGCTAGATCTAAGCACACACGTGTATTCGTTTTTAACTGAGATTTTCTAAACAAAACTAATAATTCCTTAAAGGTATATAGAAAGTTAAGTATCTTACTGATTTTTTTAAAATTTTGTTATTGAATAATTTTTAAAACCTTATTATTTTGCAATTTGATTATATCTCTAATTTATGGAAATTAACTTAAAACATTTTCCACATTTTTCCGTGTTTAATATCTAAAGAATGATACCAAACGTAGCACATTTAAATCTCTAAGGACATAAAAAAGTAGTTCGATATAAGGCTGTTTATTTAGTGATCTGATAATCAGCTTGTTTTGAAAATTGAATTAACTAAAATTAAATGTGATTTTATACAAAAACTGCTTTTCAAAATTTAAAATTAGAAGAAACAATAATATAGTAATGTATTCAAATAAAGCATAAAACTTTAATTACTAACTGAAAATTGAAACACTCTCTTGCGTCAAACTTGTTCAACTTAAATTTTTCCTACTGAAAAAGTTCGTTATATATTTATACTTGTTCTTAATAAAAGAAGACAAACGATTTAAAACAATAAATTTTACTTTAAATTTAAATCTCTTTACACTTTAAAAACAACTAACGAACCTTCAAAAATGAAATGAATGATTCAAGAATAACAGGAGTACAAAGAGCAATCCAATAATTTCGATATCAACTTGATATTTAAAGATAAAAAATTTTTTGCCATTTTTAATATTATAGTTCCGTTATTTTTTAAAATGAATATGCCAGTAATTTTGCCATAAGAAATGTATACCTTCAAAGACCATGCAATATAAATTTGAATTTCTTTAGAATTGGAAGGAATGAAATATTCGAAGGAATGAAATTCGGAAAATGAAATACTTGTCGCGTTCTGCAAACAATTCAAATAAATTTGAATACACTAAGAGAGAAGTAGATATAAAAAGATATTAAAATAAAGAGTTGAACAGTATTCAAAGGTTATATCTGCTATTCCGTTAAAAAAAAGAAATAAAAGAATTTGGATACACATGAAAGATGTTTAAAGAGCTGAAATATTTGAAAGCTGAGGCTATATGAAACTATTCTCAGATAAAAAGGTATAACTGGATTAATCAGGAAAATCACAGAAATATATTATTTATTACACTTTAATGTAAGCAACTGCAAATTGACATGAATTTTATCAAATTCAATTCCCAAGAAAATGATGATTTGGAAAGATAATAGTATAAGGCCTTATAAAATTAAAATATATTTTATTTTTTATTTATAAATTTGAGGGCTATTTTTAGTTGCAATTTATATTTAACTCTTATTATGTCCAAAGACAGGGTATCTCAAAAGTCAAGTACGAACAGACGAGCGTAATGAATTATTTTCATGTCAGACTATAATAAATTATTTTCGCACATAAACTGTATACAGAAATACATCTTTTGAGCATTACAGTAAGATGAGAGCTACAGCCTAAGGAGATAGTGGTGTTATACATAACTTTAAATATGTAAAATGTAGCAAACTATATTTTTAAAAAATCAGAGTAGATGTAAAAAAATTTCTAAGTTTTGCACAATATGGATTTCGTAACATTGATGCATGGAAATACTGAATATTGTTATACGATTTCAGTTCCCTCGTTTCTTCATCCAGTCTTTTATATGATAAAAAGTTTCAACGAAGCTTTCAGTGGATTTCGTTTCACAAAATCAGAAAGTCTCTGGAAACTAATATTCAAGAATTATATCTGAAGCTGGATACTAGTGAACTAATTAAAAATTTTATGCTTTAAATGATGTAACGTGATGCAGTTTTCATTTGTCTAAAACTTCAGAAAATAGTAAAATTTTATATCTTTTCTTTTTTCTTGACATTATTAAATTTTCACAGTCTTTATTTTTTAAAAAGCAAATTTTCACTTTATTTTGAAGGATTTATTCATTCATCTATGCTATCTTTTTAGAATGAAATTACTATTATACTAGTATATTTGCTTGTGAAAAATCTGAATAAAGTATTTATTGATATAATCAAAAAGTAAATTATGAATGATTAATGTGTGAAAAATAATAATATAAAAACCTAAAATAATAATATAAAACACAGAACTATTCTTGCTTTTATATTTCCTAACTCAAGCCGTTATTTTGAAAGTCTTTTTCTTAGAAGTAACACATAAGTGAAACTTCACTTAACGAACATAATTCGCTCCCGAATCTCACTCGTAATGTAAAACACTTTCTAAGTGAAATATACTTTTTTACATAATAATCTAAGTTAAATGGAAGTATGCGCTCTATTTCGAAAAAAAATACTTAAACAAAATTATAATAATGTAATTCATTATTTATAATGAGTACCTTTTTTATCAAGAAAATTGTCTAAAGCCAGTTATCTTCAGCTACACTCCTAATTTACTGAAAATGAGATACAGCTTTATTGTTAAAGAATATGCAGCACACATAGCTATTGCTCTATAAAGTGATGTTTCTCAACATATGATGCAATGATTTCTCATTTCTCAAAATATAATACAAAAATTTCCCATATCGTTCGCATCTCTCTAATTTCATTGATTGTTACTTTGCTGAAATTGTTATCTCCTCCTCTCTTGACTAAATCTCCTTCTAGTTCTGGCTATGTTCTTCTACCAGCTCATCGATATAGTTGCTGTTGATCTTTCACCAATAACTTCAAAATTTTTGAAGACAAGATTTCGTCTATCACAGGCATTTGTTTAAACCCTTCTGAAACTTCTTCCGTATAGATAGACGTAACAGCTTTCTTCAAACAAACGCTCAATACGGATTGCTACATGCTAATCCAACATGTGATGCTACAATGTCTCCTAGCCCCTCCTTATGCGAAACATAGTTCGTTAAACGAGTCACTTTTTTTACTTTTTATTCTGCTCGCTATGCGAGGTGCACATCACGTGAGGTTTATTTGCTCTAAATCTTACGAAAAAAAGATGTAATTTTTGCAAATAAGAGAAATTTATAATAGTAAAAACATTCACTATTATAAGTTTTTTTTCGACATTTCATCTCTTTCTAATATCTCTACCATGTATATTTTAAGTGAAAATATCGAAAATTCATTACATTATTAGAATACCTATAAAATCTACGCAGGATACATTTCGGTCATTAATGAAATCCGATTTTGCTAAGATTGTGTGAAGCAGTCCATTCAATTTGTGAGTATTTTCAGAACTCCAACGTTAGGTTAGAGGTTATTGAAGTAGTAGGCGTATATGAAGATCAATAATGCAAATAACATTCGCGCATGCGTCTGTGAAAGGATTTGCTTTCTTTTCACACGCTCGATTCATCTGTAGGTGTGTTAATGGCATTTTAATTTGAATCTAGAATTTTCCTGAAATAATATGATTAATTCTTGAAGATATATCAAAGGAGTTTAATTAACTCGAATGGTAAACAAAATATAGGTTGAAATTTTCATGAAGCCAGACTTTTAATTTAAAATCTCTTGAAATGTCTTGAAAAGACTGTTCCGATTAACGATAAGTGCTTGATTATAAATGATATACAAGAATACAGGATTAGAAGATAAATATAAAATTTATACTAATTAATTTTTATTTTTCGACATTTATTGACTGAAACACAAAAAATAATTATTTGCGTGTTTCAAAGCATTCTTCCAAAAAGGAATAAAATGCTTATTTCTGACAGTTTAGAAATTAGCTACTGGACCACCATAATGATGGACGTATTATTGCGTTTTCAAAATGATAAAATCTTTTATCAATCAAAACCGAAATCAGTTTTAGGGCGATGAAAGTGGAGCAATAGAAAGTTATACAAGGTCTGGACATTTAATGGAGGCAAATATATAATTACAGCTGATGCTAGATAGTATTAGCTTGAAATTTTTATAACACTGCAAAATATCAACAACGTTGTGTACAGTTTGCTACCTGAGCTGAAATATGGAAATCCTAGAATATCTGAAGCAGTATCAGCTCTGTCGGTATATAGGATGGATCGACCAATAATTTCAAGAATCTCAGGAATATGTCAGTAGCAACTGCTACGAGATATTCCGGAGATTCTTAAACCTCTTCAGAAGTTTATCTTCTTTTTTAGGACCAAATCATAAATTAAAGGGGTATAGAACAATCCCAACACAAGCGAAAAAGAAAATAACTTGTTACCGAATTTCCCCAGATCATAAATCGCCCCATTTCTCTATTTAAACTATCAACAAAAATAGTTTTGCTTCAAATATTTTACGATTTTAACATAGCTTAAAACGTTGTACACTCTGGTAATTACGTTTAAAGGTTTTAAACAATTCAAACTAGTAATCATGTTGTCTAAGATGTAATTACCTGGTGACCACTACTATTAAATTTTGAACATCTGTACATCAAAAATTATATATTGATGCATTTTATCTCAATCTATTGATTGGAAACTAACATTCGTTCAAAGCATCAATTTAAGTCATCCATGCATATTTAAAGAAATATTCACGTATTTTATAACAAATAGTTAATAGTTTCACTATTTCGAGTTACTTACCGGGAAATCATCAATCGCAAAATACTTGAAACAGAAATAGTTCTACCTCTACTATAACTATACCATTGCTGGAAGCAATTTTGTACACAATACTGGTGACAAAATCAAAAAGTTATAAAGTTTCAAACACGTACTCGTGTTGTTTTAGATGCAATTATCAGGTTACCGTCACTATTAAATCTCCATCCTATTTGATAAATAGCGAGTCGTTTCACTATTTCGAGTTATTTATCTGCAAATAATCAATTCTAATCAGTATATGAAGCAGAAATAGTTCTACCTCAAGTATTCTACGACTATAGCATCCTGGAAGTACTGGTGACAACGTCAAAAGGTTATATACGTTTAAAGTTAATACTCCTGTTATTTCAAATGCAATTTTAGATTGCTATCGCTATTTAATCATATTTCTTGTACTTGATAAATAATTAGTAATTTCATCATTCCGATTTACTTATTGACAAATTATCAAAAATAGGATACTTAAAGCAGAAATAGTTCTATTCTCAAGTATTCTACAACTATAGCATAATTGGAAGCATTTTTTTAAACATTATTAGTGACAACATCAAAAAGTTTCAAGATAATATTAGTGTAGTTTCAAATGCAATTATTAGGTTGCCACCATTGTTAAATTTCCATCTTTTGTACTTGATGCATTTTACCTCACCCCATTGACTAAAAACTAATGTTCAGTCGAAGCGCCACAATCGATAATCCATGCTCGTTACAAAATCTATGGACATTTCTTTTGGTAAGCAGTTAGTATCAACATTTCGAGTTATTTACCTGCAGATCATCTTCTCCTTGTGCGTGTGCCTCGTGGAAAGCTTCTATCTCAGCACTGGTGAGAGGATGGAGGCTACAAACGGTCTTCCTTTCCCTGGAGTTCCGCCTGCTGAATGCGCTCGAGGGAATCGAAGTGGTCGAGTGGGATCGGCCTTTCGAGCAGGAAGGTATAGAAACTTGTTGAGATCGACTGCAAAAGAATATAAAAATCAAGGGATTAGCGACGTGGAAGAAATTGCTTTACGAAATTAAAATTAGGAAATCAACATTAACAATCATAATTATTAATCATTACAGAGATCACAAAAAACTAATTTTCCAAACACTTATCAGGCATTAACTATAAATATTTCTTTTGCATCACCTAGTTAAAACATTTTTTCAACTCAAATCGAGATCTTAATCGATTCAGCAAAATGATGACATGCTTACTCGAATTAAATTCTTTATTCGTCAAATTCATTTTATTTAACCATTTGTCTGTTTAATTAATCTTTTCCTGTCATTTTATGAAATAATTTTAAAATTTTGCTGTATTTTATATTCTAAATAATTTAAATAAACTTTTGTAAAGCTTTCATATATAACAATCTCTCAATATTATTATAATAAAAATGACATGAAATGTATAAAGTTAAGTATTACTGAACACTTATAATATTAGCCAAGTTATTCTATGATATCGACACGATGTTCTTCGATATTCGGAATGCCATACAGTATTATAAAGACATCGGAAAAATAATGTAAGGAATTTTGTGCTGTTAGGATAGCAGGTATTGCGTATTGATCTACTACAACACAATGATAGAATTATTCAACAAAATCCAAAATATTCACTAGAAAATGATTCATTCCGTTTTTAAAGTTTTCTTCCTCAAAAACTATTACGATTTGTTAAAAAAAAATGGTTATTTAAAGAATCCTAAAACGAAACACCAAAAGAACACAGTACTGAACGTTCAAATCATGAAAGGAATGTTATGAAAAGAGGATATGATGAACCGATTAATTAAAATTTAGTTGCCTTTCAGCCGAGTGCTTTATATTGGTTATATTTCATTTTGATTTTCTATAGCTTCTATTTTTACTTCTTTAAAACTCACGAAGATAAAAAAATTGTGTGAATTGCGCATTCCATTATTAATACTTTTCAGAATTTAATTTTTTAAATTTAATTTTTATTATTTTCGTTAAATTACTGTGTAAAAGTTTTCTGGAATCAATAATTACTATGTGAAGTGCAATAAAGTTAAAAGCATGTCGATGTATTTCTTGCTTACTTCAATTTGAATTCTTTGTTCAAATGAAATATTCAAATAGTAGGATTAACAAAAAGTTCAACGATTAGAAAGAGGCTTAAACAGCAAATTCAATGAATCTTAATATTTTTGTTAATCTTCTGAATTTAATTTCGATCTGTTAAATAAGATAAGAAAGGAAGAATAATATAAATATTAAGTACCAACTGCTCCATGAAATTACAGATAAAGGATTATTGGAAAAAAATAAGCTCGTCGTTTTATAAAATGGAAGAAAAGCAAATGAGGCTTCCAGGTATATTCGTGCAGCTGCAGAATTTTAATTAAGACCTCAAAACCTTTACTCGGATCGTATAATGAGAAGACGATGAAGATTTTCTTTTTACAAAAAAAAGGGGGGGGGGGAGAAGAATAAAGAAAAGATAAGACGGAATTTTATTCGCTCTGCAGAATGAGGAAAAGTCAGATTTGGACTTCATAATGGAAAAGTCCACGAGAATTGTTTTTCAGCAGTTCCCTCTAACGAGCACTCGAGACACGATTCAAGTAATGACACTGGTAAAGAACATTTTGAATTGTTGTGGAACATCTGTTTCACTTTATTCGCGAGGCTTCCTTTATTGTTACTCAGCTTAAGTAGTGTAAATAAACTAGTGTTCCACGAGTCGTAAAGCTTAGGACAGTGATTCTTTACGGCATGTAGCGGCGCTATTGTACATCATAATTTTCCATGTACCGTTAGGATGTTAACCGCAGTAAAGAAACAATTCAAGCAGGCAGTTTTGCTATTGATAAATAAATTCTTCGGTAAATAGTGTGTAGCCTTAAGAAAAATCGATGCACGGGAAAGTGCTCGTTGAATATCACTAAAGCATTACCATTCCAGAGATGTTTCAAGAGTATTTCTTTTCGAAAAAAATAATACCCAGAGAAAAGCAAAAATCAGCTTACCGGTTCCAAAGTTGTCGAGAAATGCACTTTTCCTTAAACGGCTTTCCTTTTTGTTTGGAAAAATCATTGGGCGGGAAAAGTTTGACATACGTAAGCACATTTTCAACATTTTATTGTACAAATAACAGGTTCAGTTATTTTTGTTCCGACTTTTAAGACTAGGCTAAGATTATTTTTGAAGTGTATGGATAAATAAATAAATTAAAAAAAAAGATTTCTCAAACATGACTGTGTTTTCCATCATACAGTTGAAAAGAATGATCGATATTTTATATCTGAAGAAATTTTTTTTAAACAAAATTTTTGATAGAATTAAATTTGATAACGGTTGCAAAATCTCTCTTTTTGTTCATTCTCGTTTTATGAGTGAAGGTACTTGGAAAAATAACATCTGTAATGCGATAATTTATTATAATGTGAAGCATACTTAAGAAGTGAATTCTAATTTGATTTATTGTAATGTTAAAAATATTTTGTGAATAAAAAAGAATGAAAAAGATATAATTCCCTCCCCTCCCCGTAATTTCTTTGAAAACCACTTTGTGCATATCCTCTTTAAACAAGCATCAATAAGAATCATTGTTTAATGAGGTTTAAAGATATATCTAAAAAATTTTGAGATTCTAAAGTGTTTTAACATATTTTCTCTTGCTAATTGTTAGAAAAGTAACCTCAAAAATAAAATGCTAAATACGAATCAGTATTAAGTCTCATGAACCTAATATAAAAACAATAAGTCCATAACTCATTTCCCATTAATTCCAATCAAATTCAGAAAGAAATTAGAACAAGTAAAAGAAGCAGTAAATTCCGAAATTATATATTTATATTAATATTTTAACTGAAGAATTTTTCCCTTGGTTCCCAGTTTTTAAAATTTACCGAAATATCTATCGCATTAGAATTTATCTAAAATATTCTTTTAGTAAGATTTAGAGTTGGAGATAGAGATCAATTTTATAACTCTTCGAAACTTCGTTTTCTTTTTTATTTCAGAGAAATTTTAATTTATAAAGAAAAGCCTTTAAATAAAAATTCATATTGGGAAAAATTTATTCTTATTTTACTTTATCATTGAAGTAAAATGTATAATCCAACTAAATTTGAGATAATAAAAGGCAAAATGTGTAATTATTAATAGCACCAAATAATCGAGAAGGTGTTTTAGAAAGTAGAGAATATTATTTGAAATCTTGTAATGCCAAATAAATAAATAAATAAAAAAATCCTTGAAATGTCTGAAGATTTTGGTTGCCTTTCTATATTTATAAAAGCAAGAATAAATCGACTCGTATCGCTACTTGGCAAAGAAATTAAGTTTTCACGGAGTTGTAAATAAAAAAGCATGAAGTGTTTCTTATACGTTAAAAGATGAAATTGAAGTTAAGGTGAAATTGAATTTACTTGCATATAATAACCCTATGAGCCCTGACCGCCAGATATCGCCCCGTTCGACACGGACCTGATTTGGGCGCTTTGGGGCGGTTAAATGAGTTTAAAAGATTTTAAAGGAGAGCTCATCGTGAAATACCCTTCACCCCTTAAACTCATTTAACCGCCTGAAAGCGCGTGCCTGAGTCAGGTCCCTGTCGAATGGGGCGATATCGGGCGGTCAGGCGGTTTATTACAAATAAACTATTTTCATCCCGTTTTCTTATAAAATTGCAGACACATGTCCATATTTATTTCTTGAAATACAAAAGAATATATATTCTTTCTAGTGCAGTGATTTCTGGCCAACATCACATTTAAAATGGATTTTTTATCTAATGAAATGCCAGTCTTCTGATGATTTATTAGAAACACCAAATGTATTTCTAGTATGTATGTAATAAAGGCAACATATAGAAACCCCAGTTTTTATCCTTTTGGATTATACACTTATTAACATTGTTTTCAAGAAGAAAAATAAATTCTTCACGCTTTTATAATTTATTTTCATATATTAAAATATATCTTTTTTCATAATAGTAAAACAAATAAAATAGCATTCGACCATAAAATGTAAATTCTATATATATAAAAAAAATTTGAGTTTCAATTAGTTAATAAGAAAATTCTATTCCATAAAAAAAACCGTAAATTGAAGCATATTTAATAATTTAAATTTATTAAATTATTAATTGAAATTTAAAATCTTAAGATATGCTTAAATTAATTAGTAATTTCACCAAACTACCAATTTTCAAGAAGTTATAAAATACGCGTAATATACTATTAAGAATGTATGTGGAATATTATAAACCATATTACAAATTTCCAAATACTAGATGAACGAAATATTTTTTTTTAATTATTAGTATAAGAAAACTTATAAATAAGAGACATAAATTAAAAAAAGACTTATTTTAAAAGATTAAAATGCATTGAAAAATTGGGGATTTTAAGTGCCAAATTTTGCATACAAAATGAAAGTGAATTCCATTTTCAAATCAGATAACTAAGATAGCTAAATTAAAGTAAGATAGATAAATTTCAATAAAGAAAACCTCAAACTTATTCTACAAATCTTTTTAATAACGTCTTTGTAAATGGTTAAGTTAATACTTAAATAACGGTTAAAATAGGAAGCTTTTACTAACTCTTTTTATTAAAAACGATATTTTCTCTACTTGATTTCTCAATTTTTAGTGAAATGAAATTGGAATTACATATCAATTCCACCATCGATCCTCAAGGGAACAAAATATACTATTCTCAGCAAAATTATTTAAAATGCTGAAATATTTCTACTAGTTTGGTTGAAAGGAGTTTCCCTTAAGGTCAAGTTTCAAAAAGTTCAAAGGCTCTATGCTAAGCATTTTCTAAAGCAAGATCTTTTTCAGCTATTTTTAGAGACGAGCGCCTGTCGAGGAGGACAGATTAAATTGAATGCAAAATATCCTACTAGTTTTCTGAAGAAGTGAGAAAAGAGTTTTAAAGGACTTGGATTTAAAATGACTTCTAAGGTTAGTGTAGTTAGCATAAAAGAATTTACAGAATAATGGAAATAATAATTATCTACTACAATAATAATTAAAATAAGATGATCTCTGAATAATTTGTATTTAATAAATAATAGTTTAAGAAATAATAAAACATAAAAAAAAGAAAAAGAAAAAGAAAAAGTATTCATCAATTTTTCGTCAAACATTATCTTCACTTCGCTTCTCAATAAAATTAACTAATAATATGAAATGAATCATAGAACGTTATTGAAAAGAAAACATGCATCTGCAGAATTTTATAACATAACAAAAATTACGAATTTTTGCGCTAAATGAAGTTAAGATTAGATAAGTTATGTCAAGCAAGTTCATCCCAAATAGTTCTTGCATTGAGGTAAATATATAGGAAAATTTTCGGAATCGCGTACGGCTCATATCCAAAATTATTCCATATGCACTGAATTAAAGAAGGAAAGAAATTTAATTATAAAATAGCTGAAGTAATGAAATCATTCATTGGATACAACAAAATTATCATGCCAGTAGCATGAACATTTCATTATTAAAATATTTTATTTAGTTCAATACAATTTTAATACCTTTTATAATGAAATAATTCCGAGACATTTCCCGATAAATAACATAAGAAAAATCACAAAAATTCTAATGCTATTTATCCGTTTATGCTGACAATTTGAATGATTTGTAGCTACTTATATAATCATTCGGTGTCAACAGAATCGGATATAATCACATTAATGTTCCTAAACTTTTGACAATCTAATATCAGGAGCAGTTGATTGCTAATACCAAATATTTACGCCCACTCAAATTTTGTAAGGTTAAATAAATCGTACAGAAATATTATTAAAATCCGTCTCTGATATTTAATGCTTAAAGTTGAGATTATATAGGTTTCAAAGGAAACCGATTTCTAAACAATATATTTACAACACTTTCATAAATAAATAACAGCATTCCGCAGTTTGAAAGCAATTAAATAATTTTAAACAGAAGAGCTATTTCTTAAAAATATACTGTTATTCTTAGGACTATTTTCAGTATGGGATAAATAGATTTTAAGGATTTTAGATAATGCTAAGAAGTCACAGAGACCCTAGGAAGGAGGAGTATCAATGATGTTAAGTCAGAATTGATTCAAAAACAACTAAATTTTATCATTTCCACTTCCATCGATGCCTACTTAATAATTTTCTTTGAAATATTTATAATGGAGGATTTTATAGAAACATCAGTATTATTTACTTAGAATGGGAAAGATTTTCTACGTATTGAAACTGATCGAATACTGCATTTGGAATTGATTTCCTAGTATTCTTATAATTGGAGGATCTCTAGTTTATATGGAATGATTTAAATATACACAAAATCATCATAATCTTGCACAAAATAACAAGGGAATTTGCAGACTTATTTCACTTCTGGAAGTCAGTTTGGAGGTTTAAGTATTCTATTAAAAAAAGTTACATCGATTAAATTCTTAGAAAAGCTTTTATGTTATAACGATTTGTGACAAATCATGCTTAAAACATGAAAATATATTTTCACATTAAAATACGCGCTTATGAGTCTAGAAATGACCGTTTGATAATTAAATAACATAATATTTATTTCTGCATATTTTATAGAAATTAAAATACCTCGTGAAATTAAACAATTATTACTATAAATGCACAATTTCATTAATCACCTCAATTACTGTACTTCAGATTCATTTCTTTTGATTAATTTGATCGATTTTTTTAAAATTTAATAGAGCTCCATTCAGAATTATTCAAATGAACGTCATGGTACTCCGTGTAGTCATTCCTTTAATATGATAGCAAGTTGCCACTGAGAGTAAGCATGCAATGATAATCCCAAACTGTATCATTTTGTGAATGCCATACATTGTTAACAACGGTCGATTTCCGGTCGAATCATAATAAACAAGAATAACATACATTAATATCATAAACATTTATACATCCAGAATATCTATTCATAGTTTTGAGAGAAAAAATATTCGTTTAATAATTATTTCTTAGATTATCTGCGCCATCCAATACAACATACCATCAGAGCAATTAAGAATACATTTAAGAAATCTGAATTAATTGAATGAACAAAATTTCATAAAATTTAAAGCAGCATCACATTTTATAAATAACCGAAGGATGGATGGATGGATTCTGGTGTTTATTGGCGCAAGAGCCAAAGCTGACTATACTGCGCCAGACATATGGTTAAAATATAGTCTTAGACTTTATTTAATCAACTGTAGGATGTAAACACTGATAAAATTGCAAAGCAGTAACTCTTAAAATTGTAAACAAGGTAAAAACAACGAAGTTAAATGTTAAATAAAATGGTAAAATCCAGTTGCTTTTAAAAATTTAAAAAGGTTTTTGTGGGGATGTTCCCCCACAAGCATTTGCATATCCACTGATGAAGCATTAAAAATATCAAACGATGATGATTAAAATTAGGACATTCTATTAAAAGATGACGAACGGTTAAGATCACTTGGCATCTAGAGCAGATAGGAGCTCGATTACCAAATAAAAGGTGTTTATGAGTGAAACGAGTGTGACCAATACGGAGTCTAGACAATTTGACGTCTAGCTCTCGCACTGGTAAGCAAGGCCAGGATGAAATGATAGGTTTTACGTTATGAAGTTTGTTATTAGTATGATTGTTCCAGGATTCCTGCCAGAGTGAGTATAGAAGACATTGAAAAATATTTTTAGCATCACAGAACGGGATGTCTCGCTGTGAAAGCAAAGATGCACTCTTTGCTGCATTATCCGCCAGCTCATTACCAACGATTCCAACATGACTCGGAATCCAGCAAAATAGTATCTTAAAATCCCTGTTTTTTAAAGTCCTTAGAAGATCATGGATTTCCAAGGCAACCGGGTGAATCTGATTATTACAGTTGGAAAACATTGTCAGAGAACTCATACTGCCAGTGTAGATACAAAATTTACGATCAGAAGAAAGTGAAATCCTCTGAAGTGCATAAAAGATGGCTAATAATTCAGCAGATAAAACAGATAGAGAGGAATCTAGACGGTAACTAAATATGTCGGTATCAAAGACAATACCGCAACCAACATGACCATCTGATTTCGAACCATCCGTAAATATTTTTAAGTAATCTGAATACTGACAGCAATGAGAATAAAACAGATTCTGGTAAACAATAGGGGCAGTACTCTGCTTTTCAAAACCAGAGAAGGGATTTGAAAATGAAAACTGAGGAATATTCCAGGGAGGAAAGGAAAATGGATCGGTAGTCTGGATTACTTTATCATGAAGTCCATAATCACGAAAAAGCAGTTTAACTCTCTCGCAGAATGGAAGTACGTGAGAGTGACGAGCATTATAAAGTCTCCGAAGACTAACCGGAAATATCAAAGAACACACAGGATGCTTCGGAACAGACAGTGCTCGAAGATAATATTGGGCAGATAATTTTTCACGCCGTGAACTCAACGTAGATGATGGCAGAGAACATGCAAACTATTCACAGGCGAGGTGCGAAATGCTCCCAAGCTAATTCGCAAAACAGAATGATGTATAGTATCAAGTCTACATAAAACCGTAGGACGAGCAGAGCCATACACCATACTTCCGTAATCTATACGTGATAAAGTCATTGCTTGATAAATTCTGAGCAAGGAAGTTCTATCTGTTCCCCAAGTGGTTCTGGACAGTACCTTGAGAATTTTTAATGACCTGTCACATTTCTTTCGCAAATGTAGGGCATGCGGAAGGAAAGTGAGCTTACGGTCAAATATTATCCCCAAAAACATTATTTCATTTACCAAAGGGATGGTAGCATCACGAATCTGAACTTTGGGATCTAAATGAATACCCCGTTTCCTACAAAAATGGACGCATTTACTTTTCTCTGGAGAAATCGTATGTCCATTTTCAATGCACCAATTTACAAGTTTATTTACAGCAACCTACAGTTGTCGCTCTATCAAGTGCATATTGCTCGCTTGGCAAGAGATCTGTAGATCATCCACGTATAATGTGCCTTGAACAGATGGAGGTAAAACATTAATTATTTGGCTAAAATGGACAATAAAAAGAGTAACACTAAGAATACTACCTTGCGGGGCACCCTCAGCTTGAATAAAATCATTTGAATAGACGTTACCCATGCGAACTTGAAATGTTCGACAAGTTAAAAAGTTTTTTAAAAAGATCGGTAAGATTCCTCTAAAACCATAGTTAAAAATCGTTGAGAGTATGCCGTGACGCCACGTACGGACGTACGCTTTCTCTATATCGAAAAAAATAGATACAAGGTGATTTCTCCTCACAAATGCATTGCGGATATGCGTTTCCAGAAGGACGAGGTTGTCAACAGTAGACCGTCCTCTACGGAAACCACTCTTCAACTGAGAGATACATCCTTGTTTTTCTGATTCAAAAATCAGACGAGAATTGACCATACGTTCTAAGGTTTTACAGAGACAGCTCGTCAAAGCTATTGGTCGGTAGTTCAGAGGATTGGATGGTTCTTTGCCAGGTTTTAGGATTGGGATAACAATAGCTTCGCGCCATTGTGTAGGGTACTGCTGCTCGGTCCATATTCTGTTAAATAACAATAACAGGTTGGAAAAGGAAGTGGTACTCAAATGACGGAGCATGTTGTATGTAATCCCATCTGGCCCTGGACTGGTGTCATGATATTTATAAAAGGCCCTTTCGAGTTCGAACATTTTAAATTTACAGTTGTATGAAAACTTGCGACAGTCATTAAAATGCAGACGCAACCGTTCCGCGGGATTCTTAATCGCCAGAAACTCAGTACTATAAGAATCTATTGCGGAAACTTGTGCGAATGCTTGGCCCAGAATATTGGCTACTTATAATGGAGCAGAATGTATCCCACTTCCTGTATTTAAAACAGGAATGGAAGATTCACAATAAATACCATTAGCAGTCTTTACTTTTTTCCACAACTGTTTGCTGGAGGTCGATGATATAATAGACGATATGAATTTAATCCAGGAATCCCTCTGACTCTGACGATGAATGCGACGAGCTAGAGCTTTGGCTCTTTTAAAAGCAACGAGATTTTCAGTTGTCGGGTACCTCCGAAAGATATTCCATTATTTTTTCTGCTGCTTGTGGCTGTCGCGACAAGCCTCATTCCACCACGGTCTGCGAAATTTTCTGAGACGTGGGGAGGTCTTTGGAATGATGGCATTTGCGGCGTTTAATATGGTGTCAAGTTGCATTGCTTCCGTAATGTCTAAGTACTGATCATGGTCTCGGTGATATCTGCCAATTCCGTGAAAGTATCCCAGTCTGCCCGCTGGAATAGAAAACGAGGAGGATAGAGAGTCGCACCGCCGCTATCAGCATGGGAGACAATAATAAGAAAATGGTCACTATTATGTAGATCTTTGCTAACTGCAAAGTTCAATGCCGGCAAGAGTTCAGGAGAGCACATGGCTAGATCAAGGCTATGGAAACTACGTGTGGGTTCATGGAAGTACGTCTTCTCATCATTATTGAGCAAACAGAGACAATTATTAGAAGTAAACTGTTCTATCTGTTGCCCACGAGAATTTGTACTATCCGAACCCCACAATGTACTATGGCCGTTAAAATCTCGAAGTATAATAAATGGCGAAGGAAGTTGGTCCACAAGATTATTAAGATCTTGTTGACGAATGACATCATGCGGCAGTAAGTAAATGCAGCAGACTGTGACCAAAATTCGTGTGTGAACTTGAGTAGCCACAGCCAACAGAGAAGGGTGTAATAGGAGAGGTGTGCTCGGATATAAATTTGACGTGAAAATACAAACTCCACCAGAAGGATGAGATGATGTTTCTGCATTTTTACGAGCACAGTTATAACCGCGAATTTTGATGGGGATATTAGGTGTCAAGAAAGTCTCCTGTACACCAAAACAGATAGGATGAAAGTTGTTAAGGATGGTCTTAATGTCATTCAACTTGGACCGAAGGCCACGACAATTCCATGAAACGAAGGTACCCATTAAGAAAGCGGTTTTGAAGAAGCTTTAGAGGCATTTATTTGAGTTACCTCATATTCGCAACTCATCTGCAAGTCATCCTCATCATCAGAAGGGTGTAATTTAATATCAGGGCTATTTGGCATGCCGAATATGGACGTTAAGTCCTTATGGACATTACCTTGCGTCGCTAGCCCGAGAGCGACGGAATTTTTTAATGTTGACTTTTTCAATTTTTGAGGAACATCTTGTAATGAGAGACCGCGTTTTGCAAATTTCAATGTCAGCGATTTTTTAGCTTTTTTCTTTGATTACTTTTTTAAAACTGTAGGAGTTTCAGTGGTACTACTAATGGAGTTCTCAGTATCTGAAGAAGAAACTTTTTTGAGTTGTTTGGGTGTCATGATGTTTTTAATACAGTTTGTACAAGAACAGTTTGCACAGAATGACCTTTGAGCAACAGAAGCATATGTTATGCCAGGAGTATTAGTTTGAGCTACAATCCTACGCCTAGCTTCAGGATAAGATAAATTTTCTTTGATTTTGAGAGTTATTATTTGTTTTTCAATTTGCCATCGCGAGCAGGATCGAGAGCAGGACGTACGATCCCCACCGCAGTTCACGCACTTTTCAGCTGCGGCACACTGCTGGCTATCATGGCCTTTTTCAGCGCACCGGGCACAAGTGAGTGCACCACGGCAGTTTGTCTTTCAATGGCCAAAGCGCTGGCACTTGAAGCATCTGAGTGGGTTCGGGATATATGGTCTTACGGGTAGTTTGATGTTACCTGCATAGATACATTCTGGTATTTTTGGAGATTTAAATGTTACGATATGGTTTTTGGTTTCAATTATTTCTCCATCACGCCTGATGGTAATTCGGCGGACATGTACAACTCCTTATTATTTTAACTCACCTGTTATATAATCAACAGAGAGATTCAAGATTTCCCCACAAGTGATTACTCCTTTAGAGGTATTTAATGATGCATGGGGGCTGACGCTGATTGGAATAGTTGCAAGGGCTTTCAGTTTTTGTATGTTCTATGCTTGCTTTCGAGAATTGACCTCTACTAACAAGTCACCAGATCGCATCTTTTTAATTGATGTTACTTCGCCAACTGTTACGGTGACGGCTTTCTGGACTAGAAATGGCAATACTGTTTCAAAAGTTTCATTTTTGTCAGAAGCGCGTTTGATTATGAAAAAACTGTCAAAATGGTTTTCAAAATTAGAATTGATTGGTACAATGCGACGTCCACTGAAGGGACCGCGTTTGGAGGAGCCCATACGATATGACAAAAGATTCGGGTCCGACGGCACCGCCCACCACAGAGCCCAACAAGGGAAGGCAATTACGGCTCTGGCCATTCCCAGCCTCGGCATCCATATAAATAACCGAAGCATTGCATACTAAACAAAAAAAAGTTTTTTCAATAAATGAATAATTTGAAAAATCATTTTCTAAATTAAATGATTTCAACTTTTATTTAATTTTACAAACAGTAAATTAATTCATTCCTAAAAAAGAATTTTTTTTTTAAATCATCGTTTTTTTTTAAGTCTTAAGATGGTGAGTTTTATATGTGTATTGTTATTAAATGCATTTAACCTACATTTAATACCTAATCCCAGGTTTAGATATTAATATTAATACAAAATTACAAGATCCGTTTGCAGTAGCCCACAAATAGCTTCAAAATAGGAAATCCACCAAATAGATTAACTGAATCTTTTCGAAGTTCATATGCTTCTTAAGCTTTGCTAATTTCTGCATTATTAAAAACTTACTTATTCCGAAATATTGAGAAACACTATGCATTCCTGAACACAAACAACGAAATGCTTTGGAAGTAATTTCAAAAATTTGCAGATATTGGATTCAAAATAATTATAACCTGTAATTTTCATCAATCAATTTTAAAGTTACAGTGTGACTTTTGCTTTTTAACTAAGAATAAGGCTAACATTATACAATTTGAAAATATCAAATTATCTATTATGTGACTGATTCTACGGAGCTGTTGAATACAGTTTAAACAGAGATGTACTATACTTGAGAATGTAGATGCAAAGTAAAGACAGATTTTTCAAAGAATTAAGACATGTTCTTTATGCATGTTCTTAAGTGCATGTTCTTTTATTTCTAGAGAAATCCCGTCTATATTTTTCGATTAAACGACTCATCAATCAATTGCAATCGTTCGGAAAAACTAGATGTTTATGTTGTATTCAAGCTACGAAATCACCGGAAGGGTCTTCTTTCTGCCATAAGAAGGTGAAAAATTAATGAGAATAAGTGCTTCAGGACTGGAAGATCCCGGACCAATAATTGGTGGATTCCGAAATTCCCTCTGGAAGTGATTGCTATCTTTTGTTGTTGTAGGAGAGGATTCATTAATCTAAATTCCAATGACGTCCGGCAGTGACCAAAGAGGGTCGTATAAAAGATAACGAGTCTAGATCCTGGAATGTCCAGAAATGCTGGGAGGGATTCTGAAACAATGGAAAGTCGTGCAAAATGCTGGTAAGTGAATAGCACTTCCAAGGTACCATTAATGGCAACTTGGAAGTGCTTTATAGTTATATCACTAAAATTGCAGGATAAAGTTAAATTCATATACAGTTTAATATCAGGTTACATATAGACCGCAGTATGTACAATTTAATATATTGTTATATACAGGTTAAAGTTATATACAGATAATATCTTCAATTTGAAAAAAAAAGATTTCAGACTCCCATATCTATGCAAAATGGAATATGTAAATTTAATAATGTCTTTCTTTAATAATGACTTAACAATATCTTCTTTAAATATAAGGATATATAATAATTTTATTTCCTTCTGAATTTCTTACAAACAAATTCTTCTTTCTTCTTCCATTTGTTACAAATTCAAAATTATAAATTAAAGCAAAGCTTTACAAAACAAGTAAGCTTACCGGTGCAATGACTAATATAATATATGAGTTATGAGAGAACACAATTTTCCAGAGATAGAATGTTATGAGATATCTTTTATTATTTTGATTTTAAAAAGAAATTAACTTCTATAATAATATATCATTGTTTATATCTTTTTAAATTAATTTTAAAAGAAAATTAATAATAATAACTCCAAAAACAAAGAGTTACAAAGTTCACAATTGAATTATTAATTATTAGAATAGCAACATAAACTTTCATTTTAGAAGTATTACTGCGTCACTTTGGATTGTCAAGGCAATTTGTTATTTATCTCACAGCCTTGCAAGAAAGATGAAGGGTCTGACCAAACACAGTTCTTGTAGCCATAGGTCTCCAAGAAAAGGTTTACTTCTCTGAAATAGATACCATAGGCTCAATATGGTTATAAAATTCTAGATATAATCTATCAGCTTTAACTTTAATATTTCGAAACGCAGGCTTTATATAAAACGTTCTACCAGTCCATGGATAATTCAAGAGTCACAATGATTTGAATTGTAGCAATATGAAGTTCGTTAATAGAAGCCAATTATAATAGTGAGCAATCAATTTTGATATAGTTTAAGAATTCATATTCAAACGTGATCAAAAATGAATTAATTAGTTAAATATAATTAATACTAATTAAAGAAAGTATTTATGAGTTTCCCAAGTTTCCATCCGTATATTTAAATAAATACAAAATTATTCATTTTTGACATTGTGAATTTCATGTGTACGGCATGCGAATCTTTTTCTTTCTTATCAAGTTAAGAAATATAATTATGAAACGAATGTGGCCTAAGAGCTAAAATTTTATGCTTAGTTAAATTTTTTTTTTTCAAAAATTAACTCATAGATTTAAATTAAGCAGGTGGCGGGAACGTTGGCTCAATCTGACTACAAATAAAGAAATCTGCAGAATTCGATTAATTATTTTTCATGTTCCTATTGTCGAGTAAATATATAACCGATCCCTTAAATACTAAAAATCAATAGAACTGATTAACAAAACCTCAGTATATTGTTCAATTAATTCATTAAAATGAAACATATAGATGCCGGTTTAAAGAAATAAAAAGATTTTTTTAGAAAATGATACTATGTATACAAAGACAATTAAGTAATATGACACATATTAATTTAAGAAATTGAAAATAAGTCTATTGATAGGGAAAAATTATAAAAACATTAACTAGACATTATTTGAATGCATGCACAAAAATTACTTAATTGACTTAAATAAATGATTATGTAGGATGCTCACTTTTATCTGCCAATATATCTACCGATAAAATTTTAATAATAATATTTATTCAAATGCTTTGAATAGAAAAAAACTGGCAGAATATAGGTTTTTTTTCTTTCTTACAACTCAAATTTTAACTGTTTAGCTGCAAAGTGTTACCTTTTTCCTCATTAATTCATGAATATTATTCGATGTATCAGAAATTAAAATTTAATAAATTTGAAGTATTCAATAAAGTTGATATGCTTTCAGAAAACTGAAATTAAACTTTAACTAGAATTAATTTGTTAATTTCAATCAACTAACAAAAAACATTAATTTCTCAATTTTATTCTACTTTAGATTGTCATATATATTTATATCGTTGTTTTATGCTATATTGTTATATTATTTTACATTGTTTGACAATAATTATTTATTGTCAAAATTCACTGTATGCATCCTAAAAAATAAAAGAGAAAAAACATTGTTTTCCGTAATGATTTCAGTAATTTAATAATTAGGATTTCAAACAACTAATGTACCAGAATTGTTTTCTATAACTAACTTAGCTTTATTTCGTCTGTACTAAAATGATATAACATGATAAAAGAATTGACCACATTTCCAAACAGTATGCCTATATATAGCCTATCAGTACCATCATTTGTCAATTAAGAAATATTTCGCCTAACGACAATGGAAATATAAAAAATAACCAGAGAATCGTATATCTCTTCCTATTCTTATTTTTCTTGACAATATAATAGAATCAATGCCATAAAGTGTAACATTTTATTTCCTAGCATCCATTTTTCAGATGTCGAAAAATATCTCAACGAGATAACTTAATCTTATTACAGAAAACGGATAAACATTTTCCCGAAGAGTAAGAAATGAAAAGAGATCCTATAGATTACCATTTCAAAAGTTTTTCACAACTCTTATAAGGTTTTTCTTTGGCGCGAAATTCTCGAGAAAAAAGATTATATTTTTTTTTCTTTTCAGTTTCTTGATTTACGAATATCTATTCAAGAAACCTTACTTATTCTGTAAAGAATAATGATTCAGTTGAAATAAGCAACAATGGCGAATATTTTATGCCTTAAGATTTCAATGCAGACGAGCTGAGTATTTTTTTCTTCTAAAAAGTACTTTATAGAAAAGGAATGCAAGAATAATACTCATTCTAATTAATGCAGGAATGACCTATAAATAGAATACAGGAATAATTCATATTGCTATAAAAGAATGAAATTTTATTTTATCACAAGTTGAATAGATATTCATTCTATTCAACTTGTATGTTCAAAATACAGATTCTTCAAGAAAACAATTCCAGAAATTTATTAAACTTGTTGTTTATCTAAGATTATCTAAGAGAAGAATGATTTTTTAAAGCTTAAACGGAGCATGATGCATTATTCAAATATTTTCCTTTTTAAAAATATGTTTGAATACTTTAGCAATTAATAAACAAAATAATTCATTTATTTCATTTTCACGAAACAATAAGAGACATCTTATTAAGAAAATAAAAATAATTTTTACATCATTACTAACGTCAAAATATTTTTTATAAAAAATGAGCAGTATTCATGCTTGAAATCACATAGTAAAACAAAAATATATGGATGTTAATTTTTAGTTTCCTAATCATGCTCTGAAATTTCTTAGCTTCATAACAAAGTAATTCAACAATTTTTTTTCCATTTAAAAAAGTAATCTAATTAAATATCCTGTTTTTAAATATTATATTAAAATTTTTTTTTTACTTCAATGATAGGTGCGAAATAAAATAAACCCTATACTGGTTGCTGATGTTTGATGGAAATTGGATTCCAGAATTTAATAAAGCTGAATCAATTTAAAAAGAAAATTGGATCTCACTTTAACGAAACACTAACGTCAGTTGAGCAAATAAAATATTGCTCTGAAATAAATTCATGATTGAAAATGTATTTGATGCAAAATGAGTTTCTCTTTCTTGAAACAAAAAAGTTTATTTCTTTAAAAATTATTCATTAATTATGGCCCCAAAGATATGTTATAAACATTTTATTAAAGAGTAATTTAATGTTGGCATATTTAAATATCTACGATTTCATAAAATAGCAAATTTCTGCTGCTTTAGAACATACAACTGCCGTTAAAAACAATTTTTTATTATTATTACCAGCTCAAACCTATACATTTTTGTAGTATATAAAAGATATCACGTTTTCTTTGTTATAAAGTTTTATATTATATATATATATGCATATTCAGGTTGTAAAAAAATATTTGTAAATAAATCTTCAAATTATCATAAAAACATATCTGAGCCAAAATGCAAATCTTAAACAAAATAAAAAGAATTATTGTCTTATAAAAGTCACTATTATGACTTTCCAAGAGTTGCGATGAAGTCTTAATTCAGAATTTGTATTTAATTACGCGCACATTTGCGATTGTTTTTATCAAATTAAAATGTCCATTTTTTTCTTTTGAATAATACACAGGATATCGTTGTACTTTACTTCTTACCTTTTTATTTTTTTTTCCAAATTTCCAGAAGAAACTTTACGAAAAAAATGATTAATTGAATGCAATACAATCATGAAATGGGTAATATTTTGGGTTTATTATTTCAATTTAAAATAAATATTATTTTAGATTCATTATTGCAAATTGTACAACACGAAATAAGATACATTTCTATATTCATATAACAGATTATTTACAATGAAATTACCTTAAAAATTACTCTTACGAACTTACTATCTTATTAAATTATTACTGAATTTCTTTTTTTCTTTTTTATCTCATTTCTTCTTACGAATTATTTATAAATTATTAACTGAAACCCTATATTCCATTATGTATATCTCGTATTTCCTCTTGAATGTGTAGCTGCAACCGATTTCCAGTCTGTATGGGTTGATAGTTAAATCTTCTATTTTATTTCTCAACATAATTTGAAGGCTAATTAGAATAATGTATCAGAAAATAGGTCATCCCGTATTCTAAAGAATATCTAAAACACGAATTGTTGGCTAAAATTATTTAAAAAATATAAAACGAATTTAAAATTAAAATCAAAATATCATTATTATTTATTCGTCCCTACATAATTAAGATATCAAATATCACAATCGTCGTATATAAACCATATCACTGACTCTCCGAGCCGCCCGAAGGCACACGGATAATAAATTGAATGATAGGACCGCCGCTATAACAGCACTTGCGGGAAGTGTGGTTGAGTCCTAAGGACTATCACCGGCTGCGGTTCAACTCTTCCCTAAGGAAGTGCGTCCCGTTATCGATGGGAGGAGCAAGACCCTCACCTTTTCGTGCACTCTCCAGGGTGGCGAGAAACAATTACCAAGCCGGAAGTTTCTCATCCTCATTTCGAAGTGCCTCCCGGGGGGGATCGTCATATATAAGATCAAACAGATCGCCCCACGTATACATTATTTTTAATTAGAGAGATTTTTGTGTTTATTATCTGTAATTTGTTCCAAAACAATTATCAATATCTTTTATATCGGATGGCATAGAAGAATTGAGAAATGTTATATTTGCTAAATATAAAGTAAAACGCATCTATACATCGAAATTTGGAAAAAATCTGGAAGTATTAAAATTTGGAAGAATTTAAAGAAGTTATCTTATTTATCTAATACTGCCATTTGTAAAGTATGGTCTTACTAAATGCTTCTATGTAGGATGGTACTTCTAAATAAAGACTCAATTACACTGATATTGACATTGATAGGGATAATATAATGTGAATAGTAAATATTTTTGCAATTTTGCATTACTGTTTAGTTAAACCATCTACTAGCATACTGCATCGTTAGTTAATGAACTGAATGATATGCCCAAATTTATGTCGAGCAGTTATAGTTATTTTGATATAGCAAACACTGATTTTTCCTGTCTGTTTCTCTCATTTTTTTTTTTTTTTTTTGCTGGTCATTTAGAATTATTCCAAGGTACACAAATAGCATAGTGACATTGCATGCGCTTCTACACACAGCCTCCTTGGCAAAGGTTCTACACTGCAAGTCTTCCCCAACTCATTCTATGCTCCAAGCATTTTAAGTTTCGCTTTCTCCACTTACATTCTCTGAGCGCCAAATGGTGCAGAAATTAGGAGTGTTTGTTTATAGAACCTTCCAATTCATTCTAAATCATACCAAGACTGACCGGTTTCATATAGTCTTGTATTGAGGTAAAATGGGTGGATTTGCGATATGGGGGAGTGTTTGTGAATGACCGACTTTTTTGTTGAATTCTCACATAACGTACCTAGGTGATGTAGCGCATCCTGTTTGTGGGCTGCTTCCACCCCTGGGAGAGGTATTCTGCGAATCCGTTGGATGTCGGAAGCTGGTGCTACGTTTCCTGGAAGGTTCTGGTTCGAGAGTTGGCAATCCTGTTGCAGAAGTTGTCGTTGTCCAGGTGCTAGTTGACATGCGCCGGAGAATACTAGGTGGTAAATTGCGTCGCAGTCTCTGGAAGAGAAAAGAAATTCCATTCAGTATGAGCATAAAAACACAAAAGTGCTCAGTTTAAAATAATCAAAAAATTACACCTTCCATTCAAAATATTAAACAATATATATATTAACAGTTGCCTGGTCGAATAGATGAAACTCTTGAAAATTTTAACTCGGCTTTATTTCACTACGTGAGACATATTACGTACATAGAAGACGCGATGATCAAAAGACGCATCAATCTACTTTGGGACACAAGAGCAAAATAAACCAAAATTTTTCCCCGCAAAGGTTTTACAATGGGATTCCGATAGAGATTTTCCTGACACGTGTAGTCCTAGGAAAGGGAAATTTACGTATCTTTAAAAGAATGTTGAAAGCATTAAGGACTTTTATCCCTTTACTCGGAACGTGAGAACTTGCTGAAGTGAGCAGTTTCACAGAGCGAGTGTTGAATCAAACAAATAAAAAGCCGGAATTGGGTCAGGAATAACATTTTAGAATAAAGTTATTCGAGATAAAAATTAGGAATTTAACTAAGATTAAAATTAGATTTTAAAATATCTTATAAGTCGTATAGTAAAATTAAAGGTTATGTTTTCCATTGTTGTTTTCATTCATTTATTTCTTTTATTTCATTATTACATTTTATTAGATTTTCACATAAAAATAATCTTTTTAAAAATTGCTAACGCAGTAAAGCAATAAATTTCAATTCAATATTTAATCACTTAAAAATTATCTATAGCACATTCTGCACAATGGTACATTGTAAAAGGAAAAAAGTCCACTTCAATTGTTTTGTTATTGAGACATAAAAGTAGCATTTCATTAAAGAGATCATTATTTTAATTTTAAAACATTGTCAATACAAGAAGATGCAAACATCATTAGGATTGAAAGTTTTTTAACTAAAAGTATTTGCAAAATATTTTTAATGCGTAAGAGTAAATTGAGACGTTAATATGTACATTTATATTCTGTACATTATATTAAACAAAGATTCTAAACGCATTATAAGGCAATTTGGAAATTTTGATATATTCAGACAGGTAATTTTGGATACTTTCTCAATAAAAACTTTATAAAAGAGCTTTAAAAATATATTATTTACGAGACATATTTTTTAAAAAAAGTAACAGAAAAATAAATAAACATAAATATTTAAAGTAGATGTAAAACAATTCATATTTGAAAATTTTAAATTTTAATAGATTCAGATAAAGGAAATTTAATGAATTTATGGTGCTAAGTCTAAGTTTTGGAATTGGCCAATAATTTATTTATATTTTTCGCAAGATTAAAAAGTCAATTTAAAGATTGTATTTGTAGTAGCTTCTAACAAAATAATTTAATAAATCCAAAATCAATTGGTCTAAAATGCAATGTTTTGGTTTTCAAAAGGCATTTTTGTAATTTTTTTTTCCATTAGTAACATTTTTGTGTCAACTTTATCATATACATTTCATTCGTCTTTTACACTCTGTTTCATTCATAATTTTTATCGAATTTTATCGAATATCTATTCATAATTTTTTTCATTTAAATAAATATTTTTTATCCAGCAAGCGAAACTTTCAAATTTAAATCAGCTATAAGAATACATCAAAAGCTAAAAAAATTCCTATTCTGTCAAATACTATTGCAAAACTTTTCTCTCAAAAAATTGTGTTGTATTTTTTTATCACTAGGGCTGAATGTATAGGAAATGGAAAAACAAATTTCACAAATTAAGTACATTTCAAATATTCTCTTTTATTTAATTTTTGGAAGAAAAAAATAACTAAAAAAAGTGGTTTCTAATAGTTGCTAAGAAAAAATAGCCTCGTACCTTTAAGCCTATGGGTACATACTGAGGAATCGGAAGTGCATCGAATAGCTTTTAGCCAAAATGGCTAACTCTGCTCTAATATCCTTAACAGAGACTTGGCAATACTATTTTTATTTTTCAAAGGATGACTTAAAATTTTCATAAAACAAATGTCAAATTGAACAAATTTAATTATCTATTTGTTGTTTCGAGTTTATTTCAAATATTATCTTTAGTATTTTATTATTTTATCTTCTTATAGCAAGTTTTTTGATATTTTATACTTATTTTTTAAAGACATTTGTGTCTTTGGATTCCGTGTTTTGTTTCATTTATACATTTTTCATGTAATTTTTGGGTATTTGTGGTTTTATATTTCTTGTGGAATTTTGAGTTGGTTTTAATTATATTTTATGTGTGTCATTATTTATATGATGTTGTATATTTATGTATTTACTGTAAAATTTCGAATTGCATTTTAAAGTTTAAGAGGGTTGTGATAACATAATGTGGGTCTCCATTGCTCATTAAATAATATTGATATTTTCTGCTTATTATTAGATATTAACTTCCTCTGAGTTATGATCCTAGATGAAGGAGATAGACTTTATGTAAGTTTATCAGTTAAATTCTTCTTATGGCCTTATTTACTGTATCTTTACTGTTGTTATGCTGAATTTTTTATATTAGATAAGATTGGAGCCTTAAAACTATTTTGGTTTGTGGTTCTATACCGCTAAAATACCCCCCCACTGCTAAATTTTGACATATCCGACAAACTAATCACACACATTCACTGGTTTGATCTAAACACCTCAATCATTAAAACTTGCTTTAAACAGATTGTCTGCTTTATTATTGTAAAAAACCAAACATCATGAATTTAATCCCCTTATTAATCCATTTCCATTATATATGAAAATAAAATCCATTCAAATTATTTGTGAAAAAAAATCTTCCACTGCACAAAATAAAAAAAAATAATTTATATGTTGAATTTTTTTTTTGAACCTGTTAAAAATTTTGGTTTTAAATAATAGCTGGTGAAAATAAAATCACCTGTCTGAAAATTTATATCAAATCTGAGATTCGTTTACATTTTCAATTCAAAATAATTTTTAATACATGGAAAATGAAGCAGTATAATTTTCAAGTGCTTTGGTTTTATATTTGTATTTCCGATTTCTACCGCGATTTTTGAAATGAAGGTTAAAGTTCAGCCGAGCAAAAGAAATAATCAATATTGGAACAAGAGTGTTAAAAATACGGGAATAAATTCAGAATAGAAACTTTTATTCAAATGGAGATTCGTGTAAAGGTGCTTTTGTCAGGTGGAAAGAATAAATTGAGAAAAGAAACGGCTGTTTCGAAAAAAAAATGTAGCATTGCATGATTTATATTTCTTTAGTAGAAAAGGACATTTTTAATAATTTGCAGTTCAAAAACGCATTTTCGAATTTTCTGGATTTTTTTAATTAATTTTATCATGGCATAAATATTAAAGAATTGATTGTCAAAGAAATTTCTAGGAAGAAAACATTTATAAACTGTAATATATAAATAACTGTGCAAAATTAATTTTTTAGAAAAAGTTTTTGAAAAAAATTGATTTCGATCATGAAAAAATGTAAATTTCGATTCAAAATATTTTTAATGAAATTCACAAATACTGTAATGTAAAGATTTTTAATACAAAAAAGTTAGTACAATTTATAATATTTTGCAATATTAAAAAAGAACATTATAAAAATTTTATTTTAATTTATAAAAAAACTCGCTTGCACAACTTAAAAAATTGTCTTTAAATCATCAAACAAAGAATACTATTTACTTCCAATTCCAGAAATAAGGTTAGAAAATCGATTAAAGAATAACTGAATATCATTATTGCAAATAACTTATAAAATTTTAGCATAGCAACATAAATTATAAATAATTAGGGTATTAAGCACCATAAATTACTTAAACAATCAGTTATTACAGGGAAATAAAAATGAAAGTTTCGAAAAATTAGAGTAAATTCAGAAACATCTGCTTCAACTGAATAATATAACCTTAATCATTTTAATCTGAAAAAAATTGTAAGAAAAAATATCCATTTCGAATTTAAACTAAGAATTTAAATAAGTTATCACTTAGATACTTCTTAAGTGTTTACAAACTAAAGGAGAGCCACAAATACTAACATCAAAAATAAAGTTTTCAAAAAAGTTAATAATTTATTCACATCACTTTTGCGTCGATATTTCTAATAACTAGTATATTTATCAAAAATAAAATTTTATAGAAGATATTGCACAAATTTTATTTGGTTAAAAACATTTTTCTACATGTGTGATAAACATGATAAGTTCTCAGCTGAAGACAAATAAGAAATTATCATTATTTTATTTTTATTTTGAAGTCCCTCCATTCAGGAAATTTCTCAATCTTTTATTTTAATTAAATTAACTTCATTTATATCCATAACTATGGTTAATGAAGAACAAAATACACATCAATTAGCAGCAAACAATTATCAATTAGCTCACATCAATTAGCAGCATATGGGGAGGAACGCAACAAAAAAGGAAGATTTTCGTTGAGATCGCATACAAATCAGCGGAAATCTCTCGAAAATTCCCGCATAATCTATACTTATATAAAGCTCAATGTTTGTGTGTGTGTGTGTGTGTTGGCGCTCTACAGGCCAGACCGTTTGACCTACAGCTACCAAATTTGGTACATATATATCTTGGAGGTGGGGAATGTTCACCTGGGGTCCCTTTTTCTTGGAATTTTAATTATTAATTAAAAACTAACTTTCCCGCCAAAAAAATCTTTTTATTTTCCCCACCGCCAAACGAGCAAGGCTTCAGTTTTTTTCCCCAACAGTAATGGGGCTAGGGTTAAAATTTTTTGGCAGATTATTTCAAACGATTCTGCTTATTTTCTTAATGCTTGATGCATTTAAAATTAAACATTGCTAATTAATCGATCTTTCAGATTCATTCTGAAGCACTTTTGAATTAAAATAACACAGAATAAAGGAAATTATAAATGTCTAATCTGCATAGCGTTACCCCAAATGGTGTAGAAAAATTCACGCATTTGCGTTACCGTAACTGGCGTTGAAAATTCACGCATGCGCATTGTGCTCTGATTGTTGACAATATTATCAACGGATGATTCTTTATTTAAATTATTTTTAGGTTAGTTGTATGTTTTTGTAATTAAATTGTATTTATGTTAGTTATATATTTTTTGTATATGCTTATAGTTTTAAGTACATCGTTTTTTAAGTAGATTTTTTTAACCTGTTTTCGACCGATTATTTTAATCGATTCATGTTATTTTCTTAGTGTTTGATGCATTTAAAATTAAACAATGTTAATTAATCGATCTGTTCATGATGAATCTGAGAAAATTTTGTTGAGAAATTCTTGAGATATTACATAAATTAAGAAAGATATTCTTCAGTGCCCATAAAGTTTAAAATCAGTGACTCTGTTTTCAGTAATCATATTGTTAAAAAATGCTTTGTTTCAGTAAAAAATGTTATTATATTAATTACAGATTAATCCTTTCCACTTTAATTTAAGGTATAAATTCTACGGGAGCTAACAGAAAACTAGAGAGATACATATTACATTATGACTGAAGGCCTTTATAATATTATGAGTAAATTATATGACTATCAAAATTTGAAGTTTTAAAATATTTTGATAATGAAGCTATTAAAGTAGGAATTGCATAAAATATTTAATTATTAAAATTTTAACGAACATTAAGATTGGCGAATCGGCTGGTCGCCAAGGCGGCTAGTCAGTAATAGAGATGTCATTCTGATGCCCCTTCATAAAACTGTAAGCCATATGCAAGGCCATAAACACCACAATTGCTCAAATTCTTTAGTTTTAGAAACCCACACAAGAAAGTTAAAAAAAATGGAAATGCGGTTTAAACGCCTTTTTTTTCGCCGGAATGAAATCAACATTTGATACACAACTACAATTTTCGTAAAAAAATCATGAGCCACATTTCATTTATTTAAGGCACTGTGTTTTTTAATTACGCACGCGGAAGCACAAACCGGCGGTCAATCAATATCTTTACAGTTTTAAAATTTGATACATATCTACATTTTAAATGCTACATCAATATCTACATTTTATTCATCCAACTCTTTACATTTATGAATGTTATTTATACGCAGATAGACAGCCTTCATGTGAATGGATTTCGTTCAAGATTTGACAAAAATCTCTTACTATAATGGAGAGAATATATATCAAATTTCATTTCATCCGTCTACTTAATGCTTTTTTGTATTATTGTGTTTACTGATAGATAGAATTCCAAAAAAATTTCGGTAGCAGGAAGTCTGATCGAATCCTCAAAATCTGCAAGTTGGAATTTTTTGATAACTGCAATTAATTATTAATTCCTTTTTTTATGGTTAGTGTACGACAGAGCTAAAAGCGAATCTATTTTGCAGAATAAAAAAAACTTCACTTTGAGCCCCGAACTGGATGAATACTATAAGATTATCAGAATGCACTGAATCGAAATTTAAACAGCTCGTTGGGCAAGAAAAAAGAAAGTAAAAACAAATAAAAATGAAAACTTCCAATTGCATTGATACTGTTTCAATACACTAACCCACATAAAAAAGGGGGTATATAAATGATGAAAAAATGAATGGAGTGAAAAAAAAAGATAATAACTGAAATTTTATAACAATTACTTTGCCCGACTTAGGAAATACAATACGAGTTGGCAATTGACTAAAAGGATTTTACTTGAACCTCTATGATTCCTGATTGTGAGGATTCAAGAAAGATTCGGTCCAGAGAAAGATTTTACCTGATTTGAAAGCAATTAACTTTCAATTCAAAATGTTGAAACTCTGTAAGTGCTTAGTATAGTCTTTTGTGAGTTTAATGTTTAAAAAAGAATTTTAAATTCAAATTTTTTTCGAGTTTTAAAAAGTATATAGAGAAGTTCGTCCTTATTTTTCAGAAAAATCACGAAAAATGACTCAGTAACTTTTTTTAGTAATCTAGTTCTCGATATATTTATCTGCATCTAATTTGGAATATAATTAATTTAGATTTTAAAATGATATTATTTGGAGATAAATAACTCTTATTTAATATTTTAAAATAGTCTTTTCATACAGAAAATTTATCAAATTTTAAATAACACGGAGAACATTTACTGCTGACGAACAATATTCCCTGATATTCTTTTCGTATTTTTTTCCCCTTTTTCTTTATCATTTTTCATTTTAGTGCATTCTTTGTACATCAACTAATATTTTGCTTCTTTTACGTCAACATACCTTATAATTGAAAAAATTATCGTATTTTCCTCTGTACATTTTTATTTATATTGTAATTATGTTATTTGTATTCATACTCCTACACTATTTCTCTTGTCTTTATATGTTTATATTCATATTATTGAAATATAAACGTATCGAGAATTTTGGCATTATGCCAGTTTATTTAAAATAGATTCCTATGTAGATCGATTTCTTAAACAACACATATCCAATAATACATATTCATACAACGCGTTACTTTTTTACAGGAAGTCTACTGAATATATCATACTGACTAATCTTTCTTTTTTATTCAGCAGAACCATTATAAAGGTATTGTTAAATTAATATCGCAGAAATAAATGCGGAATTTTTAATAATGTAAAAGAGAAATGCATGGAGTTTTGAGAAATCTAGTTTCTAGAAAAACACCAAATTGAGGAAAAAAATTGTTTACATTTCAAAATTATTAAATTCATTAAAAGTTCATAGAAATAATACAGAAATCTTTATTCTTAATTTTTTTATGTGTGAAAAGAAGAACTTACAGAAACTCTCCTGTTCCCGAGAATGCCAGCAGGTTAAAACAAAATTGCAACACTTCCAAGATTTTGCCGAGGAAGAAAATGAACATCGTGATGCTCAGAATTTCAATTAAATATCACGGAAATTAAATACGGAAACCAAATAAATGAATATGGAGCTTAAAAACATAATGTAATGAGATTAAATCGTATATTCCGAGGTAGGAAAATATATTATTTTTCTTCTGGTGTAGAAAATAGCACCAAATCTCATTTACAATAGATAAAACATTTGGAATTTCCCCTTAGAAAAATAAAACTTTATATCATCTTGTAAATTGTTAAACATTTCAAAAAAATTCGAAACTGTTTGATCTAATTGCTGTTTCGCATGTAGAGAACGATGGAAACACATCAGATTTTACAAGACAAGGATTGAAAAGTTTATGGAAATGACATAGTTCATAAAACTTAATATTCTTAATATAACTTAGGAATTTGTTTCTTTTGAAATTTTACATATGTTTATAAATTTAATAAAATATACGCTTATGTACAATGGAATTTAATAAATCCACGTTTAAAACTGGAACAAGATACACATAATTAGAAATTCAGAACCGCAAATCTGTATAGTTTTAATACTCAAATGTAATGCTCATCTTCTTCATCTTCAAAAGTGATTTTCGGTGAAACTACACTTTATTTCTGAACATTTTTATTCGAAAAGGAAATGACTTATTTAATTAAATGCACGGGAGTATGAGGGCTTGCTTCCTTTACTTTTAATTGCTTTTCCAGATTACTTAATTACTTTGGATTCCAAACGGTCTGGAATCGCAGAAAAAAAAACTGTTTTACTTTGTAGCTTTTCTATATTAAATATATATCTTGAATATAAGAGATGTGCATACAAATACAGTCTTTTAAGAGATATTTTTAGAGCAAGTGTAAGTGATAAATAAGTATTTACGAGTTTTTATATAGAAACTTAATTTTAATTAAGCTTAAATTAGTAATTTTTTAGACTAATAATGTCTTATAGATAAAAAGAAATAAATATATCATTATAATAGATTTAAATCCATATTATATATATGTGTTATATAGTTAACAGCAATTTTAAACAATATTTCTTTGGCTAATTGTTCTGTCTAAAGTTTACTAGATTCATGCATTTTTTAGGAAATAAAAGAAAAATAACGGATGCATTGATTTTATTTTTATCTCACATACACCTTGCTAGTAAATATAAAATATTAGATATACCAATATTTTGTAAATAATGATTAAACTATTATTAGTATAGCTACACAACTAATTACAAAATAAATGTCGTATATTGTATATATGATACATTCTAAAAATTAAGAGAATTTTTAACAATTAACAAAATGAAAGTATTGAAAATAATTAATTACTTTGAAAATTAATGTTAATAAATTAAAGTTAGATAAATCTTGCACTTTATATAATTTTCAAGAACAATGAATGCATTGAATACATCAAAACATAAATCTTCGTATAGATAATAGTTTAAAATTAAGAAGCATTGTCATATTTATTCCTTACTAATTATTTTTTTATAAAATCTACAAGCTTCATTCATTTTAATTATTGTCCTTTCTGTTTAATCGTCTTTAAAAGAAGCATTTACAATACATTAATTTGTATGCTGAATTGTCCCCTTTTTTGCTTTACTTCAAAATAACTCATTTCCATAAAACAATTACTCAGCTCTTATAGTAATTTACATGGGAGCAATTGAAAACAATAACTTTATCATCATTATTTTTCAGATTCATGTAGGTTGCGTCTCTTTAACAATTAAACTCTTTAAAATTAATAGCTTTTAAAGCATTTTTTAATCATGAAAGCCTTTTTTATATCAGTATCTAATTTGCAAATGCTGAAATTTGTAGTTTTATTTCTGCTTTATCTGATACTTCATTTTAGAACTTATTTATAGAAACATATTCTCAACCATAAAAATAAGTTTTCTAAAATTCTAAATCTCACTGACAATTAAGTTACGCAATCTATGAAGCTTAAAGTGAAGTATTTGAAAATCAAGGTAGTGTTGTAGTGTTAGAAAATATATATTTAATTCTTAATAAATGACAATGTATCACTATGTTGGCAAAATGACAGTATAGAATTAATTTTAGTGTTTTTAAAGTAAAAAGTATAATGAATAAAGTATCCCGTGTAATGAGTTATTCATCATCATTAACACTGTGACATGCTGATATCCATAACTTCGTTTAATTCATTCATTTAATCATTCAAGAACTTAGAGGAAAGATGTGAATACAGACTTAGGTTCAGAGAATGGATGCGGTCCAAAAGTAACAAATAAGATATTTTTATCATAGCACATATCCTTTCCTGGATTATTCACGTTCTTACATAAGCAAAATCAGACAAAACAAACTATAAATCAGAAGCACAACGTTTGCTACATTTTTCATATTGTGAAGGATTTTAGAAAGCTTATTTACGAAGTAGTTTGGCTTTATTTAACACATAATTGATGTTAATAAAACTTTGAAATTATTCCTTTAATGCTATTTTAATTGACTGAACAATTCTAGATTATATCAATACAGAATGACATTGCTTGCACAAGTAATTTATTCTTAGAATCCAAAGATTGGAAAGAAGAATTAATTGGCCTTTCAGATATCGAACTAGCGAAATAAACATTTAAGACTGATCTTAAAAAAAAAAATATTTTATTATGTATCAAAAATTGTGTAACAATTTAGTAACAATTAAGTAACAATTAACTTAAAGTCAATTTATTGGAATTTATTTCTCGCCCTTGCTATTTAATTTTTATCAATAACAAAAGTGAATGCCTTTATCTGTTTACTGAATTTCAATAGAGCCATAAGGCTAAGAACGATCAAATTTAACACGAATATATTTTAGAGAATAAAAATTTGCATCTTTTTGCAAATTTGCAAATTTTTTTAAAAAATTTTCAATTTCTGAGGAAAATTCTAGTAATTTCGGGGATAATCTGTAAACGTATTCCGGGAAAAATAGTTTCCACACTATCAGTATTTAAGAAGTTGAGTTTTCAACTATGACAATTTTGCAGTCATTAAATCCGTCGCCCTTTTAACGATTTTTTAAAAAATATCTTATCATATGATGACCAACAAAAACTTTTATTGTTGAAACGAAAATTATTTTAATTTCAACGTTTTTATTATTTCCTTTCTTCCATTACAAAAATTAAGATTAACTTTATTTCTAATTACTTCTTCTTTGAAACATAAATCATACACTTTCCAAAACAAATTTTGTTTTTTTGCAGTTAGATGGGACGCTTGTTTTTTGTGTAGTTTTTTTAATTACATAATTTGTTATTTTAATTTCACACTAATTATATTGTTTTTTCTTCTTTTAGTCAGTTTAATTTTAATAAAAAAATCACATAAAAACATTTATTCTTTATAATATAACTGGAAAATATTTAAGTCTAATTTAATAGTACAATGAATTAAGCTCTTTTTAAATATTTTCGGAAGTTTAGCTTTTTTTTACTTTTAAAGGATGGCATCATTTTCATTCATGCAATATGTATGATGATAACATTCTTCGCATTTTTTTCTACACTGTTTTTAATTTGTTTTTAAATTTGACATAAAAAGATATAACTCCCATAGTTGTGAAGATTTACTGTGGTACACAGGCTGAGGCCTTCAATCGCATCTCATACAGTTTGAGCATTTAATAAATATGAAATCGTAGGAATAGAGATAAAACCCAAAACAGTTAATTTAAAAGAATTTTATTTGGAATGCATGCTTTAATTATTTAAATAATTTTCAGATAATTTAACATTTTTATTTAATTGATACTTTCAGTTTTAACAATTATGCATTGAATATTAATATCATTTAATTTATGATTAAATATCAATGATTTTAAAAATTATGCATTGAATATTAATAGTTTAACTGACGAGACAGCTGATATTTTAGGGAAAAGGAACTGATGGCCAAAGGCGGCAAATTCAAAAATAATTTAAATGTGTGAGTTAACGATACATATACAACAAATCGCACTTTTAGAGTTTCATTCACTCTGTTGTAATCTATTTTATAGAAGCCTAATTAAAAATTTTTTTACATCATTTATTCACTTTTTATTTTATGCGTACAGATTCATCAACTTAAAACTGTAGATGAGTATCATGAAACAATTTCAATATTTCATTTTCTTGGCCGAGATAAAGGGTATTAATTTCTACGTAGATAATAATTTAAATGGCAGAAAAATAAATATAAAATTCAAAATACGTACAACTCGATTGCAACATGTTTAATAAATGACGAGAAGTTAATGTTCTAAAAATAATATTAAAAAAACCCCATGAAAATTCATCATAAATAGTCACCACTATACCAGATCATATCGATTGCATAAGCATATTTGTTGACGAGTTGCAGTTCCAACGATACGCGTTCGTAATTAGAAATGTGTTGTTCTGCAGTTTTAGTTGGAAATGGGTCCTTTGATAGTGGAAAATGTTCAAATTGGAGTATTATTTTCCCTACTACGGAAGTGGTCGTACAGACTCTAAAAGAGAGACTAAAACTATTCCGAGAAAGATTTAATAACACAGGATCAAATTATATATTAATGATTACTTTTTAAACAAATCGTGTCTTTCTGTCACAGCTTCAAAGGAAAGATAAGTGTGGTGTAAAGTTATTCTGGAATGAGACTTCACCGGGTGAATTTAAAAAAAGGACTCGAACCTTGGACATTCTTTTTTTTTCCTTTATCCATACGATGTCTATTTGCACGCCGATAATATCTGCGAGTATCTTCGCAAGAAAATTGCCTTTTGTTGTGAAATTTCGTTTTTTTAATTGGGATATGTTTAAAAGACTGAACATGACTAAAGACATGAAAAGACTAAAGACAGAACTGACCCTCCCCCTCCCCACAATAGACACATAAATGTTAACAAAATTACACAATTGATTTTTTTTAATATCATTAATGCATAAGTTAGCGCAAAAATGTTACGTGGAAATTATTCCAAAATCTGATAGGGAAATTTCTGAGAAGTCAATGTGAATAACAAATTATTATTTTTTAAATTATCTTTACATGAAATTGGAATTGCAACTTTAACATTTAATTTTTAGAAAAATAACCTGATCCTAGAAATCATTCTAAAAAATTATCAATTACAATGAATGTTATAAAAGAAATTTTTAAGTTAATTTAATAAAAATACCGAAATTTTAAATGGTGGCAGTCTATCACACATAATAATGCGAAATATTCTACTCATAGGAAATCGGAAAGCCAAGCTAAGAAAGTTTTTTTTTTCATAATTCATCATTAATTCATCATCCAGCCATCGGGGGAAGGACAGGGGGTTGTTCTCTGTTATTGTATCATTTTGAAAGTGTACACTTTGAAAATTCGGAATTTACACTCAAGCTTTGTATTAGATAAAAGTTTAAATAGTAGAGAATATGGATAATACATAATGAATACTTAAGTGTATGATAATTTAATGACGATAAATTTAAAGCGTAAATAAATTAAAATATATATCAAGTCATATTCAAGTGACGATACTTTGAAGAAACATCCTGCATTTCTCACGAAACATCATTCTTGTGCTATAATTTTTAATCTGATCGAATTATAGTGACAATTAACAAAATCTGGAAAAAAGATACATAACATCATTTTTATTGATTTAATTTACTGATTCTGATATCCGAAACAGGCCTTTCAGTTTGCTCTCGGACATGTTACCGAATAAGGGCGGTATGTGTGTGTAGTTGGGGGTGGGGGGGGTGGAATATGAAACGGCGAATTTTCGCATTCAAATCGAACACTCATAAAACATATCAAAAAATATAAACCTATAAAACATAATAATTAGTAAAATGATCTATAAAATAGGCATTCCAACATTCTGATTACTTAAATTTGTAGAAATATATTTATTGAAAAAAGTGGAAATTTAGAAATACATTTTTTCTTTTTTTCCTAATTCTAATACGTTTATTTAAATAGGTATTGCATATAAATAACTAGTAAAAATTTCAAATCAATATTTGCTATATTTTTTAAAATCTATATTGGTATTCATTATTCGACTTTGTTCAAAAGAACAAGGTCATCGAAAAAACCACCCTATATGTATTCGGAATTTATGGACCGAGAAATTATCCTGCCCTAAAATTTTGTTTTGTGATGTAATTTCAAATAATATCATAATGACTGATTTTCTCTCTCTATATGCTAAACTATACTTTTCAGTTTATTTGCACATTTTGTTCTTCAAATAACGATACATTTGCCAGATGACATTTAAAGAAGAATTGCTTATATAATCGAGGGAAAAGTGTATTTTGATTATCCCATATAATATATTAAGTATTCTTCTATTAGTTATGATAATAGAGGAAATACCAGAATTGCGTTAAAGGAGGGTACCAAAGGCAAGAAATTAAATCCAAAGAGTTTTAGAACATATTAAGACTTTTAAAACGCTCAATCAATTTTGATGCAACGGATTACAATGAGCTGATAAATTGGAAAAAATGTAAAATATTGTTCACATATTCACATATGTAATAATAAATATGTAAAATGTAAAATATTGTTCAAATATTTTTATCAAAATGTAAAATATTATTGCATCTATAGAGACACTTTCTTCAGTTATGAAAGATAAAAAAAATTTTAAATTTTTTATCCAGTTTGAAACTTAACATGTCATAGACAATACAAAAAAAGTGTACAAAAAAAGGTGGGTGTTTCATTAGAATAATTTCGCTTTCAAAATCCACAAAATAAATATTTGATTAAAAATTAAGAAAATGCCTTGTATTAAGTCAAAATAATTTAACATATCTTTATGGACTGGATAAATAGATAAGATATGGAATTCGAATACCATTATGAATTGTTCTAGAACTTTTAATGAAATCACATTTGCGAATTAAAAGAAAAATGGCAATGTGATGCACTGTTAATAAAGCAGAAGGTATAAAATCTTATACATTAACAAATTATTTAAAAAGTGGCGTCCATTCGTAAGTTAAAAGAACAAGCCTATTTTAAAACGGTAAAAATTTCAATGTTTCATCAAAATTCTAAAAATTAAATTCTTTGCAAAAATTCAAGATGCTCATTGTTTTTAAATATTATTATTTCGTCATTAAATAATTAAATTGAAGTAGACACTATCTGAAAACAAAAACTTTAGCCCAGTTTTAAAGCAAAGATATATCTTCGGGTTGCTTTTTTTTTGCATTTTATTTCGAACTTTATATAACACTCAGGCATAATTTTTTAATGTTTTTTTCCCGTTATTGGCAAACTTATATGAAACTTTTATTCTTTATTAGAATTCGATACTCAGAAAATCAGCCTTTTTTCACTTCATCATTATAAGAAATTTTCAACAGGAGGAAGTTTGTACCTTTGACCGATTTTCAATATCAATTTTCTGTTGGTTTATTATGTAAGTTCACAATTCTGTTGCGAGTGCTGATCTTAACTCTGTCTAGTTTTTTATTTTGGAGCACTTTCATATTTATTTCATCTCTACAATTCATCTTGGGTTTGGCATAGAAAAATCAGTATTTGCAATAAAATAATTGTTAGCCTATCTATAGTATGCCCATACTAATATCAGTTTTCGTACCCAAACATGCTATAAGGTAAAATTGTATATCTGTAATACTTACTTATTACGAATGATAATATTTACAATATAATATATATATATACACAATATAGACAAACATTTTTTAGCTGTCAAAGCAACTATTTTTAGAAAGCAGCAACAAGTTAAATTAAGTAATTAGTGACTAATATTTATACTAAGCAAAAAAAATTTCAAATTTTGTTCCCCGTTGCCAGTACAGTCAGAAATGGTTAAAGGTACAAAACTCTTCCTATCTCCAAGCAAAACACCTTTCAAAGAAAAGACAAGATTATCTTTCTTCTAAATTTTTTTCTTTCCATGATACACGCGCAAAGAAAATGAAGACTTCAGTTTTAAACGATGAACCAACAGCCATTGCCAATTAATTAAAAAAAAAGTGTCCTAAGATGGCAGTAAAAAAAAAAAGAAAAAACAATAACGTAAAATGTCACGGCGTAATCTAGCCTATGGGAAAATAAATAATAACCAGAGAGATATATACGCACGTGACGGCATCTCTTCATTCAAAACTTCCAAGAACTGGGCGGTAGAGCTGTAAAAAGAGAAACTGTGGAAATAGCGCATCCTTGACTGAAAGGGTAGGAGAAAAAAAAAAGTTGGATCTAATGAAGTGACGGCGTTACAACCCGATATTTCCGGACGGCCTTTGCAGTGTTTATCCATCCAACGGCTTTAAAGTCCTGTCTTAAAAAGTGAAAGAAAATACTCGGTGAGATGATTGAGAAGGGTTCGTTTTATTTTTTCATGTAGGTTCAACAAAGGATAAAATGTTAAACGTTGTTTGAATGTTTTATTTTGATTCCTTACAATTCGTAGATTGTATATTAAAAATTTTTTTTAAGTAAAAGAAAAAAAAGATAAAAGTAGACATTTACACATTTTTAGAATATCAAATTATTATACATCTGGATATTAGTGGGTGATGTTTATTTGGTAAATTATAAATTGCTTTAAATACGTTTCAGCTTTTTATAGCTTAAAATCATTCGAAAATCTTATTTGCTGACTAATTTAACTTTAACATAATTTGGAATTTTACAGTTATTATTTTAAAGAAATATTTCTTTTATTTTAAAGAATTTTATTACTTTAGTTGAAAAATAACTGAATTCTTTCAAGTTACTGCAGTTAATATAAAGAAGCTTTATAATTACATTTTCAAATATTTATCATCAGCATTTATTGAGTCTTGAAGACGGAAGAAAGAAAATAATATTCTAAATGAAGCAAACATCAGATTTTTAAATGAGTTTTAAACTTGAGATCAAGAAAATATTTAAAATATTCTCTATGATGACAATAGTCTCAATCGCTGTGTTTAACATCAACTTAGAGAAAAGATAAATTTAATTAAAAAAATTAAATTATGATTTAAATAAGTAAATACGATAGTAAAATATGATTCGTTTCAGTTTTAGGTTTTTACCTTTTCTGCTTAAACATGAAATAAGTTATAAAAAATACTAGCTTGAAAACATAAAAATTTTGAATATGAGAGATTTTTGACTGAGTTAATATAATTAAGGTGACAAAGTGAAAGTAAATAAATTAATTCCACTTTTTAACACAACTTATGCGATTGTCTTTGAAATTCAAGATAGAATTTCTAATTTAGTTTTGAAGCATATTGAAAATCGTCAAATACGTCCTTTTTTAAATTTGATATTAATTTAAAGTGAATGAAAAAAAAATCATTATTAATAAGTATTGTGTTGTTAAGAATATTCTTTCTTCGTTTGTGTAACACAGAATTTTTTAATTAATAATTTATATGATCTCAGATAAAAATATTAAATAGGCAATTCAACAAAAAAAAATCTCACATCTAAAATGTTTAAAAAAACCAATAGCTTGTCTTGTTTTATTTTTGAAATATTTCTTCATATTTAAAAATGAATTAATCTAATATAATATTGAAAAATTTTAAAAACACAAAAGCTTAATTTTTAATAATCATTTATAAAAAGCATTTTAGTAATCATAGTAAAAATTCATAAAAAATAAGCAAAAGGGAAACAAATAAGATAAAAAAAACATAATAGTGGAATGTATTATGACATGCGTTTAGTTGTTTAAGAATTCTTTTAAATTCAAGGAGGGAAAAAGGAAGAAAGAAAAAAGATCTACAACAAATGGAGCGTAATCGTAAAGTTTCGTTTATAAATGTTGCACTGATTGTAACAAGAGTTCAGATGATTTTAGAGTTAAGTTAATTTGTTTAATCAATCTTGTTTCATTCAAAATGGAAGTTCCATTTTTTCCATTATAACTAAAAGTTCACATTTTCAAAAATTCTAAGCAAATTGCAAAAGTTTGAATTACGTTATTGTACAATAATACCTTTGCTTTTACTTCATTAGCATAAAGAATTTTCATTCTTTATTAATTTTTAGAGCCAATTCAATGACAAAATAATGCTTTTCGTTTTGTACTATTCTGTAAAATATTCTAAAACATTATTTTAATATACATTAATTTCCCAAACAGAAGAAAAGTAGCAATATCTGAAGAAGAAATAAAATAATAAATAAATGAAAGACAGTTAGCGGTATACAAGAAAAACTGATGAACCGATTAAAAATTGGAGATTTTAATATATCAGCCAATAACATTTTAATGCAGCTTTGCTAGGATACCTTTAGTAGTTAAAGAAATTTTTCTGCGTGACTTTTCTTTCATTATCATAATTATTATTCATTTTAGAATTAATAAAATTCAAGCAGTTATTTTCAGAAATACAAGACAAGAAAATCTCGTTATCAATATTTCTTCTATAAAATAATTTGACAGCAAGACCCTGTTTTTCAGGAAAAAAGATTAATGTTAAATAATGTGAATGATTAAAAGATTAATTAAGTGAAATACATGAATCGAATTTTATTAGTTATTTAGAAACTTAGTAATTGCGAAACAACAAATCGTAAGTAACTTTTATTTTGGAAAGAATAATATATAAACATTCGAAAAGAGTACGCACAAATCTTCAATTATATTATAATTCACTGTTCGGAAAATTGTTTTATATATAGTTAAATCCTTAAATGGTAATCCTACTTCTCATCATTCAATAATTTTTTCATTCTGTAAAAAAAAAAAAAAAAAAAAAAATGTACATTTGATTTTTAAAGACGACAAAAAAAATTCTATAAACATATTCTACCATACCTAGAACAAGTCTTAAAATTATTGTAGCATTTGTTTGCATAGACGATTGTAACCCTGAATTCTATTAAATGCTATTGATAGTTGGATTTCAAATTATGTTTGCGGTTTTACTTGCATCAATTCACTTGGAATACTTTAAAAGACATGTTTTTGATTTTGAAAGAAATTTTATTTAGTAATACGCTTTTAATATAACAATAAAATTATTTTTTGAAAATGAAAAGTATTTAAATAACATTAATAGTGAAATGTCGCAAAGTAAATGTATAACGTTCGCAATTCACCATAGATTATAAAAATTCCATAAATCCGTTTAACTATTCAAAACCAACTTCATAAAAAGATAAAATATTTACTAAAATTTAACATTCGCTGTTACGTTAAACGACATTGAAAATTAGTGTGATGTTGAAAAAAATTAAACGCTGAAATATTAAATATTAAATAGGGAAAAATAGACTTAAATTTTGAAACGAATGAATTCCCTTTTATACATTCCATGTATTACATACATACTGTTCATAAATATAGATGATTAAATTTTAGGAATGCTAGGTTTTAGTAAATGTTTAACGATGCATAAAAAGATGAGCGATTATACGTTTTTTATAATTTATGGTTTTTAATTGAAAAATTCAGAGAAAGCTAAAAAAAAAAAAAAAAGAAAGAAAGAAAAATTTTGGAAAATGCAGAAAAAAATCAAATTGCAAAACAAAGAAAGCCCAGAAAAATGAAATATTTAAAAAATAAATAAATAAGGCTTTTTTCTAGAAATATTTCAGAATCTTTTTTTAAAGGGACAAGAAAAATTATAATTACAAACTACTTTTTGAATGCATAAATACCTTTTGTTTTGAATAAGAAATGCGTGAAAAAAAACTCAGGAGAAAACGTCAAGCAAAAATGATGCTACAAAACAAAATTAAACATAAACATTCTAAATTGCCGCTCGCGTGGGATGCGAGTTTGTGATGCCAGAAAATTCTGGAAAAATCAAAAATATCAGTAAAATACGACGGTAGAATTTTCCTTGGTAAATAAATATAAATATTTTATCAAAAGTATAGTTTTCTGTACTCCATCGTGTACATTCAAATCTAGTGAAGTAAATGAACGTGACAGAAATTGCATTTTGAAAGAGAAAATGCATGCATTGGGTAAATTGCAATGCAATAAAATGCTAAGCTAAACGGAATAAATAAATATTCGTAAAGTTAGGGATAAAGAGAAGATATCAGTTCGCTTTAATTTTATTTTAAAAATGAATGACGTCAAAAAATGGGATGTTTTTATTTAGCATTTAGCTTTTTCTTTTAATGTTTATGCACGAAAAATATAATAAAAATTAATTTATGTAAAAAAATCAAAAATGATTTTTTTCAAATGATTTTTAAAAACAGTCGCTTAAAATTCATTAACCAGTTTAAGGTTCATTTTTTTTCTGGATCTATGTTTAAACGCTTAATGACTACTAAATAGTATTTTCTTTAAAAATACAAAAAGTTTATTCAATCAAATGTAAAAATGTAATGCATTGTAAAAAAGGTAATGTTTTTGAGGGAAAAAGCTTAAATTGTTAATATGAATATATTTCGTATTCTTTTAATACATATATTTATAAACAATACTGCGATTATTAATTAATCTTATTTATAAAATATGAGATTAAATTCAAATAAAAGACGAATATGAATTTTATTCCAAAAAATGATAAAATGATGTATTATAACCGATTCCAAGTTCTACAAAAATTATCAGATCAATTATTTGATGGTCATGCGGTAATCATATAAATGTTTACCATGTGCGTGTTTTTTGAGTGCATGTTGTTTAAACGTTGCTGTGTGTGACATGATACTACAAGTAGCTAATTCAAAAAAGCACCAAAACTTGTTCACCAAACTTGATGTGGCAGTATGAAGTGGATTCATTCGCTTTTTCATATTCAGATTTATACCGGTATCAGTTTTATAAGTTTACTTAAGAAACATTTTGTTATTCTGCTTATATAATTCTATCTGTAATACTTGAATTTCTTCAATACTATAACGATTGAACTCACAGTTTCTGATTACAATTTTCAGAAGTTTTATTCAATTTTAGGATATTGAAATGGCAATAGGATTGCATTTAAGAATTTAATTTTGAAACAACTTAAAGTAAAAATATTGCCTTCTTAAAAAGTCAATCAAATGTTTTTTTTCTTCTCTAGACGAATAATTTATATTTGCTCTTTCGACATTTTGAAAATAAAATGTTTTATTATACATAAGAGAAAAATACAAGCAAATAATGGATTGATTTTTTAAATAATAACAAATTTATTTAACTCAGGGAAAAAATTATAAAACACTAGAAAATTTTCCGGACAGTGAAAATATATTCTACTTTTAAAAAATGAATACACTTAATCAAAATGTAATAGAATTCGAAACCTTTAAGATCTCCTTACATTTACAATAGAATTTTCTTTAACTGATTGTTAAGCATTTATATGTCATTTTTAAAGAAATATCAACTTCCTTAAATATTAATATTCAAGTAAATTATTAATTGTCGAGTGCTTAAAATAAGTTTACAAACAAGGTACAAATCTTATAGTTGTAAAAGTTAAATAACATCAAATGAAGATTACAGAAATGTAATCTATTAAGAGATAATTAATCTTATCTGGCACAATTCAAAAATCAACTCAATAAAAAATAAAACTGAAAAAACTGAATTATTTTCCCTTATTATAAATGTAGTTTATTTTAAGGGAATAGGGAGAATAAAATTTCTTTTATATGTTGGGATTTTATCCTATCTTTAAAGCGAAAAAGCAATTTAAAATAATAATAATTTCATTAATTCCATGAATGTAGTGCTCGTTGTAAGTATGTACTCTCAAAATACATTTTTTTTTCTAGCTAACGGAAAGGTTGATAGTTATTGGGCGGAAAGATAAACTTTATTTCTATGTTTAATAAATATTTGAAATTAACTTTTAAAAAATTCAGACTTTTTTCACATAATGTCATTTTTCATTCCATATACTATATTTTTCATTTTTAAATTATGTCAATTTAGCATTTTGTAATATAAAAGGAATGGAAGATTTGAAAACTCTTCACAATATTACTAAGAATTTACAATTAATATGTATTCGTCAGAAAACAATTCATCGCAAAAGAAATCATATATATTACCTCTATATTAATTAATATTATTTCAATTCCTCTAGTATGAGAATAATGAAAACTGCATACTGAGACTCCTATTTGGGGAAGGTTCATCATTAAGATTGTGGTTCATCAAGACTAACTACAAAACGTTATTTGAAGCTTTGCAAATAAGAATCTAATTAAAATTAGCAGGTCTGCATTCGTTACTTAATCACTATATTCCTTTAAAATCTACGAAATTACAGATGTAAAAATAAAATATAATAGAAATATAACAAATAATTTAAAGACATATGTACAATATTATTTCCAATATTCTCTTTTAGGTATTCAGCAACCGTAATTGGATATCACTAATTAATTTCGTATTTCCTTCAAGATAAAATGATTTGTTTTGTGCAGGAACTCGGCTGATTTTAAGAAGCGCGGTTAAAGAAATTCCATTCTTCAATAAGCAAATCTTTTTTTAAAAGATTACTTTGCCTATAGAAGAAAGCGATTCCCTGATTGTAGAATCCCAAAGAGGTTCGTATGGTGGTTAATGGAAGAAAGTTACATAAATTTGAGCAGAAACTAATTTGCTTGGAACTTGTAACACTCGAACGGAGCTACGAAGTTTTTGTTCCCCGATATTCCATACTCATATTTAATTAAGTCGACTGTACTTATTCGCTTCGTTGACTAAAATCTCAATAGTTTAGAAAATTATTCTTTGTGCGTGCAAGTTAATGATATTTTCTCATTGAGCAATCGAGACTTATGTATTCAAAAGTTTACATTGTCTTTTATTATGCTTATTCATGTAAATATGCGCATATTATTTTTTAAAAATAAAATAACAGTCGTTTTGATTTATTGGATTAATAACTCATTTCACAGTTATCAAAAGGATATTGGAATAAACTAAGTAATCTATACTAATAATATAGATAAATGTGTGTATGTGTATATGTATGTGTGTTGGTGCTCTATAAACTAAAACGTTCGACCTACCATATTTTGAGCATGTATTCGTTAGCAAACAAAAAAGGGCACCTTGGTGAGATTATTATTATTTTTTTTTACTGGAATTGTAATCAAGTAAAAATTAAGCTAAAATTTTGAGATTTCGTCACGCCAACTTCCGATGGCATTATCGCTAAAAATGTACATTTTACACAGTTTCAAAATTTTAAAAAATATATCGGTTACATTGATACCATTTTAACAGTCGTATGAATTTTTGCTGAATTTTAATAGAATATTTTTTTGCCAGATTTCCAAGAATAGAGTACATTGTTGCCCTGAAGTCGAAACTTTTTTTAAGTCTATTTATTGACCGAAACAAAATATAATGTTATTAATTATGTCATTTAACTCCATTTGAAAGTAAAACTAAAAACTGAATTCTATGATGCATCAGGGATATTAGTATCGTATGATTTCGTTGACACAGAGAAATATATATCGGATAATTTTCACTGCATAATTCTTGCATAAATTATGAATGCATAATATTGAATAATTTTTGTTGCATAAATTATGAAATTTATTCTGTAATGCACAGAAGATTTTAATGCCGAACGATTCTATTTTCTGAATTCATATTTTTTTAAAAGCATGTTTGGTTTCAACAAAATATTATTTTTGTATTAATTGATAGTAACGAATTTCGTTCTATAATAGTATGAGTCTATATGATTATTTGATGTTTTTTTGCTGAAAAAGCCTTTAATGGAACAATTACATAAAGTATTTAATTCAAAATTTTGATGAGCATTAATTTCAGCGAACCAGCTGGTCAACAAAGGCGATTAGTTTTAAATAAATGAGAAATTTTCCGGCACGTAATCTAAGATTAAGAAAAGCTATGGTTTACAAAAATTTTCAATAAATAATCAGCGGCAGTGGTGTCAATGAAACTTTCTCGCACACTTTCTAATAAATATGTGTTACATACATGCAAATGGAGAATAATAGTTACGAAAGATCGTACTAGCATGCGATCTTTGACGATCAATCATTGAAATGTAGTTAATATATAAGCATCAGAACACCGAATGCATTTTGGAAGCAATTTTTTCGACGTAATAAAAAACCAAAATTTGGCAAAGAACTATAATTGTAATAACGACCAAATGTCATTATCTCAGACCAAATGTCATTGTTAAAATCATTACATTTTTGAGTTTGTCGTGTTTACACGCTAGTGAAAGAACAAATCAAGAAACGATCAACTACTAAACTGATTTGACTTCAAATTTGTACGAATTTACAATTTAGACGTTAAATCCGTGTACAAAATTTTATTTATCTATCGTTCCTTATTTTGTAATTTTCGTGTCAAATCATACTACGACCCTCGGACACGGAGACTTTCTCTGAATGGATTTCGTTCAAAAATAAGTGGAAATCTACAACTTTAGTTTAGGATAAAAACCTTATACCAAATACCTCTCGTCTAACCTGTAGTGTTTTTGAATTATCGTGTTCACAGAAAGACAGATAGACAGATTCCCAAATGAGTGTTTTGGAAGTTTACTAAATGACGCGGAAAGGCCTGAAACGCGGAGATTCATTATAATTTTGAGTATAAATTTTTTGATGATTACAATATTTTCTTTTTGTATATTTAGAATAAGAGGAAGTAAAAAGGGATATTCTAATTTGGATGCTTAAATGTTAATCAGATAAAAATGGAATATACCTGACCCTGTAATGAAAATTCCAGAATTCTTCTTCCATAAACTAAAAGTCGCTTCTATCTCCACAAATTTAACCTCACGCAATGTCGTGGTTACGACATATCTATCGACGATAGTATTTATATCAAAATCTTTTAGTAGTAATTTCGAATTCTCATAATAAATGTACAGGCAGAAAGAAATATGCGAAGGGTTCATGCATAAGTTTTTTTTTTCTCTTACGTATTTTGAGAATATGAGTATTTGCTTGTATAGAATGCGTTAATGAAACAATTAGGAATTTATATTGAAACTTTTATATATTACTTAGGCAAATTTGTATTGTCAAAACAGAAATCCACCAAAACTGGTGTTCTTTTTGTTGATTTTACAAAAAGTTCTGAAATCGGTTGCCCTTAAGTTATTAATTATTTAAAGGTCCGCGTAGGAAGTATTTCAAGTCATATAAAATACTGCATTTCTTAAATATCAGAATATATTATGTTATGGAGAATTTGGTGTACATGGAAGGAGTCGAATAAGTTTGATAACGAATATTAACGCATTATTTACCATAAAAACTCGAAACACCAACAGCAAAACGCAACCGAAGATTCACAAGAATATCGCAAAAAATGAATCAAACATTAGCAAACAGCAAATTGCTAATGAAATAACAGCACAAACAACAGTTAACATCGTAAAATAAAACGAGAACTCGTTCTGCGGTCAATATTCCAAAGAAAAAAAAACCTCTTGACTATTTAGTCCTATCTCAATTATATGAAAATTTTTTGACCGGTCATAGAATCTTCTTGAATGATCTCGTATCTCTGATTCTAATAGTATATTACCATAATTCATTATTTTAAATAAGTCGCCAAAGATGTTAAATTCATCAGAAAGTGGTCAAATGATTATCAAGATCTGGACCATTGATCTAGCATTCATTAAAAACATATATAAATCTCTCTTCCTTGTAATGGAACTAATTGCGGAAGAAAACAATATTACATATTTGTAAAAATATTTTACTTGAAATTCCGAATCATTCTCCATTTTGGTTGGTTTGGTGGAAATTTGATTTCGAACTTTGAATAAAGTATTCCATTAAAAATTCTAATTTTACACTTTAAGAATATATATACTCAGTAGCAATGTTTCATGGCATAATGTGATACAAGTTCCTTAAAAATGACCAGTGATTTAATAAGAAAAACGTTTACACCATATTGTGCCCATTAACGAGATCGATTAAAATCAAATTTACATATACTTCCGCTATAATATTATATCGTGCATGAATGATGATTCGCTACACTATTAGACTTTTTCCAAATAAAAAAAAATGGGCAGCTTTTTTTACTTTGTAGAATCTATGAAACAGCAAAATTAAATCAATTTTAGGTCTCAAATTTAACATTTTACAGTAAATTTATAAAATAAATTTTAACATTTTTAAGTAAATTTGAATATTAAATATTATTAAATATACAAAAATTAATGTATCTTACTTTAAATTATGATGACTGATGTAAACATTTTTCACACTAAATTATTTAAATAATCAATATTATCTTGTATAATTATGGCATAATATATCTCTAAATGATTTTGAAATACAAAGTAAAGGAAGTTTCGTAAACTTTATTTTTGCATAAAAGAATTTTTGCAACTCAACTAAGAAAAAAAAAATTCGATTATGCCTTGAAGTGAAAAAACAGTTGTGAAGAAAAAATGTATGAATAAATTTGTACTATTTTTTCAGTGTGTTTGCTTGAAGATGTTAAAAAAACAAAAGAAAAGAGAATGAATAAAAGATAAATAAAAATTCCCGCACTCTGATCTAGGATAAAAAGTTCCCACGCCAAGTTTTTTTTAAATAGATTTATATGCCACTGTTTCTCATTTTTTACAATGTTACAATGCAATGTAAATATTATTCAAAACATTCAAGAGAGTTTTGCAAGAAAAACTGGAACTCAGTACAAACCAGAATTATTCTTTAAAGTCTTAGAGCATTTAACATAATATATATGAAATCTGAACATTTTCAAAGTTTTATCTGTAGTTTCAATACAAAATGAATATTTATTTAATAAGTTAACTTTTTGCTTTACTTTTAAGTAAGTTTACTTTTTGCTTTATGTAATAGTGAAGGAAGTAGATTTTTATTCTCAAGTGAATCATTAAAAGACTTAAGACATAATATTATATTCAAATAATATTTTGAATTCAGAAAACACACACACATTAGAATTGACTTCTAGTTAGTGCCCAGAAATAAAACCATATTTATATTCATTTATTACTGCGAATATGTATTTGTGTATTTTTTTTTAGATTTTAAAGGAGAGCTTCAATTGTTTGCTATAACGCACAATATATTCTAATTTTTTCACAAAATTTACATATAAATGATCTATATTATATTATATAAAATAATCGCAAGAAAATAGCAAAATATTACAGTTTTATGGTTAATATCTGTTTCAGAATGGCACTTCCCGTTTGATTTTGTTTCAGAGAAAATATATTGCAATCACTGTAATATTTTTCTAATACACCTAAAAAAATAGCAAGGGGTTTCGGAAGAAATACAAGTGTAACTTAGAAAAAAGAAGTGAAATTCTTTTTTTTGAAGTGAAATTCTTTAGTACTACAAAATCACTGACACTTTTAAATTATCCATATTTCATTTAATTCCTTTTATAATTACATAACTCTTAACACTCTACTACTCTGGGCCGCGGTGGCCTGGTGGTAAAGTCGGAGGATTTCATGTTCGTGACCCGATTCCACCGAAGAACCGTCGTGTAAGGGGTCTGTTGCACGTTAAATCCGTCATGACCAAACGTCCTCCCGCTGGTGTGGTGTGGTGTGGAGAGGGGAGTGCCAGCTCAGGTGTCGTCCTCGTCATCTGACCGTGGTTCAAAATTACGAGGTCCGTCCCAAAATTGCTTCAAACGGATGTTAATATAACCAAACCAAACCAAAACCACTCTGCTACTCTGGAAGTAATGTCCGTAGACGAAACCTGCTAATAGGTGGATATATGTACCTTTGAAAGTGCAGAGGGTTTCTCTCCTGTATAAGGTATCTCCTCATTGTCCGATCCAGAATTGAAGTCCGCCAGAGAAACGCTGGCACCGCCGGGACGTTGGATTCGGTGATTGACAGCCACTTGCGAAGGTGGAGACAGCAGAGCAGCCAAGGACCTCAGACCTCCGACTACATGAGCAGGTAATTGAGGATCTGCCAGCATATCTGTCACGAGACCGTGCGCCTCCGCTAGCAAAGCCACATCAACTGTTGAGGTACTGCCCTGCAAATCGAGAAGAAAAATTTAATATGATATACGGATAAAATAACTTCAAATTTAGAAGCATTTGCATATAATGATTAATTAGCAATTATATACGAAACTGCCATTTTTTGGATGATTTTATCTCACTGATGAGTATGCAATACGCAGTGAATCTGATGACTGCATTTCAGTATCTCTTTATTAGGTCTTGAATTTCTTTCCAATGTGCATTTGCTTACAGTTCTTTTGTTTCCGCTTGTCATTTTGAAATGCATAATTTTATTTTAACACAAATCTTATGTAATCTGCGGATATGTTAAGTTCAATTTTGCGACAATTCGCAGTTGATACGTCACCTATGTACGTTTACAATACACATTTACTGTATTGTAAAGTGAAATATAAATATCTCCTCTTTCATAAATATTTCCTCATTTATAAATATCCACTCATCCCTGTTGGGCAAATCAGCGCGCATGCGCAAAAGCATACACGATTTCTATATCCGAAAAAAAAATCATGATTATGTTTATTTCAGCTTCACATCCAAACTGTTAGAGTAATTCTGATGAGAATCGGTACACGAGTTCTTCAACAGTCACTTAAAAGTATTATTTTATTGAATTAATGCAATCCCGTACCTTCGAGTGATGTAAAAAAAACTGTTTAGAAAACCATGACAAGTGGAAGTGGCTAATATGAAATTTAATTTGCGTATTCCAGTTTTAAAACCTATAAAAGTGAGAGGAGTTAATAACTTTTTAATGACAGTTTAAAGGGGATGATTGTTCTTATGAAATGAATGTTGTTTAATTATAGTTTGAACAATATTTACAAATTTTTATATGATGCTCATGCTACAATTATATATATTGTATGGCAATTGGAACCTAATTCTGTTTAATTCACCCCATTTTGTTTTTGTAGACGAGAATCATTGAAAAACATTTGGTATGAATTTTTAATGCCAAAGGTTCTTGAAAAGAAACATGAACAAAACGGATGCTAGCAATGTAAAAAAAATATATGAAATGCAATGTACTGCATAACCGAAAGAAAAACAATTATTGAATTCTTAAATACAGAAAAATATTCTTTATAAATAGAACAGAGGATAATATTATATTATTTAAACACTTAGCGAAAGTTTTCTTAAGTCTTCGCTTCAATTATAAATCTTTCTATGAAAAGAAGTAAAATACTTTTTGTCACCGCCAATAGAATAAAACGTGACTAGAAAGCTAGATTTTCAATCCGAAAAAACAGTTGAGCTGACTTCAATGACAAGAAGTATATATAAATGCATCTGCCTCTGACTGCACAAACTTGTTTGATGGAACACGTGACAATCACTTTAGTCCGATAAGTCACCCATTAAGTCTTCAGTTGCACCCATAACCGAAGTATCGATCTTGACAAGTACCCGGAAATAGAAAATGATCAGTGAAGGAAGGACACAAATTGTGTTTCCTCCCCCTTTTCAATCATTTTTCTTGGGGTTCTTGGAAAGGGAAGATAGAAAAAATTTCATTCTGCAAGAGTAATTATTTCGCCGATCTAAGCTAGAAAAGGCGCAAGAAGTATTCAATCGCGAAAGAGAAAAGTCATTTGTTTTGCGGGTAGTTGCATATGTCTTGGCGGGTTAAAGTTTCTGTCGAATAAGAATTTTGATGATATCTGCTGTAGATCATATTATTTATGAAATGATCGAAACGCCAACTGCCGACCTTTTCTATCATATAACAGCGGTAAAATTAAACTGCTGACTTGAGATAGATGAAAAGAATAAGCGGATTATATTTCTTGTAAAGGCAATTATATTCGAATATATTTATGTCCATAATATTTTTCTCTTACCAGGATGTAAACAAGTATTGATTTTTCTAAATTTATAACCAAAATTGGTATTAGAATAAAAGACTTCGCTTTATACAAAACAATGCCATACAATAAGATTGAAGATATTTAAAAAATACTTGAGGAAAAGTAAGCAGTTGTTCTTTTTATAAAAATATCGTTCCATCTTGTTCAATGAATTTTAATGAACAATGCTATTTTCTTTTCAAATTCTCATTACATGTGGGAATAGAGTAACTTTTTGGGTCCAAAATTTTGGCTACAAACAGGATACAAAGAAATAATGCAGCACAGTAAAATAATTATAAAATTATTAGCTACATTAAATTAAACTTTCAAAAAACATAAATCAGAATAATTTTATTATATGTTACAATTTTTACAAGTGACTATTTCTATATAATATAAATTATTAATATAAATACTGTGCAGCAACTTCATAATTTATTTAATGATATTAAAATGTAACGATTTTCTGATTTTAAGTATTTTTTCTGGCTATCATTACAAATACAACAAAACGAGTCGGAATTCATGTAGATTAATTGCACAAATTCAGATATTAGCTAAATAAAAAAAATTATCTTATTTTTCCCAATTAATGAAAATAACATTTTACAATTCAGATAATCAATGCATAATCAGATATTTTAGGTTTTAATACTTAAATATCTTATTTGAAAACCTATATCAAAATATTTTTATTATTTGTAACAAATATGGATTACTAATGTAAAAACAATGCAGTAGCTTGAACTTTATATCTCTTTTAATGGTATTAAAATTTAGCCATTTTCTGATTTTTTAAGAATTTTTTTATACCCTCATTACAAATGTAACAAATGAATAGGAAATCATGCAAATTAATTGTACAAATTCAAGTACTAGCTAAATAAATAAGTTTTATCTTATTTATTCCTTCTCATTAAAATAACACTTTACAATTAAACAATGAGAGCATATTCAGATTTATTTACGTTTTAGCATTTAAATTTCTACTTATTGTCCTTGCATTTCCATAATTATCTCTTTTATGCTTTGAAAACTAAATAAATTCACAAATGACAAAATACTGTTTGAAAAAAAAAGAGAAGAATTCAAAGGATAAAACCTCATCTTAATGGTATATGAAAGAATGAAATCTATATTGTAATATAAGCTGCCCTTCTCTCTTTTAAGGGAATGAATATAAGACCACAAAGGAATATATTATCTTGTAAGTCAGCCCCATTTGTAGTTGTGACGCAAATGGAAGGTTCAAGTTCAATAGGATAATGAACTCACTTGAATTCTATTATCGCGAAGATCTTTATAGTGCCCGAACTACTGAGGATATTTCAAATGATAGGCTTATAGAATCGCAAAGAGAAAAAAATAATTTTGGATTACATATGTTTACATGTTTTGCTACCAAAATGTCAGAAAAACAATTTTCGATTTTTTTCCTTTATAATTTAAGAAGTAAAGAGGGGTTAAATATAAGAGCCATTTTTAATAAGAGAAATTATTAAACGAGCGCCTTAAAATGTGCATTTCTGGTGTCTCAGAAAGTACAAATAGCCACTGCTTCCAACCATTTTTTAACTATTTTGCAGAGCAATGTGTAACCAGAAAAATGATATTCACGTTTGTTTCCAAATGTATAATAAAAATAAAAAATTTCTTATACAATTAAGATGTACTAATATCCATGCATGTAGACTGTTAATGACAAATGTTGTGCTATTCAAGTTTGTTTAAAAAATTTCTCAATGGAATATGTCATGTTGGTTAAATGGTTATTAGTTTGCGTATAAAATATAAAATACAGTTGCGTATAAAATAATAATAAATTTTAACAATAAAAGTTTTATTGCACTTTAAAATATAGCTAATAAATATTTTCAAACAACTTTTGGCTCATTTCTTTGGGTTTTTTTCTCCATAATTCATCTTAGAATTGTAAAATTAATTAAATTGTAAAATTCCATTTAATTGTAAAATTTTCATTTGTGCAGAAGCTTTTTAAAAATATTATATTTTTTAAAAATTTAAAGAGCAGAAAGAGGAAACTGTGACGTAATTGCAAATACAACTTTTTTTATTATATGAAAATTTCAGCTCATAATGTGGTATAAAATGTTTTTTGTTTTAATACTTTAAGACGAAATTAAGTAAGTAACAATGCGATGAAATATTATCGACATTAAAAGTTTTGAATTTAAAAAAATTGCCATTTAAAAATGAAAGAACTAATAAGAAAATACAATTATATCATTTAAAATGGCTAAACGCATTTTATTTCAGAGTTAACAACGCATTTGAAATTCTTCCGAGTAGTAGAATGGCTGCGGAAATATCAAAAGAATTTTACGAATCTTTTAGTATCTTCCTTTTGATAAGGTAAAACAGTCCTATAATTTGAATACATTTCCTTAAAGGAATTTGTTAATTGAAATGGTTTAAATCAAATTTTATATTTTAGGAACTTTTTATATTAATGCTAATAAATTACTTTGAAACTCCTTTTCGATTTAATTATACTTCAAATAAGGCACCGTCAAAATACTTTGAAACATTTTTTTATATAAAATAGCTTGAAAAAAAATCTTCAAAATAAACTAATTTAGCTTCATCCATAAAATGCTTTAAACTCTCTTTTTTATGTTAAGAATAAATAATAGTAAAAATTGAAGACGAAAAAAATCGGTTAAAACTATCTGTATGACATCAGTTATCTCTTTAAAAATCCTTCAGATTTATTATATTCACAAAACGCAAATGTATCCATCAAAAATTATCAGAGTGGCGGCCAATTTCTTCTTTTATTTGCGTAATTCTTTTCACAAGCATATTATAGTTCTCAACTTCCCAACAACACAGGTGGTGCTGCCGGAGTGCTTTTGCGCAATTGCTCATTCGTAATCTATTAAGAACGCACCTTATATTAACTAATTTTAGATACAACTTTGAGGTAAAATATTCTGAAAGACACCTTTAAATCAAGCAAATTCCATAATAAAATTTTAGCATAATTTTTAAACAAAAAATTTAAAGTAAATTGATGCTGATAATATGATAATAAAATAGTGACAATTAAAAGAAACACATTTTGGATTGTGCATATTTTTTATTATCTAAAATTTTCAGTTACAAATCAAATTTCCATGATCTACTTTAAAATAATGATAAAACATGAGAGAGAATTCCAAAATTTCGATATTATTTTTAAGCAAAGTTGCAACATCTGAAACTCCAAAGGAACTGCAGTTAGGAAATTTCTTTTTAAAATTTCTTTAATAATTTTTGTAATTTGATTCATCTAAAACTTCAGTATACAGTATTAAGTTAAATAAATTACATGCCATACATTTTACTATCTCATTTTAATCTGCACATTCAATCCATAATGTTAAACACTCTGTTTACAATGTTTAACATAAAAACAAATTCAATGAAATTCAAGAGTCTTAACAGACATAAAAGAAAGATTATTTTTTGTCGATGGTTAAGAAATAAAATAAATATTTAAAATAGAAGAGCATGACTAAAAGCAAATACTTGGAAACAGTTCTCTGAAAACGCAGATACGAAATTTCGAAATTAATTCGGAATTCAAACAGGTATCTCCTCTTTCATTATTCCATTCACAGCTTAATAATTCATTTTTAAGTCAATAATGTTATAGATGAAAGGAATTCTAATTTTATATCAGAAACACTTTGGCGCTAAATATATTTGAATATCCCATTTAAAAAACAAGTATACCGAAAATGCTTTCCTTATTTTGAGCTTCGTCAAACGTTAGTCAATTTAGTCTTTGATCTTGGCCAAGGTGGATGCTAACGAAATTTATTGAATGATTTAATAGTTACATGATTACGAAAATGATTTGATTACGAATATGAAATAATTACGAAAAGTATTTAATAATTACAGTATATTTTTGTTTAAATTAAGAAAAACAAACATTTCATTTGTTAATCTGCAAGTTCCATTTAGAAAAGTCATAAAAACTCGCAATAAAGCTGTACCATCATATGCTTTCTTCTATATGAGAATTTCACATTATATGTTTATTTATGTTATAACCTTAGTTGTATTATAACCTTATATGTTAGAACCTTAGTTAACAAAACGTTTCTGAACAACACTCGACCATATTACATTCCCGATAAGCAGATACTTTTTGTTTACAAGCAATATCTTCAGCATTAGTCTATTATAACAGATAAAATAACAATGTATATATATATCCAAAGCATACGAGGAGCGCAAGACAGAAAGAGAGAGCAGGGGGGAAAAGTCCACGTGAATCCGATATTAAAACAAGGCAGAAAGAGAAGAAAGAAGACACCATTTAGATTCCATTTAGGAATAGGAAGTCCTCCCTCCTCACGACGGTCGAGTATTCCGGTCCCAATGACGTCAAGAATGTTATTCCCGTAAAGAAACAAGATCAACGACCACAGTGAGGGCGGACAATCGGTGCTATTGCTGCAAATGAAAGGTCTTTCAGGACACAAAGACATGCGTTCATCAGTCGCCGATGACCTTCGCCCCGACCTAGACAAACCGAGAGAACTCGATTAATGAAATGCTCCGCAAACCACACCCTGGACTGAATATTTAGTCTGCGACCGTAACGGTTTCCAATCATTTAGAGACTAGAGAAAACAACCTTTGCCTTCATTTGTTGATGATATTAGCAATCTGTTTCAGGGTGAGGGTTATAAAAAATATTTAATATCTCATCTCCGTGGAAGACACAAGGACTGTGGTGGTTATAAACGTGAGTTGTTTCGAAATGGTGACTTCTGTTACTCGTTTCAGTTTACAAAGTTTATTTTTTAACAAAGAGCTTTCCAGAGGAAATTCTATTTATGTAACTTTTTTTAAAATCTTTAATTTAAAAATAGCCCTCTAACTTTTCCTTTCCTAAGGTTGTGACAATAAAAATAATTTTTTGTCGGAATATACTGCGTGCATTTTTTTTAAATTTTGATATAATCAATACAACAAAAACAATAATTTGAACATTTAAACTGTAGTAATCGCCTTTCCAATAAAAGCTTGAAGAGCAAAATATCAATAACTTAATTTTTACTTTACCGACAAAGGTCACAGCATATGAAGAATTAAATTGTAAAATCGAAACAGAAAAGGATGATTGGCTTTTCAGAACAGCTGCCACTTTAAACAAATTTATACAAAAACTGCATGTACATTTAAAAAAAGTAATAAAGACATCGAGAATAAGCCATTAAAATGATTTTGAACAATAATATCGAAAAAAATTTTTAATTAATTTAAACTACAGGATGATAAACCCTTTACGTCGAGTAGCTTCATAACATTTTCTCATAATGTTCTCTTTTCAATATCATTTAAAATTCTCAACATAGTTTTGAAATTAAAAAAAAAAAGTTTTTTTTTTCCTCCGCCTTTTCTTATATTGATAAACTTCTTGTCATGAAACAAGAAGTCTTTTGCTTATACACTTTCTATGATCAATAGGTGGGTGATTGCAAAATAATTTATACGGTCTAATGATCAACGAATGCAAATAAAATGTGATATTCGTATGCCTAAAAATATTTGCAAAGTGAAAAAAAATTATTTCATGGTCACAATAGAAAAATTTAAATGCTAACATCCAATTTTATGTACTGTAAAGTAACTGAATCAGTGAATATTATTACAACGATACCTGCAGCCCAGCGTAAAGAGCAGTCAAAAACATGAATATAAATAATAAAAAAAAAGATGATATTTATACATACCTTAGAAGTGAGAACAGTATAGAAAGAACAGTGAGAAAAGCCAAAACACTGATCATGCAATGATATGTTTCTATCATCACGAACATTACCACCCATTCAAATAAGCAAAGTACATATACAGAAAGATGCTTCGTTATTTGCATTTTATTGAGCATTGGAACATCATGAATATCAACTCTATCTGCCATCATGTGAAAGTACGGTAGAATTCACTCGAATGTAGAGTTTACTGTTAAACTATTGTTAACGAAAATTTAATAACAGAATTATCGTCACTTTAAATTTTTGTGGTCACCATAGCTTTCCGGTCTTTCTCCAATGGATCTTTAGATATATGGATACTTGCAATTTAGGGTGCGTCTGCAAATTGAATCAGGAATGATAAATTCAATCAGTCATGAAACTCAATGAATTTCAAGTGGTATGTTACAAACAACAATTATCGTTATCATATGGGAGAGCTGGTTGATATAAAAAAATGAGAAGAAAAAATTTAAACCTCCTACAGATGCACTGCTCCTCATCTTTTATTATGCTTTATGTCAGTGTTTTATATATTACGGATACCATTCTAATGATATTGTTAGTTTTTCACAATACTGATTACATAACCCATAAGCTGCCACGATTGATATAAAAAATGATACCAAAGCTTATTCACTATTTATAAATAAATTTTGAAAATATTTAGTAAGAAATATTTATGTGGAAAAAAATTGAACAATTAAACTAAATATTTCAAATGAGTAATAATTCCAAAAAGCTGAAATTATCATTACAAAAATTATTTTGACATTTAAAAATTATAAATATGACAATGGGCATCAATATATGTAATTTAATTTGTCATTACCTTTTTTTAAAAAGACAACTTGGATCATGTACAGTTACGACTTTGCATCATGAATTTGATGAAGTTTTTAAAAAGATATAAAATCACAAGTGTAAAAATTTTCTCAAATAGGTTAAGAGATATCTCAATACGCTAAGAAATGTCATATTACAAGAAAATGTTTGATATTCATTGTCTACAGTCCACAAAATTCCTATCAACAATCAGAAAAACTAATTATTTTTGGTTGGCAATTATTTGTACTTTAGCTTGGATCATATTATTTACTTTGATAAAAACAAGATGGATGCGTAATATAAATTGCATTAAAAAGAATTCATTCTATCATAATTGAATTTATTCAATAAAAAATAATATTTCAACTGTGAACAAATATAATCCTAACAAGAAAAAAATTACCACGTATCAATTATTTCTCTCAATAAAATGATTTTTTTCCATTTAGAGTGCATCTTCGAGCCTATATTGTCTTATTCGATCTTTTGAACTTGAAGGCACTGTTTTTACTTTATTCATGTGTTTATCTGACAGAATTAGTGAGCCGGTAAACGAATTTACGTAAGCCATCAAGTCATTTAAAAAAAAGTATTTTTTAAATAATACTTTATTTTAGAGTTCGAGTCATTAAAGATTAGAGATTCTTGAATTATAGGTCCCATGACTGAATGAATACTATTTAAATTATATAAATCGCAACATTGTTGCTATTATCTAAATGCAGCATATATTGAGACTGCTTTGCGCTTAAATAAATTGAACGTCGAATGCATCCTATTAGTGGAAAAATTGCTGACAGTTTTGGTCGAAAATATAAAATATTGTGAAGTAAATAAAATCAGTAATAAAAATATAAACAGCATTCGGTAATAGAAAAAAATATATATACTCCAAATTTAATAAAAAAATTTTAATCTTATTTTATTTTAAAAATAAAGTTTTGAGTTTTAATAGTGATAATAATATTGATATTAAAATTTTTGGCGATAAAAAGAAACGTTTTTTTTTAATGTTAGCTTTCATTTGCTGCTAAAAAGAAAATTTTAAAATAGTTTTTAAGTGCATTTTATAAATGTACATTTAAAAAAATGTAATTTCTGCTTCATCAACATAAAAAAATAACATTAATTTATCAAACATATTACTTTGAAATTGTTTTTACATTTATAATTGTATTTTGCTATTCAAAAAACAAATATTTACACGTCAAGGAAAATTCTGAATATGAATGCCAAGAAAAAATAGTACTAGCACTGAATATACTTGTAAATAATATAGAATAGACTAGAAAGAATTTTGCGTATTGATAATTACTATTGGTTTTCTAATCTTTATTAGTGTGAAGAATTTTTTAACAACATGAATGCGATATGGCTAAATACCTTTTTTTCATTAAATTATTATTTTCAATAGATATTATTTAATTCCTAACAGCAAGGAATTTGAATGTATCGGATAATTATGAAATTAGCAATGAAAAACGTATCAAAAAATGAAGATTTTTGTTCGAACTTTTAACTCTAGAAAAAAAATATTGAGTTAGTAACTAGGCAATTCTTTGCCAAAAAGATATATTTTAACAGCAAATATTTTAAATAAAAAAACATTCCAGAAAAAAATAGGGCAATGCTTTTTTACAAGTTCTCTATTTACTCCAAGAAGAGATTTTTTTTTAAAGAGATTTCTTTTTCTTTGTATAATCTTTTAAAAAGCCATCAGGATTCCTCCAGAGTAACCTATAAGAGAGTTTCTTAATTTAGTTTCTTCTTCAAATAATGCGAAGAGATACTAACCGAGAGTTAAAAGAAGGGAAAAAAAATTAACCGCAGTTTTTTCCTCTCTTTACTGAAACTTTATTAGCCTCTAAAATTCCATCCATCAAGTAATACGATCCATTATTTCAGCAATATATACCACTCTCAAGAGACAATTCTTGTAAGTCATTAAGTAAATGCATACAGAAATTAATCATATTAAATAAATTACTTAAGATCAAAAAAAATATATTTAAATATATATAAAAAGTATTTAGAAAAACTTTTAAATTACAAATTTTCCTACAAGTTGATTAATATACACAATAATTTAACATTTATATTCTATATGTATAAAGAATCTTCTTCGTTAGTCATTAAATTTGTATAAAATTGCAACACACTTATTCAAAAAAAAGTTTCTGCTGTGAATGATAGGAAATTATTTATAAAATGATCCAACATGAATGAAAGATATTTTTAAATTAAAGAGTAAACATTTTTATATTCTACAAACTTCCAAGAATTTCTAGTCCAATCTTGAAGAATGAAATATAATAGAAAAATTTACTAATGGAAAAAAAACCGATTAACGAGTGAACTAACCTAAATGAATGAAATAATTCAAAAGAAAATGATTTTCTGATTTTGCTTGTATTGCAGAAAAAAAATCCAAGCAACAATTATAAATTTTAAAAAATGAGAATAATTTAAATATAAAAGATGTAATTGCATAAAGAAGACATTTAAAAAAACTCAGTTTTAGAAATCCTAAAATCAGGTTATTCATTGATTGCTTTACATATTATTACAATTATGTAAAAAATTAAGTTAAATTAAGTAGTTCCGATAAATTTTTGGTTGGATCTATCATGACAATTTTCAATCGTCTAGCCGGGATGTTGCATGGGGCATTGAATAAAACGCTTCTCAAACACTTATGCTGAAATCAAACCATTTAAAGTTATTATTCTATATATAGCGTTCTTCTATAAATTAATGTCAGACAGATAAATTTACAGTAATTAGGTTTTGAGAATTTAAAAGTAGAAAATTTTATTTTAAATATTGTAAAACTGCTTTATTTTAAAAATTAAGTGGTGTTAAAAGGAATATTTTAAATGCGCAGATAATCGAAATTAAAAAATGCATGCTTGCAAAATAACATTACTGGTTTAAATAAACATAGTATTATCTTTAAATTATAAAAAGAAACTTAATTTACTTTTATAAGGTAAATAAAAATAATTGACACATCTTATAAAATTGATAAAAAAACAATGAATACTATAAATTCACTATCGGAATTTTTGCAAGAATCTTATAGTAATAAAAAGCGAACGATTATACCATTTAACATTTTACAGTTGGTACAAATTATATTTTGTTAAGAACCTCTATTTGACAACTATTAGTAATTGTTTTATTGTGAAAACATTATTATACGGAATTACCTCATTCAAGTTTATTTATAAACTAGCCGCCTTTGGCGACCAGCCGGTTCGCCAGTATTACCGCTCGCTACAATTTTCAATTAAATATTTTAAGTAACTGGTCTCTTAATAGATTCTCAAACAAAACATTTTTAATCTTCAAATTTTGATAGTCATACCAAACTTATACTGTTTAGATCGTTTCGTTCAATTTACTATATATATTTTGCTAATTTGTTGTCATTTCCGGCAAAACTTCAACTTTAATTTAAAATGTAAATGATGAAATTGCAATTAATATTATTTTTTAATAAAACCAAGTGTTTTATTTTATTTATCATCTTTATTGTTATTAATTAATTATTATTATTATTGAATGTGAGTATTGCAAACAGAATCGCTCGGTATTTAAGTCTTATGTGAACTACAAAATATTTTTCATAATTTATGTAATATCTCAAAGAATAATTCAACAAAAACTTCTCAGATTCAGCATAAAATTCAGTTTTTAGTTTTGCTTTCAAAAGGATTGAAATGAAATCAATAATAATATTTTGTTCCTACCTATAAATATATTTCAAAAATTATGAAGTCTAAATTTAATGCAGTAAGGTATCATATTCTGAGGAATATTCTGGACACACCAAATTTTAAATAAATGAATGAATGTTTCTATTTTCCCCGATCAACTAAGACTTATTTATGAAGTTTTAAATGTTAAAAATTTAGAAAAACTCAACATTTTCATAATTTTAGCCCAATAATACTTGCGCGCTCATTGGCGTATTTTCTTTGAAGCGATCGATGGAAAATCTAAAATTATCCTTTTTTTTATTGAATAGCGATATTCAAATTTTCTTAAATCAGTCAGTTTAAGTGATTAGAAATTAAGTCTTAAAAGTCAGTGATTTAGTTGATTGGAAATTAACTCTATGACCACCATAAAATCTGTGCTTTCTCTTGTGGTTATGCATTGTCCTTAATATCCGCTCGAATAAAACATCACATACAAAAGTACTACATAGAACAAACACATCAAAAGTAAACATAACATTTCAATAATTGCCAAAAACAAAAGAGAGAAAAATGCAATGAATAAGCAGACGATATTTAGAAAAGTACAGATATTTAGACTGGAAAATGAAATTATCTGAAATTAACCACACGCGCAGACGATATTTACAAAAGTAAAAATATTCAAACCTGGAAAGGAAAATATATGAGTTATTCCATCAATAAATGCCATAAGTTTGTTTATATCTTCTTTTTTTTATGAGTCATTAAACATCAAAATGGGTCCGGGACTAAATAAACACCCTGTATAGCGAGTGTAAAAGATCATAAAATAATTTTTCTTGAATTTATTTTTTAGAAAAAATAATATTTCATATTTGTTTCCTTTCCTACAGACACGTGCCGAAAATTATATTTTTGCAGATTTTATTTCCAAAAAGATTTAATATATTTTCAATTGGGGCTTTAATCAATGTGATGGCAAAACTTTGAAAAAAGCTAATTTTTTTCCCATGAATGCGAAACGTGCTTAATCTTAATTTTTATTTTTTACGAAAACAATTATTGAAAAACATAGTTAAAATATTTATTTAAAAATTCATCAAAAAAATTTTAAATAAATATTTTAACTTAGGTTTAATTAAATTTCTAATATTTAATATTAGAAATTTAATTTTAAGGTTAAAACATTGGTATCATTTAAAAGATAAATATTTGATCTTTACCTTCATGTAAAAATCTTTTTTGTGCTGTAATATTTTCGGAAGTTATAGCAGAAACACGCCAAAATTTCGCTTAATTTTTAAATAAATAAAATTCTAATTAAAAATTCGAAAAAATAACCCCCAGGTGCACATTCCTGGCCTCCAAGGTATACACGTGCCAAATTTGGTAGCTGTAGGTTGAATGGTCTGACCTGTAGAGCGCCAACATACACACACACACACATTGAGCTTTATTATAAGTATAGATGATAATCTCATTTTTTAAGTTTGGACATTGTGAAGTATAGGGTAAATTTATGCTCATATTATATACGTCAAGCACACTATGTTACTTTTGGAATCTTCTGCAATTTTTATAAAAGAAAAATAAAATGTCAAAAAAATTCATAAATAATTCACATTATTCATGAATATTGAACTTAAGAAATAGCGAAAGTAAATATTATTAGCTACGTCACGTAAAAAAAAAAAAAAAACGAACAAAACTTTTTATTTCTTTTATACTTGCGTAAAATTAAAAACATATTTTTTATTATCCGGTAAACTTACGCAGAAGATAGCAATAAAATTACCTTGTTCTTATAAAATTTAAGTTTTTTTTTGAAAAATTAAAAATGAAAACATCAGAAGATCCAAAAAAAAAAAAAAAAAATGCTTGGCAAGAAACTCCGATTACTTGATGCCTCATCGCATTAGCCTGAATTTTTTGTGAAAAAAAATTGCTGATAGATCGTATTAAGTAAACGCTACAAATTTCCATGTATTTTGTTTGTATGTCTAAACCTTGTTTTGTCTTATTATAAATACTTTAACTTTTCATGAAGATATGAAAATTTTTTAACGACACTTCCACTAAATATTATGTACTAGTACACCTATACTTACTTGAATTTTACTTGAAGTACTTGAATTTTAAGCATTTATCCTTTAACAATTCCAAAGGTTAAAAACCCTCGAGTTCAAGCATTCGATGAAGCGCATTACATGTATTTTATTGAAGCATGTGAATTTATATCTATGTTATATTGAAGCATGCATGCACAATTTAAATGCATGACGGATTAATAATAAGTGAAATAAATAATAAATGAAGAAAAAATAATAAATAAGTAACTCTATTTTCGAAAAATACTATCAAATCTCTTACAATCAAAAGTAACTCTATTTTCGAAACGTGACGGAATTGTTTCTACCCAAATATACCATCCATCTAAAGATACTCCTCCGAGAGAATTTCAATTCACATAGAATACTCATAAATTTAGAATGAGTTAATTCCGCAAAAACATAAATTCAGCACTAAAAGAAGTATGTTATAAAATAAGAGTAAAAGAGAATCAAATAAAGCATGAAGGGATCTTTTTTCTTACATGCTTAGAGATCTGAAATTGAATGGATCTGCTTCATAATAGATTGAATTCACGTTCATTTTATATCAACTTTCAGTGCGTCATTAGAAGCAAGATTAAATTTATGAGACTAGAGTGTTTATGGTTCAACAGTTAAATTCTTTACTGAATATCATATTGCATATGATAAAGAAATGACTTGGAAACGCAATAATTTTTATGATAAACTTAACAAATATTTTGCTTTCAAGGAGCTGATTTGAAATTTTTAATGCTATTATTCGTCTTTTAAAATAACTTATACGAATTATTTTTTGTTATCTAAGCATATTATAAAGTGAAAAGGCATTAATAATAGCAAATAATCAAAATTTTAGCACATATTGCTTCAATTAAACAATTTGCTTCTGTCCTTCAACTTTTTCGAAGCTAACTATTAATGTTTTACCAATAAATATTTCTTGTATGAGAAGCAATTTGATGTTTAAAATTTATTTAAGTGTGAGAGTCAGATAAAAAGGTTTCGTGAGTTTGAAATAATGTCAGTTTTTTTTTCTTTTATTATAGAATAAAAAGGACCATGAATAATATCTAACTTATTGTCTCTTGTTCTGTTGTTACATCTCTTTTCCTTCAGCAAGTTCAGCAAAATTTTCAAAGGTCAACTCAGAAAAAGTAATTTTGTTGCCAATTATGTAATACAAATGGTGGTAATGATAATGGCACCATATATAGATGGTATCAATATCTCAAAAAGAATCAATCTAATTATTTTTGAGAAAAATTTAAAAATTAAACAGCTATTAGAGAAATATTTATCATTAAAATAAACCTGCCATTTTTTTCAATGTAATCAAATTAATAGGAACTTTGCAGTGGAATGTTTGAGTCTAACTGAGTAAAATTCGTCTTGTTTATTTCAATAAAATTGAACGTTAAGGGAACATAATTTTTATTTATTTTGAATTTTTTTTTACTTTAGTTATTTCTTTGGAATTTTCTTGAAATAAATTGCGAAAAAAAAAGAGACATTTGAACTCAAAAAATAAAAACAAAACTAATCACAGAACCATTTTATCTCTATTTCCTTACGGATATTTTAATCATAAACATTTCACAATTGATTTATTATTATTTAGACCCTTCTTTAATGTTACATATGAGTGCTTTGAAAAACACAATAAAATAATTATTTAAACCCCAAATTCATCATATTAATGTTGAGTTGATAAGTACATCTCATTTTTCATAATATCATGATAGAATCTTAGTTATTCAAATCAGTGCTTTTGCTCGAATTGATTTTAGGAAACGCTACTAAAATAGATAAACAGCCCTGCAAATATACAAAATACCCCCACCAGCATCTTTTCTGTCAAATTGAACATAAAGTTGAAAAATACAGACATTATGGAATATTCATTTATCTTAAACAATTTAAAATTCCTTTATTATGCATTACAAAAATGACTTAAATCGGAAAGTGCAGCCTTAAATAATTACTACTTCAACTACTTCATAGTAATGATTACTTTAGTGTTTTAGAAAGAATATCTGTACAGCATTTCTCTAGCCACGTAATATGCAGACTTCAAAACAAACAAGCTCTCTCATTTTATGCCGACGGAAAAGATAATGGAGTTACCATTATAATCTTCTATTTCAGTCTTAATAAGCACAAGCTCCTCTGAATAGACAGCACAACTCCAGCTCAGAATACTCCTTAAATGAACTTCCTAACAGTTTTTAATCTGCATCCTTATTTCATTTGCAGAAAAGGCGCAAGAATAACGCTTCCTAGCAAAAATGGATGTGATTGAATCGGAAAAGTTTCTCGACTGAAAGTCTCCGAGAAATCTTGAGTTACATCAAACAGAATAAAGCAGTAATTAACGAAGCTGAAATGCTGTACTGTGCGGAAATTTATTCGCAATTAAAACGTGCTGTTCATAAGCTTTCGACTACATTGGAAAGATACTATGCAGAAATGTATGGTCCAGCTAATGCAATAATTAAAGCTAACTTAAATGCGTACTTGTATAAGAGGCTTTGTTCGAAATGCAATACCCCCACCAGCATTTGTCTGCACTCAATTGCGATGCTGGAAACTGCAATAGTGATGAATGATTGGAAGATATTGCATTTCGCAAGGGATTATGGTTAACCACGGAATTTACTAGGAATGGAACAAATTACTCGAGTTTAGCAAGTTTCGCTTGATGGGAGAATAATATCTGTTCTTAAGTCCATCAGAAATGAAATATTGATAATGGACTTTCGGAATACATTAAAGGAGTTTCCTTTATGAACTCTATGACAAATATAGCTTACTAATATAATTATTCATTTAAGTTTAAAGTAATTATTTAAATAAAGGAATGCACTTTTAGAAACTCATATGCTACTGATCCGTTTAGAAAACTGCATAAAATATATGAATAAAAATATATCTTATTATTAGATATGTCTATTATTAAAAATGTTTTATTATTAAGAATTAATAATAAAAAAATCAAAGGACACATTTAATGTTGCATTAGAAAGAATAGATAATTTTAAAGACTGCGTTTTTCGATATATTCTTACAATCTAGATTCCATAATTTATTATTAACTGTAATTATTTATCTAATTTACGTCATCTGTAATAAGAGAACAGTGCCATCAACAAAAAAATTAATAAGAGAGTACATAAATTTGTACAGCAATACAAGCGAGGGCACAAAGTGATGGAAAAAAAGCCGAACGTTGCAAAAAATTTGTTTTTTATCAAAACCTAATACGACGGAAACATTAACAGAATCTCTTATGTTTCAAACACCATGAAATAGGATACTCATACAATAAACTGTCTCGTAACTTTTACCTAATTTTTTGAGGAAATTCGTCGAAGTTTGCTTTCAGGAAATTGCTATTTTCTTGATTCACATTCTTTTTGACTTATATAAGTCAAAAGTTATGAGTATCATAATAAGTCATAAGTTATAAGTATTATGTTACTTACAAGAACCGGATGAAATGAAATAAGTCCGTACCATTCTTTAATCTTTAGCTAATCTGAAGTAATTTAATAAGTCATGTTAATCTGAATTTCGTACTGCACAATACATGGCATTTGAAAAGAATAATAATAAGAATAAAGCCGAATAAAGATGAATTTATGAATGGCATCATCAGTTATTTACTTTAAACTGGATTAATGAGAGAGAATCTAAAGACAGAAACATGATTTCTAAATTATTTCACGTGAAAATGAAAAACTCATCAATTTGTAATGATGATTAATATCCAACTCTGCTAAAATTACTCAATACATGAACTTGGAAATTTTAATACAGCTAAGATTTCCCCCTTTGGAACGTATATTGAAAGAAATGTAGAAAACAATTATTCAGATCTATCTCCAATACTCTGCTGTCACAAACTAAAATATTATCTTTGAATCACCAGATCCGGTATCTAAAGACTATAAAATGTGTCACTCTTATCTAAGAAGTTAGAAATTTCAAATATAAGCCATCATCCATGCAATATCTTTCCCACCTAATTCCCCCACATGCAGTATATTAGTTAAGATAGAAATATATCATTACATTATCAACTCTTAGCACACCTTTGCCATTCAAAATCTAATTAAGTGCATATAATGCTTTCTGGTCGCATTTGCCGAATCAATTCCTTAAATGATGGCGTAATTACTTTGATTAGCGACCAAAATTCGTAAATGTAATCTCTGTAAAGGTGGGTCTATAGTGTTTGAATAAACAATTGCATTATATGTATTTTAATGCTTATGTATACCTGAAACGAAATGTCCCCGTAGCAGAGCCAGTGGAGCCTTAAAGATTAAATTACACAAATACGAACTACCATTTAAATCTTTAGAGGTTAATAAAACACACTTGCATGCTAACATGCGTTCTCAGAGTGATAAAGTTTGAAAATGAGAAAAAGTCATGTGTAGAATCAGCAACCAAGAGTAGGTTATTCAGATTTAAGCATTAATTGTGTCGAACCAAATTTGTGAGGAAGCCAGAATCTAGATAAAACAGATTCAAGAAAATGATTCAGTCGAGAATGATACAGTTGATTCACGATTTAGTCGAGAATGATTCAGTTGATTCATAAATCAGCCGAGAGAAACAATTTATCATTATATTAACAAACTGGTAAATTTTAAAAAAATTCATGCTAATGAAAGTTTTAAAAAAATCAAACTACCTTTTTATTTGGAAGGTTCTACATATAAAAGCTTTAAATTAACTTTCCTAAATATAAATATGACAAACACAGATATACCAAAATTTTAAAATAAAAAAGTACACTATTCTTTCAATTAAAAAAATATTCTATAAAGAAACAGATATCAATAACAGTAACACAGATAACAATAAGAATTGATTACGTCAGAAAAATGTTTGGAATTGCAAGCACAATTTAGCTATTTCTGATAGCAAGATAAACTTGCTTAACTTGCAGCAAAATTATAATCACAAATGAGTTTTACCCAAGATTCAGTAATAATTGTGGTTGCTATAGAAACGCGCGAAGTTATTAAATTCAGCAGGTGAAAAAAAGGAATGTTTAACGTACTTCAGAAAAAAGTTTTCTGCAAGGAAGTTTATTCGTTAGGAAAGAAAAATCATTCAGGATATTTACCTGCCAGAGCATTCAATGTAAACAGCGACATATTGAAAGTTAAATTAATTTTTACATTATATAAGCGTTGTATTATGCGACATAAAAAATTACAAAACATACTGTTTTAATCCTTTTATTTAAGGAAACGAAAAAAAAACTTTAAAAGTTTAGTTTAATTTATATCAGAAATTCAAGACTATAATTTAATTTTCCTAAATTTTTAAAAAGTTTAATACACAGACGTAATTATTCAGTTCAAATAGATAAAAATTAAATACAAACATACATTTTAAAGTTTTTTTATTTATACTTTGATTTAATTTAATTAGATTAGCGGTTATTGGATTAAAACTGCATGAAGGTTATATTATGTTTGATTAAACAATTTTAAATTGCAGACAGATGATAAAAACAAAGTCTGTGAACTTTCAAATTCCCACAGGATAACAGTAAAAGAATATCTTCCCCTTTGGAAAACATTCCAAACCATTAAAAATACAGAAAATTTGAAAATAATAATACAAATAATTGAAATTGCGGCAATAAGGGATCATAAACCTTATTAACAATATAAATCCGCATAAAAATTTTGCATCATTTGTTTTTTATGAAACAAAATATTTATGTACAAATATTTGAAGTGTTTAATAAATTTCTTGCATAAACTTTTCCTAATATAGAATGCTGAAGCAAAAGAATACAAAAATTAAATATATTTACTTATAAGTAATTTTTTTAACTTCTATTAAGCTTCAATTTGGACTAATAATACAAATATATTTCATAAACTTACAAAATAAGAGCGAAATTTCTTAGACAAAATAGCCATTTATGCTAAAAATTAAAAATACTATGCAATTAAAACATTCGCTTCGAATCAAAACTATTGCATGATATGCAAATTTATATTGCACTAAGAAAATAGTAAAATAAGCATAAATAATGTAAATAAAATAAGCATAAATAATATAAATAAAATAAGCATAAATAATATAAAATTAAACCCGGATAAAAAGTCTCCAAATATATACGATTCTATCAATAAGTGATGTTATGCTCTCGCCATTGAATGCTACGAATCAAATATAATATCTGGCATTTTCAGCTGAAAGTGATCGCTATTCTCAAACGTACCATTGCGGGAAAGCTAAAATTGCAAAAATTCATATTTTTCAGTATCAAACGAAGGAAATTTGAAATCTGAAGAAAAAATATAATGTTACATGAAATTTTATACATGAAAATTTCATAAGAGAGGTATCATAATTTCTCCCAAAAATATAAAGTGTATATAAAATAACTTAAATAGATAAGTATTTCAAACTCAGAGAAGTGCTGGTGCACGTGTAAATTCAAAATAAACATTGGAAAAAGGAAATTCTAACTGAACAGTTTATCAGATATGCCTGTTTGATTTTTTTCTCTTGAATTATTATAGTTTTTTTTTATAATTCATAATTATCATATTTAAAATTTTTCTCGAATTGAAAAATTAAATGTTTTCTTGACATGAAATGATTCTAAGAAAATTCTAAGCAAGAACAAATTGTGTTACGAAAAAAAAAAAATACTTCGAATCCAAGGCGGAAGCTATTAAGTATACAAAGTGCTTTACTGATGCAATCTATGAAGGAAAAAAAATCAAATTCTGTAGCAAAATGTAGAATGATTCATTATACATGCGTTCCGAAATAAATAATTTACAAAGAGAAAAACATTTCTTTTAAACGAACACATTTTTTTTGTCATTATACAACAGCCTGTAAGGCAACATTTGGTATAGCAATAATAAATTATCCATTATTCTTTAATTAAAAATTCTTTGAAAATATAGATTACATTTGATTATTACAGCAGAAAAAGAGAATTTAAGATTTGTTTAAAGCAATGATTAAAATTTATCCAACAGTAAACATGAAAAGGGTCATGATTTAGGAAATTAAATTAATAATTAAGTTTAGAAAAAGTGATTGTGAAAAATAATAATTATTTACATAGAGTCAGTAAGGTAGTTATGATTCCATATTTTTTTAATTTTATTTATTTACTTTTTTTGTAAAAAAAAGAAAAATGAAGAAGGAATTCAAATAAACAAAAAATCAATTTTACTCAGCAATCTGTTATGGAATGATACAAATTATCTTCAGAAATGATTTTATTATGATTTACCTAGTAAAGGTCTTTTCGAATACTTTGCAGATATACTGCTAAAAGGGACTAATTTAAAAGAAAGACGAGTTGATGTATTGATGGTATTTTAAAATGTCATTTTTTAACAGGATAAATTCACATTTATCAATATACCATTATTAAGCATCATATGCTGTTTATATATATATCGGCATACGCAATTTTTCCTATTGTTTAGGTGACATTTTAAAACTTGAAGAATACGTTGATTCAATTTTCTTTTCATTTGGTCATTTTTATCGACAATCTTGTAGCATGCTAAATCAAATGCTCGATGCAAAAGTAAAGAAGAAAAGTCGATTAAATGTTATGCTAATTAAGTATAAGAAAAATAAACTATATCCTTCATATGATGGTATCAAAAATGTTTACAATGATAAATAAGTAGCAGAATTTTAAATATTAACTTTATTATTAGATAAATTGCGAGGTCAATTCGTGTTTAAGATACCTTTGGTATACAAAAAAGTTATAAAGTGTGATCAGTTAAAAAAAAGCTATATACTTTTATTAAGATTCTCAGCGTTTCAAAAATAGCAAAAACTGCTTAAAAATGAACGAATAATTACATTAAAAATAAATATTTGAAGTGTGTAACAATAAAACTGAAATAATAACTCTTCGGAAAGAAAAGAAATTGGAAAAGTTAATTAACTTTATTTATTAGATGTCAATCTAAAAAGATTTTTGAATATTTCAACAGATTTAAAAATATTTCATTTACACAAGATAAAGAAACTCATGACTTTATTCGTTGTCATTCTTTATTTCCGTGGTACTTAATTTCCGTGGTATCATACCTAATTAATGAAGAATATCATAAATAAAATTCAAATCTGCTTATATTTGCATAATTATGATAGTTACTTAAATATTTTGTAGAAGTAAATAGATTTAAAAAAAATGTGTACTTTGCAAGTTTTGTAATTAGTTGCTAAAGTATGAAGTATATCCCCAAAACATTATATAAATATAAAATATATTTTTAGATCATTAGAGTATATGATGAAATCATTAACTCGTGATCAGACATTAATACCTCTTCTCACAATGGAAGAGCAGAGTAATTAATAATCGCTTTAGGACATGGAGAACTAAAGATTCAAGTCGCAACTAAATTTTGTTGTTATCCATTTATTCATAAGCCATGGACACCGGGATAGATCCCTTGGGTGCAATTAACCTATTCTTATAATAATATTGTCAGAAAGATGAAATTAAAGCGCGTCATTAATTTAATTTTATATTAACCAAGTTTCTAAATCTATTTTTACATATTACCCGCGGATAGATAAAGACAGGAGAGAGTATGAAATCATTTTTATTTGAAGAAAAACTTTTTAAATCTACATTTTCAGATGACAGAGGTGACAGTGGGAAGGAATTTAGGATTGTACAAGAAAACTGATAACATATATGATTTTCAAATTCCCTAATATTAATAAAGAAAATAAATTTAAAAAAGCCAATTTAAAATTTTTTATCAAAATAAATTAATTGTATCGTTTGCTATTGAGTATAAGTTATTTCTTTATTAACTTATAAATTTCCTACTATTACATTAATATGAGATAACAATGGAGTGCTTATATAAATGGATTTTTAAAAATTATTTCTTTAAATACGAATATGTTTCGAAGATAGTAACTTTACAGTTTTGCTATGAATGCATATATAATGTATCTTATTTATATAAGATGGAAAACTTATATTTAATAGAAGTTTATTATAAATTATAATCTATTACAAGATGTTAGTTATAAAAGATTTTTATGACAATAAATTACAGATCTATTCAACTAAACAAGATCGAAATCATATCTGAGGCGGCTGCTTATTCATCTATGATAGTCATTTGAAACAAGCGTTCGATATAAAAAGCCAAATGAGAATTTCGAAAGGCAGTTTTTGATAATTTTTGAAAGAACAAAATATAAATACAATTTATTTACAATGATATGCTACCATGAATTTAAAACATTTCAAATTAAAATTTTGAAACCTTTCAACTAAAAGGAAATTTTTTAGAAATTTTCAATAATTTAAGTCTTTATCATTGACTAGAATCCAAGCGAATTCGTTTTCAAAACATTTTATAGTCCCTGGAAGCATTCTGTTAGATAAATTTACTTGAATAACGCAAAAAAGTCTCCTTAAATGCTTAATATATTTCCTTTTCAATAATTTAACTAAAAAAAAATTAAAATATTTTCTGAGCACAAATAATATATATAAAAGAAAAATAATACATAAAAAAGAGGGAGCATTTTGTATTAAAATAATTAAGTTCTGCGAAAACATCGGAAGTCCTTTGCTGTCAAATGTACTTTTATCGACTTTCGATTCTCTTTTTATTAAAATAGTTTAAATAGGGATAAAAAGGTTAAAAACACAGTATTTCTTCCTCCTTTAACCATAATACATAAGAATGATATAAACTGCAAATTACTTTTAAGTGGACATCAATTCTTCTAAATGTAAGACAATAAGAAATACATGAAGTAGTGTTATTTTCCTTTTATTTATTCACTGTTCAGAAATATTCATTGTTTCATAAGAATGAATTGAATTTGAATGTTATATTCCAGTTTGAAAACTTCTAAATTTCAACGTTTTTTGGCTGGTCTGCATGCGTTTATAAATTTTTCTATAAATTCGTTGCAGTTATAATTTTCAAAACGATCTTATTTCACCTTAAAATAAAATTTACGGTAACAATTTTAATGAAAAGTAATTAATATAATTTGAAAAAAATAATAATGAGTTAACTTTATTCCTCTTTTAGACTGGCTAAATTAAGGAATTTTGAAGCATTTTGCGTACAATTTCTGTATCGAATAATTTTATACAAATAAACAAATCTAGAAAAATAAAATTACTGCCACGCATTCTAAATTCTAGAGAAGAAAGTGGAAGTTTTATATCTTAAATTTCAGTAGTTTTCGGATTTTAGATTATTACATTTCAGAACTTTTTCATTAGTAATTTTTTTCATGAATTGAAGCAAGAATTACTGTAATGATATAGTGAAACCCCTCAAATTTTTAAATTAGAATTATCAGTAGATTGAAATAAATATTTCAAATTTTAATATTAATTTTTATTTTAAGCATAGATATAATTTAAACAACGAAGATAAAGCTCAACGTTTCGAGGGGGGGGGGAATGTGTCACACGTCTGTAAAAATTAAAAATCGGGTAAGTTAAAAAAAAACTAATTAATAAGTTATTTTTAAAAAATGATTGAAAAAACCTTTTGGCATTGAATCGAAGCTCATGCTAGAATTTCATGAAGGCAATAGTGTATTTATCTAACAATTAATATGATCTCAATAAAATAACTTAAACATTATGTAGATAAAATAGTGATTTGCAAACATACAAAATAAAATTAACTAATTTCTACGCGCACTTTTTTAAAATGGCTAATTATTATTTAAGATCAACTGAAATCTTTTTCAATTATTTCAACACTTTTCCAAAATTTTAAAAATATAATCCAATTGATAAATCATTCAAATTATATTATAATAAAGAAAGAAATAGCAAAGTCTGCACTGTATCAAAAAATTATCCGACAAGCTATTTTCTTAACAAGGGAACGTAATTTTTTTTATCTTAATTCAATCACTAAAGATACAGCTTGAGATAAAAAGTGATAAAATATGTAATTATATCACTGAAATAATCTCCAAAAATGAATCAAATTTAAACATTTTCATTTCTAATTCATTAAAAAAGATCAGAAAATGCTTTTTTTTTCTTTTTCTGAAGTATAATAAATAGTTTAAATAAGTTTTAAATAAATAAATCAAGAATTATTTTCCACATTCAAGCATGCTTGACAATGTTGTTAATTAAATTTATTTTACTAATTCTTCATTTCTATTTATTTTTAAGATTTTTTATTTTTTAGGGAGGTTAAACATACGTACAATCGAAAATTCTAAGATAGTTTTAATTTGAGTAGTTTCTACATTCGTTATACCAGAGACATTAGAATAAAATAGGTGCTCACAGCATTTTCTATAATAAAAATATCACGAATAAACGTGTAAGAAAACGGATTAATAACACATTTCTTACGGCATACACTAACCCAAATCAAAACAAAACATCTAGCAACCCAATTCCGCTACTTTTCCTTTATCAACAATCACTAATTTGTTCCTCTATCCTTTTCCAACCATTACAAAAAAGTCATCTCTATACCATTAATCGTCACCATCTTCGAGTGACATATTTCTCCTCGGAACAAAGAAATATTCATCAATCACACCACCCACGCACACCTGCCTCCTCATTAGTCGTGCCATGTGAAAACTTCTTACCTTAGAAGGCGAGTTTCCCATGTTGGCCTCAAGGCATGTTACGCGGAGTTCCTAAGCTGGGACCGGGTTGACAGCCCAAGCATGCCGGTGACTGCGAGATATCCGACACGTGATGCAATAATAGAGAAGAGGAAGATGCAACAGCAGTGATGTATCCGAACGGAGACAAGGTTGGGGATGGATCTTGAGCGGGAAACGGACCGTCTTCCGCGGGTAGGAGAGATACTTGTGCGTTATCCCCTCGCTTATGAGGGAGGTCCCACTCGCCGCAGCACGCCATCTAGCAACCGCTCAAAGAGTTGTTGGGGTCCTTTGAGTTCTCCCTTGTGGATGAATGGTGAGAGAATGAAACGGGAGGGGGCCACCAACTAATCTTTAAGTAAACACCACCTGCGAACTGTAACAGGTTTTATGTACTTTTTGAGAGTATTGTATTGAATTATATAATTAGGAAGTTGTTTAACTGACTAATTAGAATTTTGCGAATTCTTTTGTCTTAGATTAAAAAAAGAAAATGAAAAATTCACTTTTTCACCACAGCTACACAAAAAGTGGCCAATTTTAATTGCAAGCAGATCAAAACAGGGTTCTTTTCTTTTCTTTCCGTCTCAGAAGAGTACAGAAAAAATTAGAAGGGAACTTTTTTCTATCAGTTTTTCAAAAGACGTCCGGTTTATAAAAAATTAATTAGAAACATCACTACAAGGAGAATATAATGATGATAAACAGACTTCTATTAAAAACAAAGAAAAGCTTTATATGTGAATCTAATGTAGCATATGTTGTTATTGTTTTTCAGATTCTGTGTCATTAATAGTTGCTAAAAAGTGGAGAAGCCTGAGAAAATTGATGAGAAAAATCAATAAAAAGAATACTAAACAATAATCTTTGAAGAAATAATTTAAATCGAAATTTATATAAATAAAAAATTTATAGTATCATTAACAAATTTTATAATCAATTGGAAGGATATTTTCCTAGTTCAAATTTAAAAAAAAAAATCAAATATTGTTTTTAACATTATTGACTTAATGTACGAAATCAAAGGGAGAAGTAAAAAATGTATTAAAAAGTTACTTTCATTTAAATTAAATTCATGAATTATAATACGTATTTATTCGAAAAATTAAATATTATATATTTAATGCTGTTGTGTTAAAATGTAATATTAAAGAGAAGTCAATGCACAAATGCAATGCAATTTCAATAAAATTAAATTATCTAAATGAGAAGAATCAAGTGCTTAAGTTGGCAATTTCTCGCAAAATGTTTGAAAAGTAGTTTTTTTAAACCAAATTTTGTGTTAAAAAGAAATTGATTTTATATTTACCGTTGATGAAGATTAGTACTGCACTTGTTCGCTAAATATTAAAAAAAATTTTGAATTTAATTTAAAAGTCAGATTGAATTTGATTTTATTTGTTAGTTTAACACCCTATTTTGAAACAATACAAAGTTTAATTGAATTGTTTCAAGAAATCCATCTTTGGATATACAAATTTGTGGCCAATCTCGGTTTCTTTTTCTTTTTTTTAAGAATTATGGATTATCTTATTTTAAGGATTTAAGGATATTTTAAGTATTTTCGTATTTTAAAGATTAACATTAAGATGGTGAGGACCTGACGACATTCAGCTAGTTCACCCCTCGCTAGGCTCCAGCATGCCACATCAGTATGATTATATTTGTTATTCGATGACATGCTTAACATTCATAAGACTTATAAATACGAACTATCCTTGGTGAAATTGGGGTTTTCTAGCCTGAAAGCACCATTAGCGTGCGATTTATTGTGATGATAACTACGAATCGTTTGTGCAATTCTTCATAGTTTGTTCCATCTTTATTTTCCAAATATATGTCCTAATTTTTGTTCTTTGTTATTATAAATGGCTCATATCATTTGCTAAAAACCATTTTACAGCAAAACCATGATCCTACACAAAGTTTCAGAGAACATCATAATGTAGAAATATAGTATTCAGTCCATTGCTTTCTTTCTTTTTTAATTACATCTTATTTATTATTTTTCTTCTTCTTGCGAGTAGATTTTTCTTCTTTTTTTAATGATATAAATTAAAACTGAAGAAATTGTAAATTTGTTAAGGTTTGCCTTGAGTTATCGCAACAGGTTTTCATGATGAATTTACAAACAAGAAATATAGAATTGAAGTTCACATTTGTTAATTTTTGGCTAAAATACGAGAATTAAACATAAACTAAAATTTAAAATTAAAAAAATAAATTTCACTCTACATTCTGCAATTATTTTATTTTAAACTATATATCGTGTTTCCTATGTTACAGTACATTCTAACTATATACAGTGACTTTAGTTAAATCTTTTCTTATAAAATTCTTTTTAAATTGAATAGTTACATGATAATGAAACAAGTAATCTGCATTCCATTTTCTACACACTTGTTGAAATGCTACAATTTTGAACATTTGTGCTTTCTAGATAACATTATATTATTTCAATATATTCAACATATATTTCAGTTAAACGAGTCAAACGATTAATTTAACAAAACTTTATTTTTCTGTCAGAATGCAACCTGTTACTGGATTGTTAAAAAAAAATCAAATTTAAGTTTAAATTAGATGTCTAATAATTATAAATTAAAAGCTTAAAAGTAAAAAAAATAATTCGAATAAAAATGTTACTTTCTTGCACATTAATAAAATTTGTTTTTAAAGATTGTTTTATTAGATTTATTTAATATTTTAAAAAGTATCACAATTTAATTTGTATTTCAAAAGTTTGAATATAAATGCTTGCTTAACATGCTTAACAACAGAGTTCTTATAATTAAGTATGGCATGATACGATTTTCTGTTTAAATTTAATGAGCAAGGTCACTCTCCTATTATATAGGAGAGTGACCTTGCTCATTAAAATTAATTGTAAAAATGGATGCTTTATCTAAACCTAATACATTATCACTACTCATTTTTATTGTTGTATTTTTATACATTTAAGGAAATGGAAAATCACAAGAGAAAACACCTTCGGAATTTTTAATCGTCAGATTATAAGAAATGATTTGCATAATCCACAATCTTCGCTATTTTATCATAAATTACATTATAAGTAAAACTTATACACAAATTGAACAAAATACATTCGTATTATTAGATTTTTAAACAAGCGAGATATTTTAAAGCATAAATTTCAACATAGAATTTTTTTTTAAATTTTATACAATTTAGCTGAAATTTATATAAATTCAAAGAACATCAAGTTTTGTTATCTAAAACGATTCCTGTAGAAATGTTTTATATTACAGGAAACAACGCATATCAAGATAATATTTTAAGTAGCAAAATATCTTAAATGATTCTAAGCAAATTTTTTGAAAACGTTAGACGTTGGAGAGTAACGAACTCAAACTTGTGAAGAATAAAATATATTCTGATTTCATTGTACGCATTAAAACTGCATTATTTAAGATCCTTTTATTTGAACTGATTTGTTTCATATTTGTAAAGATGGAACTATACAACAGACTTCCTATGAGCTAGAGTTTTGAGATCTTGTGGATTTAAATATTCTCGAAAACAGTACACTATTTTCATATTTAATCCTAAACAATTAATTTAATTTAATTACGATTTTATACAAGTGATGACATTTCATAAGGAATTTAGGAAATAAAATACCAAATGATTTCTAAATACCATAATAATTATAATAATGATTTATAATTTAATGTTAGAGGGGAAAAATTTAAGGAATATTTTTACTTTTTAAATCACAAATAAACGTTTGTTTGTTTTTTCAAATTTTATTAATGCTGTTAGACTGTTTTCAAAAACAAAGTATACGTTCTTTTTACATATCTCAGAAATAAACTGTTGCCAATAATAGATTTATATTATGTAGATCACAAAATATTCTAAATATTTTTATAGACGAGGAAACAGATGAAATTATTAATTCCCATACCTCATTTGATCCTTAGCTTTGAATATATCTGTATTGTAGCAAATCATTTTTACATTCGATTCTAAACACAATCTAATTCTTAAAATAATTCCTTTATCACAATGGAGATGAGCAATTAATAATCTGAACTATTAAAAATAAACAATTCTTTAAGAACGATTGACGAAATATCTTTTTTTGGTTGCCAAACTATAATTTTCTAATGCATGATTTCAAAATAACAGCAAACGATAATGAAATATAAAGTTACTTTTTAAAAAGAAATTGCGCAATATTTTAATATCAGAATTTAATTATTTTTAATCCAAATATTTAAACAATATCTTTTACATTTGAGATCAAGATAATTTTTTTAAAAAAATTGCTTAAGTGTATTATGAAAGAAATTAAAATTAATTATTCGTTGCAAAATGAGTTCCACCGATTTGGAAGCTCAGGTTTCAACAATACCAAAGTAACCATTTTGCTGCCGTGATGCTTATGTTCTCGTATAAATCAAAGTTAAATAAGGAAAGTAATTTTCAATAAGAATTCTTTTAAGGATCAGTGTTGTACCTGATACATGTTAAAAAAATCAGTATTTTAATTGGAAATCATTTCTTTGTATTTTGAAAATATTCATTTGAGAAATTTTTTTCAAATCAAGATTTAAATTTCCTTCTTTTCTTGCTTTCAAACATACATATACTCTTGACATGTATCATAAATTAAGTCTTTCAGAGGAAAAAGAATATCTTAGTCTTGCTTTCAGCGAACAGATATTATGTTTTCAATTCAAATGTTAATAATAAGAATAGTACAAAAATAATCTATATCCTCCATGTATATAAAAATTTGCTTTAAACAAATCTGCAATTTTTTAAAAATACTTTATGGATAATTAGAAGCCCTACACCAACCAAATGTTGAAAAACAGGAACCTGCTGAAGATTTTACTAAGATTCGGTTACATTGATAATTGGTGTTTATATATAAAAAAAATAACGTTAAATAAAAATTGAAAAATTTCCCCAAAATCTAGATATTTTGAATTTAAGCTCTAAGGTTGTTGTTTTGACATATCCACAAATTTTTTCACTCATTATGAATTATTTTTAAAAAATACCAATGTTGTTATTTGGAAGTACACTTAATAGAAAGAAAAATCAACAAATTAAACATAAGAGCAATTTTAAATAGATGAAGTTTTATTTCAGGTATTTTATTTATCGAAGAAGGATTGAATGTTGCGATTACACAAAAAATGATATATTGTATCATGTATTTTTTATTATTTTTCGTGCGTCTAACACTTGAAACCTGCGAAATCTATTATTGCGATTTATTATCACTCTTTACGATCAGAAACGAACATACATTTATCATTTACTCTTAAAAAAATAGACTAAATATTTGAAGCAATCAGTTATGAAAGGACTAAGGAGTTTTTTTTTTATGCTACAGAAAGATGAAATTTAAAAGTGTTCATGGTTTCATCACGGTTTAAAACGAAGTAAGGTATTTGCTCAGGTCAATACAACAAAGTTTGCAATTTATCATTATTCTTTTGAGTGCTTAGGAAATCACAAGATTTTTTTTCACAAGATATATTTAAGAACGCTTTATATTCCTGCGTATTTAAATCTATATTCACAGCATAATCAACGATAATTAGATTAAAAAGTACAACTCTGAAAGCGTACAAAAAATTTCTTCACAATTATAAAAAAATATTATAATCAATCAACTTTTCTTTATTAATCAGTAATGCATAAATAATAAAAATAATGAAATATTTTTCTTAATTATTATCTTTTTCTCCATTATATAAGTGAATTTTGCTGGTCAAAACGCTAAAATATAATAAATTTGAACATAAATTGAACGTTAATCAATCATAATACATTATGGAAGCAAATAATTTGTATAGCAATTACATTGTTCAATAATTCTTATGAAATAAACTTGAAAATGATTAAGAAAGATTTTGATGTTAACATCACTTCATATATCTTGTCTAAACTTTTGAAATAAATTCTTCCAGTATTATGAAGAAATACTCATGTTCTATAAACCTTTTCCAGGTATCCTAGATAATTCATTAAGCTCCGTCATTTTATTTGGTCATGACTGATTTTTATATTTAAATATTATTAAATGTCAAAGTACAAAACTTTGTAGTGATTTTATAAAGCAGAGATTTACTTCTATATTCAATCTATTATTTTTTATAATTTATTATTTTTGTTCATATAAGAGCATATAAAATGATTTTTAGCATTATTTTCTTCCATTATATTTCTTTTGGAACTACGAAAGAAAAGAAGTTTTCGATGCGATAGATACTTTTTGTATTGTATACAAAATTTCTTACACTATTTAGAAACTAATGTTTTTCTTTTTAAGTAAATAACAAGCCCGCTTTGGAATGTTTGTACAGTCAATTAGGGTACATAATAACAAAATCCATTTTTTATTGTTATAATCTTCTCATAGCTCACGATAATATGCTTTTATATGCTTTTCATATATAGCATTAAAAGATTTGAAAAGAAAAATTTAAAAGATTTAGCTTATTTAATGCTACAATATAAAGTAGAGCAATTTTCTAAAATATTAGTTAATAACGATTATCAGAAAGCCGTATTTACTTTAAAATTGGCATGGAAAATTTTTAACTATTTTTTGCAGAAAAATAACTGCACTTTCTAAAGATTAATTTTAACTAAAATATGGAACAATGACTCAAACACTTTCTATAAAAACATTCATTGATTTAAGAAACATATCACCCATAACATAGCAAACAATTCAAAAAATTTATCTTGATTGACGAAGAATGCAATCAAAACCGGTCTCGGCAAGTGGAATGTCTTAGGAAATATGATTTATACTTAATTAAATAACACTCTTTTATGACACAGCATCGATTGACAGGAATTATTTTTTATTAATGATAACTGAAGCAATCATCCTAATAAAAGAGCGCATAGCAGAAAATACATATAAATTAAAGCAATAATCGGATAATAACGCGAAATTATAGATCCGATATTTCTGTGAAGAAAACTTTCATTACAAATATCATTAATTTACTTTCTTACAGCAACTGTTACAACTATTCAACGAAAAGACATTTCATTTCGCTGAATAGTTGTAACAGTTGTGCTAATTTCTTTTCAATCATGCTGCAAGAAAAGTAACATATAAACAAGATTTGAGAATTATTGAAGCTGTATTATAAATATTTGTATATAAATATTGCTTAATAAACAATCCTGAAATGTTACACTTAGAGATAAGACTTAAATATACACGGTGACAATAAACAGAATACTTAAATACTGAATATGATATTGTTATTGCAAATTTGTAATATTACATCCTAAGGTAGTAAGTCGTCTAGTGAGGAAAATTACTTCACAGTAACTATAGCGAACGCTGTGTGGACCTTGGTGACAAACTTGGCGAATATTTAGTAATAAAATGGAAGATTCTAGAATCTACAAGAATCTTAATGATAAAATTATTAAGACTCCAGTTATGTCATTTAATCTAGAATTTTATGGATCCGATCATGAAAAATATAAAAAGACGAGAAACAATGCTGAGAGTCAGAAAGCATTGAATCAAGTCATGAATCGGCTCACGCGGATAATTAATTGAGAGTAGCAGACGATTTGAGAGGAATGAGTAGTCGTGCGACATTTCTTTTCTGCGCATTATCTTTGAATGCTTTGTGCTGTTGTTTACTACTGAATTGCTGCTTGAGTTACTGCTATTTATTGCGAGTGCTATTCTTGTATATTCCTAGACTGTGTGTTTTGTTGTTTGTGTGTTCATGTTTGTAACCGAGGCTGTTAGGCCCTGTTCGCCATATACAACCTGCTACAGACTTGATTCTTGGATAATTTTCCCGACACATCGAAAATTAATTGTCATGAACCTAAAAAAGAATTCCGAAGATATTAGTTGAATGAAGATCCGGCGGATTAAATGCATTGAAATGTTAATAAACATTATATTCAATACATTTAACCCACCAGACTCTAAGACTTGAATGCATGATCTCCAATTACATTTACTATGCATGTATGCAGAGCTGACGCTTGGTTAAAAGATAACTCAAATCCCAAGGGACCAAGACATCAGCAGCAGCATTTATTGATGAACAAAAGTATAATGGGTTTAAAAAATCATTTCATAATATAACTAAACTTATTTTTTTTAATTTTGAGATATCTTTAGAGGAAAGAACAGTTTAAATAGTGTACTTGAAATACCTTGAAAATTAATAAATGTAAAGACCTTAAATGTGTGACATACATTCAATATAAAAAAATTAACATTTACACAACCTACTATTAAAATTTTTAATATTCATATTTCTCTTTGTTTAATATTTAAGGACGTCATGTTTTTAAATTAAAAGAATTAGAAAACCTTATAATGGTGCTTAAATAAGATTGAGTAACAAGGTTTGATGCTTTGTTTTCATCAGAAATTAAATATACCAATTCTTAAAATTTCGATATGCCGAATTGCAAAATGGCAATGAAAAGTTTGATTATTTCAAATTCAAATTTACTCAGATTCAAATTTAATATCAAACTCCAACAAATGCTGAAGAAAACATCCTGCTTTGCATTTCATAAGTGTCAATAAATAATCGATATCGTGAAAGGAAAAACACATATTCTCGTAAAAAAGATAATAAAGATTTATCTCATTTAATCTTTCTGATTTATCACCAGTTTGCTTTATTGAATTAATTAAATGTACCGATAAAATGAAGGTCATAATAAATCTCACAATAATTACTTCTGCAATTTTACTAAGCGATGACAGTTTTATTAAACAGTTTCATTTTTATCAAATATTAACTTTTGATGACTCTGATACCGTTAATAATTCAACAAAACAATGATCGTGAGATAAAACATGTACATACAGAGATAAAAGATATGGAAATAAGTAAGATTTTTATATTCTGATAAATCTGAATTTTGATGGAATAATTACACATTTCGAACTATTACCCCTTGATGTGGCGGAAGATTAATTTTTGCTACTAAATTTAATAATGGAATATACCACTTTTATGCATTACTCTGAAACATATAATTATGAATTTTGCATCCAAGAACAATGAAAATTAATAAATATATAGTGTTAATATACTAGTTAAAGTTAAAGTTTTCTTAATACAACAAGGGGTAAATAATGGTGTAAATTACACTGCCCTTTTAATTAACTATGTTTTTCACAAATGCTAACATTTAAAAGTTGCTCCATTTCATATGCCATTTTAAAATTATGTAACTCATAAACTATAAGCAAACTAAATTTGTATATTGCATAACAAGTTACAAACTGTCTAAAAGCAATCGAAATCTCTCGCACCTAGCTAATGTCTGAAATGCTATATCACCAATTTACATGTTTCTAACTATTCCATTACGCTTCTTAACTAACATCCATAACTTGATTTTGAAGAGTCATTGTTTGACATAATTTTTACTTGTTTACAATGTCAAAAGACGCAAGTTACGAAACTGAATATGTTGAATAATTCAAAAAACTGAATGCAATTTCCATCATCTCCTTCACATATTTTAAGAAAAACTTTTCAACTGGCAACAGAAGTGTCATTATTGGCGCGAGTTAGTCTTATCATAGAAAGATTGATATCCTGAAAGGAATTCTGAGATCCGTTGATGTACCTTTTAAACAGATAATTACCTCAGATTTGAATTATCTGCAGTTTTCTAGGTACTTTCATTTAGAAAAGGAATTTGAACGACGGGATTAGCTTTTTTAAATAAGGAAAGATAGTTTCATTTTTTTTTAAATATCTTTAAAAAGAAAATATTTTCCAATTAATTACTGAAACATTTTACATAATTTATTTTTTATTTTTAAGTTAATTATTATAAAATCGTCCAGGACAAAAGTAATAATTTACGTTTGAAAATAAAGGTGAAGTTTCTTTAAACCAATTAGTTTGTAAATATTATAACTTGAATGCATTATTGGCGATAATTATTACAGCTCACCGAGAGTTCATACTTTTCAGCTGAAGATGAAGAGGAAAAGGCAGTGAACAAAGCAATTTATTTAGACTTTATGAATATCAAAAGCACATATATCTCGACTCGTAATATTAAAAGGAATATATGTATCTATTGGAGTTCTACAAGATTGATGGATCTTAACTGAAACTGTTATTTTAGATATAAATATGAAATGTAATAATGCGCATATGAAATGTAAATATGAAAATATGAAATGTAACCAAGATTTTCTTTCATATTTTTATGAAATTAATTAAAAATTAAACAATTTTTGTTTGTAACTTTTGAAAATGTAAAAAAAGAATTATTTAAGTCTCATTTTAGAATTAAAAATAATTGTTTAATGATACAATTTTAGTTGTCACACAATTTTTCTCCTTAATTTTAATAAATGAATTTTCTAAGATATTTCTGTAAATAATTTTCAACAATTTTTTTTATTGTTTTCATTTATTTCATTTCAGTGTTTTTAGCAAATATTCGATAACTTTTAAAAATGGAAGAAAAATAATTTAATGGATTTTTCGAACCTAAAAAATATGGCTTTCTTTTTCCTTTTTTCTTAAAAATTTGTTACAGAATTTTTGTTTTCTACAAAATTTGTAAACAAAGTACATCAAGTTATTAAATGAATTATGAATTTATCCTGCATTTCAAAGATTACAGTTTTTTTTTAATCGTTTATCTTTCATTCTTTTTATCAGTATGTTTAAATTCATTTAATCGGTTCTGGTTTCTGAATGTTAAATGTGACTTTCTATTTTAATTTTATTCCCTATTCATTATTTTATGGAACTATTTAAATTTTATTCTATTTTCGTATAGCCTATAAGAGAACAGGTAGAAGATGACTAAAAAACATGAGTTAAATGCTTATCACAATTTAGAGTTTTAATTTGTTTTGTTAAGAGAATCGCTGATATAAATTATGTACAAGAAATCCAATTGAAATTAAATGACCTCAATATTCCCGTAGAACAAGTTAGGCATCGAAGGTGGTTTGTAATAAGTAAGTAAAGGGGATTGAATCTTGAAATAGAAAGTATAAAGTTTCAAAAAGCAGTTTAAGAACAATAAACTATTCACAAAATATATCTCTGTGAGCACTGAAAAAATGCACACTGAAAAATCTGAAATGCAAGAACCAAGTTATCTTTATTTATTTATTAATGTATTGAAAATCAATCTAAATTTACCTTTAGAAAAGAGCAACTTTACATACGAAATTTGGAATTAACATTTCTTCCTTTATAATTCGAAGTATTTTATTGCAGAATCGAATCACATAGTGCTAACATAACTTTTAACAGAAATTTTCCTCTTCTTAAACTAAAAAATTTCCTAACAGCTTCTTTTTTAAATGTGTATGTTAAACTATAATTTATAGAAGCATATCAACGAGACTATTTCAATTAGTTCTGTCATTACGAGAAATTTTATAATAAAATATCAATATCAATCATTTTATAATTTTTGCTGATATTTATAAAATAAGAAAAATATTGCTATGGCTGTCTATGGCGGTCATTTTTTTTAATTCATCAAAATACAAAAATCGATAATAAGCGAAAAGATCAAAACTTTAAATTATTATTATCCCATAAAAAATTTATTAAATGACAAAATTTTTTATTACCTATTGTTCAAATTTCAATTCCAAAATTCAGCTGCAATATATTTGTTGAAACCTTTTTTCAGCTTTCCGGAATCATAAATGGAGCAATTTGTTGTATTTACGGAAAGAATTTAGTGGCATCATATTAAACGAATGAAGCAAACAATTTAGGAAATGTATTTAAAATATAAAAGCTGAGATAACTGAAGTTTTCCTAAAATGAAAACCTGAATTTTTGGAATAATTTAGTATATTTAAGTAAGCTGTAAATTTTATAAATATATACAACATTATCTAGAAGTCAAATATGTTAGTAAACATGACATTAACTGATAAAATTATATATAAGGATGGTAGCTTCTAATTATTAATTTTGTAATATATGCATTTTAATTTAATATTTTATCGCAATTTATTTATCTTACGGTACTACAGTGGGGAATGATTTCTAAAACATGGCTGCATTTTTATGGGATTTGAATATTTCTTATTTTTGTTTTGTGGATTCATTTTTCGTTTTGTCATGTCTTAACATGACACTTTTCTTCCAGCAGATTCCGATAACTAGTGGAAGTTGCTAAAAAAAATCTTTCTCGCATACTCTCTAAAAAAAGATGTTATCCCCCTTCCATCAATATAAACTTATGGACATTGAGTAAGGCCGTGAAAACCTTGCATGGCAATGTCGAACAATGTATAGTTATGAAATATTGATTTTCGGCATAAATCTAGCATTTTTTTTTGGTAGTTATTCTCTGGCATACAATGAACACAAAAGTGCCAGAAAATCGAATTTGTATTTTGGACTCGTTTTTTTCGAGCAATTGAAAGCCTAATTTCACATAGAACGACAATTATAATCACAAGACCGCATACTGAATTTCATTTACTTAAGTCTTTGCGTTTGTCTGTATGCGCAAATATCAAACGATTGGTGGAAAACAATAGAACAGATCCGATTCAAAATTTGACAAGAATTTATATTTTAGATGCTGAAACTACCAAATAAATTTTATATTCCTATCTTTTTACTTTTCGCATTTATCGTATTCATTTGTATTCGGGCAGCTAGATAGCTAGAATTTCTCGACATGGATTTCACTCAAATTCTGATAGAAATCTACAAATTTGCTGTTTAGTCAAGTTACCAAATTTCATCTATCTTGCTCAAAGCACTTTTGAGTTATTGTTTTTATAGATAGACATACAGACAAAAATCCAAAAACGTCTTTTTCGCGCTCAGGAATTTCTAATAAGTAGAAATTCATCAGAATTTCGAGTTCAAATTTTTTGACAATTAGATTACTTTCCGTTTTCTTTACAAAAAACATAACAGAAAGATTCAGACAGAATTTTTAACCCTTTCCCCCTTAAATTTCAAATTTCTAGTTCGAAACTTAATTTTATGATATCATTTCAGGAGTGATTTACTTGTCTTGTCTCGCTTGATTGCTCCAGCCATTGCATTTTATGTGTAAAAGTTTTTACAATATGCAATAGAATGCCGAACAAGGAGAATTCTGCGATACCATATCCATGTGTTATTGAAAAATGTAACTAAAACTTCGATTAATATTTAATTAAACAAAACTCTAATTAAAATTTTCAAAAATTCAATTCTTAGTGAGTACCTACAGATGAAAAAATATTTATTACATATCATATTTGGAAAGTTCAAAAGAAAGGTTTTTTTTTTTTTTTTTTTTTTTTTTTTTTACATTTTCAACACAGAAATTTTTATTTTCGTTATTAACAAAAAGTGAGTCAAACTAAAATTATTGTTAAAATAAATAGCTGAAAAAGAAGAAAGTCTGTCATTTTTAGATGAAAATTTCTAAGTTTAAAATCGAAATTCAATTAACGCACTTCTTTTTTCAAGCTTAAAAAAAGAACTTGGTATCATTTTGGATTTTGCAGCATATATCAAATTTTACCCCTCTAGATCCACCAGTTTTTGAATTATTAAACAGACAGAATTGCTAAAATGCGTTTTTCGGATTCCGTTGCATTTGAAACATGGATACAAATCAAAATCTCGAACTCAAACTTTATAAAGATTACAACACCTTATATACTTCGCTGCAAGAAATAAAAAAAATAGTTTTAAGTTAGAGGTCAAAATTTTTCACATTTTGTAGATACGTCGAATTTTCAACATCTGTATAAAGATGGGAAGTCATCACAAAAATAAGATGGTAGCCTTAATAGCATAAAAAGGATGCAAAATGATTGATGGTTTCTATGAAGTGAAGAACCATTACCAATATATGAGATGCTTGTAATGGGTCCTGTTTTGTATGGTTTTCACGCTCATGTAATTATACTTGATGATCTGTCATTTACCAAATGATCTAGTTAGGAGTTAACTAATCATTTATAATTAACTTTTGTGTCACCGAACAAAACAGTTGTTGCACTTTAGTGCGAATAAGTGCAAAATCATTTCCAAAGAATACCATTACAGCAACACAATAACATGAGACCCCATATCATTTTCAAAGAACACAATTAATGTATAAGTCTAACAAACTTCGGACTTCTTTTTTCAAAGATATTGACTATTATCATTTTCGAAAGATATTAATTACTTTCTTATTATAGTTCATTTTAATAAAAATTCATCCGCCTATAATGAGAACAATTTTAAAAGAATAAAATTTGAAAAAATTAAAATTGAAGTCTGACATTGCAAATTTCAAGTTATGATTTGAGAATATTATTATTTTTTTAACTCATTGTCTATCTTAATTGATTTAAGTCATTTACGTGACTATAGTCACGTGAAGAATTACGTGACTATCAGATTACGCATGTATCAATATTTAGAAAATGAAGTTTTTTTTTTAAATCTCCAAATCGGTTGAGTTCAAACATTTTTTTCCCTTAAGTCGGGTTTTTTTTTTTTTTTTTTTTTTTTTTTTTTTTTTTTGTAAAAATCCGGTTTACTAGTTTGGAATGATCATGTGACTATTGTATTTCGCAATCATTAATTTTTTTTAAAGCTATGGTTTTTTTTTTCATCTCAAAATCTTTCGAGCTCCAAAACTATCATATTATATATATATATATATATATATATATATATATATATATATATATATACATTTTGATATCTTTCCGCTGTTTCGCATTGATTCCTGTTTTCTTCTTTGTGCTTCTTTGAACTATAACTTCTTACAACCAATGCCCTTTATTTTCTGGCCACATATTTTAAAGCTTCAAAATACACCAAACCAAAACAGTATCATGTTCTCACCTGATAATAAAGAATATTTTCAATAATATAAATTCGAATTTAAGCAGAAGGAAATGTGGAGTTGTTTGTTCTAATTTTCTTTCAAATAAATTTCTATGATCTGAAATAATATATCAGTTTCTGTGTACTTTGATCCTACTAAGCTCCGCAAGATCCATACTGTCATTTTAATTGAATTTGTTTGTAGAACAACCCACACCCCGTTAAAAGAAGAAATTTCTTTAAACAATATTCGTGATGTGGCAAAACATAAATGGACAATACCAACAAATCTCCAAGTCTAAAGTTCAGCTACGCATTCTTTTAAAATAAAGAAGATTGTTTCTATTCTTGCACCCACTTCTTAAAAAAAAAGGAAATCAATCGATCTTACAATTTAAGTATTTGAAATGAAATGAGAAAAACTAACGAAAATGGACATAAAAAATTTATTATTCAATTTTGTAGCTTAAGTTTTGTTCAGTGCTCAAGAAAATAGAGGATCATTGTTTATCCTTTTAAAAGGCAGTTTTTTTTCTTTTCATGGTATGTTAAAATATTTGTATGATTGAAATTGGCTTAAGAAAAGTGATTCATTGAACTTATTCAATAAATTTAATTATATTAATTAATAGATAAATAACAAATCAAGACACTATTTCGTCTGAGATAAGGAACTCAAACTCTAAGTTTCTGTTTTATTGAAAGAGTTTTTAGAACTTATGTCACAAACTTGCATAACTTCATAAAAAGATTGATGAATTTGGTGGGAAGCATACTTTCCATGGCCCTAAAAAGGGCTAAAGCATAGAGTTCGAAAGTTTTAAGTTATATTAGTCCCCTGAAAATAAATATTAAGTATTTCAAATTTATTCAAAAACTTTCAAAAGAAAGAAAAAAGTCCACCTTAAAAGGTCCATTAATTAATTCAAAGCTCAATGAATAATAACAAAGCAAGCCTCACGAAATTTTTAAAAATAATTTCTAATCCCATTAATTTTTTCATAAACGCTTAGCAATAATGACACAAACAAAGAGCCTGAAGCTAAACAAAATCTACGAAATATTTAATATAACTATTCCTTGATAAGCAAAGCATCCTCCACAAACCTTAGGCCTTTTCAAATGCATGTTTTTGCACCAGAGAGGGTAAAGGAAACAAAACTGTTTACAAAGCAAACAAGAATCAGGGTAATTTGCGGTAAAAAGAAACTAAACTCCATCACCACAGAATAAAAGATCTTGTGTAAACCTAGCGTCATCTTTCCTGAGAGGTGTTTGGGACGCAATAAACGGAACTGCCTACATGTGTCCTAACACAAACACCGAAAAGCAAACTCGTGTTTGTTTGCTTTACAATTTTTTTTTCCTTCACGAACTTTTAGCAAGGTGGATCCTCAAGGCCAATTATCAGTCGTAAAACTGCGCGAGAAGAAATCGTTATCAATCACGAAAAAGATCGCAAGTGGGAATCTTTTAAGATATTAGAAAGAAGGGAGGGGAAGAACGATCGATCGATCGATCGACCGATGGTGGTTGGAAGCAACAGGTATTCTTTTCTATTAGTTAGAAAAAGATGGAATTTCTAAATGTTCCCTCAAACATTTGTTGAAACTAAAAAATAAACTTGAAATTCTTTAACAGCTCTTTTTCTTAATATAAATATAATAGGAATACTTTAAATGGAATAGACGTATCTAGAAATGCATCACTTCTGTTAAGCACAACATAACACGAAATTCGCCTAAGTAGACACAACAACAACAAAAATAAAAATAATAAATTGAAGGTGTTCTGCTGGCCACAGGAAGTAACTAATTCAATATTCATGTAAAATCTAAGACAAAATAATTAATGACAAAGTCCTTTTATGACAGAGCTGGCAAAAATAATATTTTTGAGCATAATGCAAGACATATTTCACGTGGCCTCCTCGATCAAAACTGTTAAGCAGACTGAATAAAGCGTACGTGATTCAAAAACGAACGTATCTGTTTTGTTCTGTTGTTTGTTCGCAGTTGTATTCTGTTAGCATCGCAATAAACAGCAAAATAATACAATACAAAAAATATTTAATATTATAAATTTTAATTTAACGTATTGTTTTATAAATTTTTAAAAATAAATATGGGTATGATGAGAAATTAAAATTTTCCAAAATTTCAGTGCTATTGTCAGATAGAGAAAATCGACTATAAGATTCCATACATAAATGAGAGCCCGAATTCAAAGATTTTTCAACATTTGTCTAGCACACAGAGATAAGCCAATAACAAAAAAGAGGAAAAAAATGTCCTAAACACAAGGCCAATCAGCATATTTTGTTCAATAAGCGATGAATCATCAATTATGCATTTAGGGGCCAATATGAACCATCGCTGAGCTACAGGTTAAAAAACTATCACGTGATTCTTCGGCCCGAATGAATACATTAACCACGAAGCAAGCTTGCTTCATATAGCGATCAACGTGTCACTACACGTTTCAAGAAATATTATTATTGTAATTATGAATATTCAATTCAGGTTATTCATATCTCTTAAAGTCAAATTAAGCTAGTAATTCTACTTCCTATATCTTTTCCTATGACAGGATGCTAAAAACATTACGGTATATTAATTTCAGTGCGAATTTCTTGAGAAAAAAACGCTTTAAAATAATTATATATTTACATTTTTGCATAAAAAAAGTTTAAAAAACATTTTTGAAACCCAAATATACCAGTTAAAAAACAAATGAATGTTTAAATTTTATTTTTTTTTTTTTTTAGCTAAAAAGAGACATAACTCAAAAATTTTCTAGTTTAGAGGTTTATCAAAATTTTTATTCAAAATTCTGCAGACAGCTTCAGAAATATATTATCTAGTTCTTGAGTTAAAAAAAAAATAAGATGCAATTCTATCCATTCTTTAGATATTGAGGCTCTACTGACATAGAACAAAAAAAATGTTCAATTTTTTTTTATTGTGAAGTACTTAAACATCTATAAAATATTTCTAACGGAGAGGATTACGTATTCCCTAGTTTGGGAACTGCATATTGGGAACTGCATATGAACGCTCGGCTATAGACACCAAAATTTTTGATAATCCTGTCGCACTTACTTAATTGTGAATAACAGTTTCTACGAGTATTGTTCTTTGCATATATTTTTGATGTATTTCGTTTATCTGGAATATTAGTAGAATAGAGCCTCTAGGTTCCATTATCAAGTTTGTTAGACTACATTCACTGCGCACCACTATACTATATTCACTATACTATGTTCAGTGTACTATATTCACTTTGGATGATTTCGAAGCAATATTTTATGTCCAAAGAAAACATGGAACCATATACAATCGTGAAGCCGAGACTGCGTCTAAATTGCTTCTACCTTTTCCAGGTCAAAAATGAGAACATTTATTAACGTTCAATAAAATTTTTATTGGACGTTTTTAATTTCTCCTTTTTGTATTTCTGAGATTATATATACATATATAAATAGGACGAGCAATAAAATTGCGTTTTATTTCTCCTATTATGTAATTAGTCTGCATATTAACTATTATGCACTTCAGTAAGATATTTTCTTATTTACAGTATTTCCAACAACGAACTCTAAAATTAAATTTCATTCCTTTTAATTATTAATTATTTAATTAAATAAATAGCAAAATTCAGATAAAATATTTATAAGTCGCCATTATGAAAGGCAGTTGTAATCGAGAAAAACCATGAAAAAGTTAATTCAAAAATTAAACGCAAGTAACATCAAGTTTTAAAAAGTTAAGAAAAAAGGAAAGGAGAGGAATTTTTAAAAAATTCGCATTCTATTTATTTAGAACACATTAATGTGTACATTACTTAAGTGAAGTATGGGAAATTCTAAATTTGTAGATTGGTGTAGCATTGCTTATTAATCTCATACTATTCTTAAGTGATTTGCTTTTAGGAAACATTAATGTTTTTTAAAAAATGAATGAGTTTATTTTCCAACTTACACTTTCATATATTTTGAAAAGAACATTATTTGTTTTTTATACTACACAAGTTTATAAATTTTCAAAATTTCTCTGAGTAATAAAAAGCTCCGCCTGTTTTGAAAAGAAATTGCCTTTTTTTTTGTCGCCATACTTATTGTTTATAAATTTTCAAAATTTCGCTAGTAAAAAGGAAACGAACAATACTTGTATTGTTGTATAGCTGAAAAAATACAGAAATAATGCAGTTTGACTAGGAAACGAGCACTTTAGTAGTGATATAAGAAACCTGGGATTGGAACGTTTGATAAGAAATAAATATATATATAATAAACAAAAATATTTATTTTTATCCTTTTAACCTCCCAAGGTGAACCTTTCATAGAGTTTGCTTACGTCTATAACTCATTATTTGAGTTTTATTAAATAAAAATAAAACATTTCGTTAAAAAAAATTAACATAAGTGAATTTTTACAAGTTAACATTGAACAATTTTAGCACATATCCTATGCTGGACCGAAGTGCAAGAAGCCAGAAAGATTTAGCAAATCGAAAAATAGTAGAAGTACCAAAGAGAACCCCCTCTCCTTAATCCTAAACACCTGAGAAAAGAACCAGTGCAGTCGTCCTCGGGGGAATGTTCTCCGAGCCTTAATCACACACGGGACATCATTTATGTCCAAGAGCAAACCCAGATATAGTAACAAGACGGAACTCTCCAGAAAAAGAAAAACTTTCCGCCAGCTTTCGCAATATTGCAGATCAACAGAGAGAAGATTCTAGAAACTGTAGAGTGACATGTTTGTTACAAATTTCGAGAGCAGATTTGAAATAAACGCTCATTAGATAGATTTTTTCTTTTACTTTCTCGTATACGTGGTATAGAGAAAGCGTAGTAATCGGCAATTAATTCGCACCCAAGATTTTAATGAATTTTCATATTTTAGATCTCGCTGAGTTCGAAAAACACATTTTTGGAAAATGTCCGTCTGTCTGTCTGTGATACAAAGATAACTCAATAATGCTTTGAGCTACATGAATAAAAATTGGTATACGGTCTTTACACTAAAGTTGCAGATTTTTGTCAAATTTTGATTGAAATCTGTCTGTCTGGTTATTCCAATATAAGTTAACTACAAATAACTACATGATAACTACAAAACGAAGATAATTAGGTAGATAAGATTCGGTACGCATACTTAACATCTGTAGATTAGCCACCTGTCAAGTTTTGAGCTAATCGAATTACGGGTTGACTTTCTGTCAGTCTGTATTTCAGAAATATGGAACGCGATAATTTGTAAACGCAATGACTTAAGTATATGAAACTTGGTAAGGAATTTTGTGACTGCAAGTTCAGCCTTGTGTCAAATTTTTGTTCTGTTGAGAAAAACGTGCGGAAACGCAAATTCTATTTTTCGGTGCTATTAACAGGGATTAATCGCCAAATAATGCGCCAGAAATGACATGATAGATTCAGTAAAAATGCTAAATTCGCCCCAAAAGTTATTATTTCTTAACTATTGTATGCCAATGCCATGTAAGGCGTTCTCCAGCATGATATATTTATTAGAGAATAAGCGAGACAGTTGTGAAGAGACCACTTACGCTGGTTTTTAATATAACGCATTATGCAACAAAGGATTTTTGATTTTTTTTGAAAAAAGAAATAAAATAAATGTTCAATTATTTAATAAAGAAAACGGGGTTCCTCATTGTTATATTAAAATATTGTTGCGATACAGATGCGATAAGTTAACAGTCGTAAAAATCTGATAATTCAGGACTGAACTGTATTGGCTTGGTTTGATTTGATTTTATGGTACAAGGACCAGATTTGGTCATTCTGCGCCAAATATTTTTTACACATGGTTTTCGGTGAACTATATTGGATCATCATATTTACTTTCGTTTTTATAAAATTACAAGAAGTTGATCTCGTAAAATATTACAAATCGGAATATTTTCTCTTATCGAAACAATACGAACTCCATCTAGAACTTTTCAGGATATAAAATTGAGTATTATAGCTGGCTTTTAATTTATTTTTCTCCTTGAACTACAAGTATTATATTTGCAATCGATATTGCCCTTTCGAGACCTAAATATAGTCTTTTAAACATAACATTACAGAATGGAATGCAGTTTTGTTCGTCATATTTGAAGTACATAACGAAGAACTGTAGTTATCATCAAAAACAATTCAATCTTTTTGATTCAATAGTTTATATTTTGATGAATCTGTTCATTTTGTTTGTCCTTGGAGAAGATAAGGATCTGAATCAAATGCATTGCTGAATTCGTTAAAGAACAGTTTTTTTTTTGTACCGATAAATACGGGATGAGATAATCAAAAACCGCTACGGGTTGGGAAAGGGAAATTTGTATGTATCTTCATACTAAAATTATAGACCTATTACCAAAGTTTTGATTTAAACCTTTAACGTGAACACATCCAAAATGCATATTCGCTTCTTTTCCCTGCACTCCGGATATATTATATAAACATAAATAGAAGTTTAGGGAATGGAATAACTGTTGGTTATATATAAATATGGATAATATCGATTAGAGAGTTAAATGGAAGTTTTATCCAATTATTTCATTATTAAGTACACAACAAATCCAATCAATTCTTTTTGGTAACCATAAGCTAAAGATTTTAGCAATAAATATTAAACAAAATACATTACGCATTTCCATGAAAAATGAATCTTTTTACAAAATAATGGTACCAATAAAGTTATTACGCTGTGTTTTTTTATGTTCAAGAAAACTGTAAATGTATAACTGTTTCACAGTTAAGCTAAAATTAATCTACTTCACTCGAGCTAAAACTTTTCCTCTATGAATAATAAATTTTCAGAAATAGTACATCCGATAACTGGATTAAAATAGATGTGTTTCAGAGAGAAATATCCGGATACCTGTCAGCGCAGTATTTAATTGCATTAAGAGAAAGCAGGGCGATGTGATGCCTTAACAGGATTTCTACTGTGAAATCGATTGCCACGACTAATTGCTGGAAATAAAATTTTCCAAGGACAGGATGGCAGCACAGGATTAGGACTTAATTGCAGGAAAGGGAATCAATTCTTGTTGAGTGTTTAAATTGCGTCAATGCAGAAGTGCTCACGTTGAAAATTAATCCAGCAGAGACAGAGGCTCAAGATAAAGGAACTCAACTATTAGAAAATGAAGCACTCTAAGCAGAACTGTTGCGCAAACGGAAGTATTTCTACTCATGCTCGCAAGAAATAGAAATTTAATGAAACCGATTTTGAGTGTAGGCATGTACTCTTTTATTATATAAAGCATTATATCAGAAATAGTTTTAAGACCAATCAGATTTACAAATTAATATACTTGAAATTTTGAATGTTATTTTTTAAATTTAAGTCGTTTTCCGTAAAATATTTTGCACTTACTGTAAAATACTGAAAGCATACCTTAATATCTTTTGTCATTGCAAAGGTTAAGATAAAAATTTAATAATATTGGAAGCAAAATTTAATCTCAAAGTAAAAATTAAAGATCATCCGAGTACCAATTTGCAAATTTTAAATTATTTATGTTCAAATTTGGTAAGAAAGGGATTCTAGACCAACTTACTATTTTTAACCATGATGAAGTTCCCTGATATTTCATGAAGTTTCTAGAAATGAAGTCGTGAGTTAATGTGAATAAAACAGTATAATGTGAATGAAACGAATAAAATCAAACAATGTGAATAAAAGAGTTTTTAAACAACTAGAATAGTTAGTTACGCATTGAAAATGGTACTAAACAGTCGTATAGAAGCGCATAAGTTGTTAGAAAAGATAGAGAGCACATAAACAAGCCAGTATCACATAGAAACGCATAATTGGAAAACCATTCGGATGAATTAGAGTTTACATTTAGATACAGAAATGTCAAAACCAAGAAGATGTGAAAACTCTTTCTTTGGTGATAATTTCTCTTATACATTAATAAAACACATAAAAGTGCACAGATTGTTACGCAGGTGTGATATTGTTTTCCTGTAAGTTTCATGTTAAGGAAGAACGTTTCACAGATAACTCTAACTAATGCTTAATTGCTGCCAGGCCAATGATAGCAATACCTAGCAACCATTTTGCGGCTTGGCGTCAAAAATGATGGATCTGGAATATTCAAAAATTTTTGCAATATTTCCAGTGAGACTTGAGTACTAGTATTTGATCTAAAATATTCCATATCTTTCCAAAGGGGCTATAAAAGCGCAAGTGTACAGACGAGGGTATGTTTTAGTTTTAGTTATATTAACGTCCCTTTTGAAGCAACACTAGGGCTATTTTGGGACGGACCTCGTAATTTTGAACCGCGGTCAGATGACGAGGACGACACCTGAGCTGGCACCCCCCTCTCCACACCACGTCACACTAGCAGGAGGACGTTTGGTCAGGACGGATTTAACGTGCAACAGACCCCCTTACACGACGGTTCTTTGGTGGAATCGGGTCTCGAACCTGAAACTCTCCGGTTCCGAAGCTCAGACCTTACCATCAGGCCACCGCGGCCCTACAGACGAGGGTATAATCGGGTCTAGAGAGAAAAGTCTAGTAAATTGTTTTCTTTTGGGAGCGTTAATCTCTAAACGTTTTCTCTCGCTTTCTACTGTTGCAGTTGTTTAACAACGATTTTCTGTTTGTGTAAAGTTAATTACTGCAAGTGCTGTTTCATGTACACTTCGTCTATGAATTATTTTCGTATAGTGAATTATTTTCTCTTAGGAGTGTTAATCTCTACCGAGCTTTCTTTCGCTTAGTGCTGTTACAGTTGTTTAATTACACTTTGCAGCTTGTGCAAAGTTAATTTCTGCAAGTGCTGTTTCGTGTACACTTCGTCTATGTTTTATTACTTGTGTTGCGTGTTTTTGTATAGAATAAAGTGGCGTTAACCGTTATTAAGCTTGTCACCAAATAGATTTTTTTCTATAACAATGGACCATCGGGAAAAATCTACCGAAAATGTACAATTTTTATAAACATAATTTTATTTAGTGAATCAAATATTGTTTGACAACGGATTCTAAAACCCACTGCGCTTTTGTTCATGCGTTAGGTTGGGTTTAATTCGTAAAATAGCGGTGAGAGGAAAGATGAAAGGAGAGGATGTTTACATTTAACAATAAAATAAACTCGGATTACTCGCGGACTGAATTAAAATAATATATCAGAAACGATATGATATTCACATACACGTGAAAAAAATTGAAAAAAAAAAGGTATTTAAAAGGGTAAAAATCAAGATCAAAGAATAACGTATAATTCCGGAAATGCGCTCATCTTTCCGCGGTTCTCCCCTTAATGTGTCAGAATCGTCGAAAAGTGGTCGTCTCAGAATACTGAAACGAACAGTATATATGAATGAGATACTATTATTCCCCAAAAAATTGTTTTCATACTAGGTGTAATAATTTGATTTGCGATAAATAAAAGAATGAAAAGTGGAATTTAAATATGAAAGCAAAATTTCAAAATAAGAAAAATTGCATCAATGAAAATTGTAACAATTCTTTAGACAATATTCATTCAATAATATTTTATTATACGATCTACTATCAATCTCTAAGAATAAAAAAACTGATAAACCAACTTTTGTCATTTTTCATTGCTTTCAGAGATTAAAAAAATGAATTTTCCATGTATAATTTTAGAAATTTGTATATACCATGAAATTATAAACATTTTTAATGGAAATAACGGATCATCATTGATTCCCTCAACTCTCCATCAAAATTTCAAGCAAGTTATTGAAAGAATAAACTGAAGAAAAACTAATCTTTTGCTTGTAGTTTAGTTGAATGGACTTCACAATCTAATTGTCTGCAAAATTTCCTTAGAAGTCCCCTTTTATCATTTTAAGATGCAATGAGATTAAGCTACCTCTTGCTTTCATTTTCCTTAAAGTTAATAGAATTATTAACGATCGAAAGTAATTTACTTATATATCCTCTGTTTCATCTTTCTCTGAATGCCCCCGCACAAGGTATTTTTAAAAAATAATATTACATAGGAAAATTGATTTTCCTTGGAATTCTTTTGATGTGTGTCCTTATATTCCTAGAAAATATTGCCAAATAAGGTTAAAATAAAACTGGCTTTCCTTTTAAATAAATGTATTGACACAGGAGTAGCTTGATTATCCAAATAACGTTAATAAAAATAATCTGAAATAAGACTTTCATCTTAGAATACAAGCCCTAAGAGGTTATTTAAAACAAATAATGCCCTGAATTTTTTTATTTAATAAATAAGGGTAATTCAAAAGAACAATTTTAAAATTCATTAACATCAAAATGAAAAAAAGGGGGAAAATGCAAAAATTGAAATCTGCTATTGCAATTCAAATTATCATGTAAGATCATTATTTTTTTAAGTCATGACGTATCAATCCGACAGAAAAATATGATGTTCTCGCATATTTTGCAATGACCAACATTTAGAAAAGAGATGGTTTTTGAATATCTCAAATTCAATCGAGTTCTAAAATCTTTTTCTCTAGGTCAGAATTTTTTTTCTTGAAAAACAATAACAGTTTAAAACAAACCGGTTTTAAACAAACGCGTGACTATCATATCATGTATGCGTCGATATTTAGTAAACGATGGGGGTTTTGTCATTGCAAAATCTTTTAAGCCAGCTAGAAAAACTGAAAATTGATATAAACTTTTTGATACCCTCCTCGCTGTTTCGCGTTCATTCCCATTTTCTTCTCTGTGCCTCTTCGGGTGATAACATCTTACGATCCTGACCTTTTTTTGTCCAGACAAGATAATCTGGTCCATGGCAGACATTCGAGCAGAGTTTTTGTTGGCGATAAGTCGTCAAATGGGCAATTCGTTATCATTTTCTAATAACGCCAAAAGCGAAAATTTGATACCTCAAAAGTGATAAATCGCCAATTTTCTGCCCATGCATTTTGTGGCTTCACAAACCTCTAACCAAAACAAAATCATGCCCTCACAAGATATTTTTTTTTTCCAGTTTCTCAAGATGAAAATAATTTGACAGCTCCAAGCCGTGAGAAGCGTTATTATACAGTTAAGATATTTTTGAACAATACTAAACTAATGTTATTATACACTGAAAGCAAATGAGCATTTAACATGGTCAATCAAATAAATTCGAAATTCATTTTTTTTCTCTGTCTTTTACTGAAATGTGACACTTCAATTATTTATTATATTTCTCACATGGTGGATGAAACAATATTTATCGAATCACATAATATTGATTAATGTGTTTATATAAAGACCCAAAAAATATGAGAGATTCAATTATAATTATATTCACAGCATCATTATTACTTAGCCACAGGAGGTAGTTGACCGCCCACGAGTTAAACATATACTAATGGAAGCAGATTAACGTTTTACAAAATTGTTGAAAAACTGAATTTATTTTCCTAACTTATTTTCAAGTACGTAGTTTTTAAAAAATAAATCTCGTTTTTTTAAAGTTTATGTAATCGTGAAATTGAATATTTCTCAATGCCACAATCAGGTAGCGCTATTTCAACAGAATCAAAATTTTATTTAGTTAATTGATTAATTGAAATAATAAAATAATGAAAATAATAAAATAATACGCTATCATCCTGAGCATGCAAGCATCCAAAATTTCAAAATTGTAATATATTAAAAGCAGAACGAAATATTGATAACAAAATTTCTCTTTTACAAACTTGAAAATGGACAAGTTAAAATATTATTGAAAAATTAATAAGAATAATTATAAAAAATTAATTAGCAAACAAAAATTATTTTCTATATAAGAAAAGTAAAAGCAAATTCTGTGCTCATTTGAACCAAGCGCGCACAAACATGCCTACATTTATCTATATCAGAGGTATAGAAAAAAATCTATTATTTAACTAGCTTTCATATTTAAGAAAATAAGGTGAAATATATTTCATTGAAGAAATTATTTGCGTTCCTTTTTGCAGTAAAAAAAAAGTATTAGTATTGAAATTATTTTTTTCATGAGTTTTTAAAAAAAATTTCACATTTTATATCACCAGTTTTGTTTTAACATTAAAGATTTAGATCAAAATACAAACTCAAAATTTGCTTTAAAAAATTCTAAAATTACATTTGAGATTACAACCAAGATTTGAATCGACCTGTTTTTCAGTGTATTTCCTTCACGTAATAATTTTTAATATAATCAAATAATATTTCAAAATGCAGGAAGCGTTTGTATTCCAAATAAATCACACAATTATATAGGAATAAGATTCGATTGGTTGCTGCGCATTGTAATTCCTTAAATATTTATTAAATTTCTTGATTTAAGCAAACTACACTAAATGCATAACTTTCAGTAATTTTTTTAAGATTCATGTTGCGTTGACTTTTCTGATTCATTTAACAAATGAATTATGGAAATTAATAATGCAACAATATAGTGCAAATCATGGAATTAATGACGCAATTCTTTGATTCTCATAGAATAGTATCAGTAATTAATTAGCTTTTTTTTCCGGACAAAAATTATTTTTCAGTCAATAATATTGAGACTTATTATCTGTCATTTAATCAGAATTTTCTTCAGTTCAGCATCAGCTGAATATCTTTTAGATTGCTGATTCTCCATTCGTCGCGAATTCGTTATAACTGTCCACTTTCAGCTACGCCAGCCTTTTATTGACATTTGTGCCAAATCTCTTTTATGTCCTTATTTTCCTCTGTATTATTTAACAAAAAATGAATTTTAAAAATCAATAAATATCAATTAATTTTCATTAATTTCTATTAATTATATGCTTTTAGGTTATTGAAGTAATGAAATTCTGAACGTTTATGCCTCTGCTCTATTTTATTCAAGGAAGAATATCTAATATCCGTTATGTTAATTAATTTATTTATTTTCTATGACCATAGTAGTGAAATACTTTTCTCAGTTTAATCATATCAGAGGGTGATGAAGCTTTGACTTTAATACAAATATAGTAATATTACTTATAATTAAAAATTGGCACATTTTTTTTATTTTTTTCCCTTTTAATTTTATATAGAAAAATGAAATGTATATTTTAATTTGATTAGCCCTTCTAAATGAAACAAATTCCATATATATTTGCGAATAAAAGATTAGTGCACTTTAAAAGATTTTTATCTATAATTGAAAAGTTTATTTTCCCTTCTGAACTTATGCATTTAGTAATCTAATGCAGATTTTTTTCCATCTATATAGATATTACATCGATTTAATTTTCAAACGGAAGCATAAAGGCTTTTAATTATTTGATTAGGTGGCAGAAATTATAATATTTATTAAGAACTGTACAAAATATTCTTCTTTTAATATTTAAAAAGATAATTATTTTTCAAATTTACTTTCATAATTCGCAGCTTTAATTCTAAACTTCTACTTTTTTCATTTATTAAATTTAAAAACTGTTTGCATTAAATCTAAAAATGAATGTTTAGGATTCTAGTTTGTTTTCTCATTCTCAAAACGTCAACACTCTTTTAGATATAATATTATTCTTTAAAATTTCGATTTTAACAATGTTTCACATTCTAAAATTCCATGTCTTAATACCTTATTTTTGATATGGTATTAAGAAACCAACCTATTGTTGTTTCGTTGAATAGTCTATTTCCAAATGGAAATAGTTCTATTAATACTGGAACTCAACATGTATTATTTTATAAGAAACTAGATACTCCCTTTTATTTTAGTATTGTTATGTAAATGTATATTATTTATATGATTCAAATTTAAATGTATCAGGATACCTTATTGGTCTTCTAAGAAGATTTGTGGATTCTTCATTATTTGCAAAGCTCTTTAAATTCGATTCAGAATTCCATTTTCGTTTACAGACCTTTTCTGTTTTCAAATAACTCTATAATACCAATTGTATTATTGACATAGAAAAAAATTGTGTTCTTTAAATTTCAACAATGCCAGTGCAAAGGAAAAAAAAAGAATTTTCTTATTGGTAAAATTATATTATATTGAGTGTATTTTGATATTCTATCATTTACATTATACATTTAAAAAAATTAGCGAAGATTTTAATTATTTTGTAGAACAGCGAAATAAATGGATTTTCGAATCCCTCGAATCTCACAAATCCTATGTTTATAAACTTAAGTAAAAAATGTTTATAAACTTATGTAATTACAGCGAGTATAAATGATATAAAAATAAGCATTTAATTATATACAGCAACTAATTAAAAGGTATTTTAGCATTTTGTAAGAATAGTTCATAATCATGAGATTAAAATTTTATTCAGATATAATTATGTAGATTTAACTTTTTCCGAATAGTTCTCAACATATTTATTTGAACATCAACAAAATAAATAAAACTTGTAGGTAATGATATAACGATTTCTTTATTTAATATAAGCAAACTTTTATTAAAATCTATCATCATTTAAAATTATTTCTTTTATATATATAGCAAAATGCGATAAAAGAAAATAATCGTCAAATTTTTTTTATTTATTTAATTAATTAATTTTGTTTAAATATTTAAAGTTACACTTTATATCCAATTATGAAAATGATATAAAAATAACATAAATGATGAACTATAAAATATAAAAAAGTGCACCGCTGCAAATACCTTTAGCTGTGTATTTAAAATCTTCATATCCTAATTTTAAGATGCTTATTAAGACTTTTCAATAATTATTTAAAAAGTTTATTATTGGAGCAAGGCAGAAAATTATTTGATTAGTTTAATTATTATTACATATTTAATTTTCGATAACCTATATAAATAAAATTGAAATTGATGGATTATTTATATAGCATAAAACATCCGTAAATGAGATTTCATAAGTATTTCATAAACTTTCTTCAAATTCTGGTGTCAAATACTGCTAAGTTTTAGGGAAGTTTCTTGACATCAAATTAAAAAGTAAAATTTTTATTAATAAAAAAGTATGTTTTTATATATGAACAACATAATTTTATATTTAGCTCTGACAATCTTAATGAATAATAATGATGTATTTCTCTTCAAGTCGCCATATTTATACCACGAAGTTATTCTGTATCATTCTTAAAAAATTACTTTGAACTTAATGAAATAAAAATTAGCTTTCGGTAGTTTTTTAATATTTCGAGAAGTTATTAAATTTAAAAAATACTTAGTATAACAGATATTATAGTTTTAATAAAAATGATGTTGCAGATTATAAGAGAATTTTCTTATTATGTTTTAAATTATATATTTATCTTTTAGATTTTCACATTAAAATATTATGTACTTTTTACAATATTAATATTACAAATTTTAAAATTGTTCATCTATATGTGCATCCGCATTTCGTTTATTAATATTATTGGATGTTTACATTCTTACATATGTTATTTACACCACGAAGATGACAATAACGGATGAACTGTATTATGCGAGATGTATGAGTAATGTTATTTCTTCAAATTTTGCTTAGATTTATTGAAGTTCAAAGAGCGCTTAGAGCCTATTAATTAAAAAAAGTTACTTTGTTTATTATTGAAAAGAATTAACTCCAGGGTAGATGGGTGTATCAGTTAGTGCAGACTATATTTAACAAGACAAAGTCAATAGAAAACCCTTCATAAAATCTATCCGTATAAAAATAAAATAATTTGAATTTGTTTGGATTTTTCTGGCGCAAAAGCCATGGTTTTGACTATGCTGAACCAAGTTTAAAATCATTCAATGAACAGTAATTAAAAACAAATAGTGTATAAAAGTATTTAAAAACTACCACGTTTATATGAGTGCATAAAATTAAAATAACTTTAGAGATAAACTGTTTTTTTTTTTTCTAAACTGAAGTTACCAGTTAATATAACTTTGAAAGCTAACTAGTAACTTCAGTTTCCAAAAATAATTCAAAAGGATTACAATCTTATCCGTATACTGAATAACGGAAGGAGCAAGAAATTATGGATAATAAGTGAGAAAATTTTCTATTCTTTATACATGTAGTTGATTATTCAAAATTTCAAATAAGATATTCTCAGTTTCTATTGAAAAAAATACGAGTAAAAAAGCAGAGAAAAAATAATAAATTGGATAGAAGCTTTTTTTAAATAATTTTCATCGAACATAATTCTTTTCTTAAAAATATTTCTTTTCTCATCCCAATCACCGGCTTGAATTAATTTACTGTATATTTTTAATGTAAATATTGAATTTGACACATTTATCGTTCTTTTAATTTCGATTTTCCTGCTGCACTTCAGTAATACTGAATAGTACTGCCAATATATTATCTATCTTTTTTAAATTAATAATCTATTTAAGGCGGCGGTTGTTATCAGAAAAAAAAAAAAAAAAAAACATTGAAAACTGAAGGAAATTTCAACAGCTCATACCCACCATTTCAGTCATTTTACTCGATAGTACTCAAAGCATATTATTTCGTGTGGTGTCGCCATCTATTGGTGAATTTTTATACTAATTGGTTTATAACGTAAAAATTAATGTTCAATAGATACGAATAAAGCAATGGCGATTAAATCATACTTTCGTAACATTTTTACTAATATATATATATATATATATATATATATTTATATTTCATATGTAGAGTATAGTTTAAAATAAATATATTACTATAAACATATTCCACAGATAACATTTTCCGTTAACATTTTAGTAGAAAAAAATAGATAATTTTGTATTGCATATATTTTAAATATTTATAGTTACAGATTTAAAACTCATAATTTTTTAAATCATTTTTTAATAAAGACTGTAAAATATAGTTAATTAGAATCAGATTAAAAAAAGTAGATTTAAAGAGAAGAAAATTTCTTGTTGCAATTAAGAAGAAAGCCAATCAAAATTGATAATATTAAATAAACTGAATGTATTAAACAAGGAATACTTTTTTAATGCAACGAATTATACTAAAGCATTCATAACACTGTCATGAATGTTTATTTTAAATTGAATGCGATTCATAAAGATAAAATAATCATGAATAATCAATAATTTCCATTTGAGATTGTGACTAAAGTTTTGTAATAAGGAAAAACATAACAGACTATTTTTTTAAGAAATATCTATTTCTTATTAACATAGTTTATTGCTTTAAGCAGATGAATAAACCGAAGAATTATGTCATGAGTTTATGGTCAAATTTTTTGTCTTAATAATAAAAAAATTACATGAATATGCGTGTGTATGATAGCGTTCTACAGACTGCTGGCTTAGATCTATCAAATTTGACGCCTATATATTTTGAAGGTATGTAGCTATATATATGTAGCAAATTTTTGAAATTTTAAGAATTTAATTAAAAATTAATGCCAAATTTTGACGTTTCCACACGATAACTATTTTAGCACAAAGGAAATTTTTAGATCGATTTAAAATTAAAAATATTATCTCTTTTTAATGATACCAATTTATTTGCAGTACATTTCTTTAGACAAGATTTAATTAATTCTTAAATATTCTTAAATATATTTCACAACGATATTTTCACTGCCGTCAATGAAAACAAAATCGTTTCCATTGTTCTTACGAATATTTCATCCTAGATTTTACACCCAATAACGATAAAACGATAAAGATTCGGCTTATTTTTTTTACTGAATAAGTTTTTTTCTGTTTAAAGTAAAGCTTTAATGAAAATTTTTAATATTATTACAATTATAGCTAATGTTTAACTTCAGAAGGAAAAAAAAAAGATTCTTCTAATTCATCCATTATTAATTACTTTTATACTTTTGTCTCTTTAGCGTAACATTTTGCTTTCTTATTAAAGTATGCTGATTTTTTTTGAGTAAGATTTTGAGTTGAGATTTTTTCATTGAATAAGAAAAATATCTGATGAATAATCCTCATATATTACAGAAATCATGAATTATGTTCAATAATACATCCAAAATTTCAATGTTGAGTTATCTTTGTTTCTGTCCATTTATTTTTATGAATGAGTTTCTATTCAGAAAACATTAACTGGATTAATTGAAAATTAATCATTTACCTTCTTAAAGGAAACAACAAATTTTAAGTGAAATAAACAGAAAATTAGAGATGCTGGACAGCGCAACAAACTTGACTGCAAACGGTTTTTTTAAAATGTCGGAGTAACATGTTTAACAAAATTTTACAATTATATACAAAATTTACAATTACATACAGAATTTTTAAAAATCATAAATATTAAACAAAAAAATAAGTATAACAGACTTTACAAACATAAGCAGTAATTCATGCGAACAAGCTGATTGCTTAAGGCGGTTTGTAAATAAAAATTTAAAAAAAAAATTCGTTCCTCTGAAAGCAAAAATTAAAATACCTTAATAAAATACAAATATTTTAAAAGAAATTTTAGTCAAAATGTGCATTAAGGAAAAATATTTGAAATAAAATGTTAAATGTTCTTCCAAAGTGAGCTTCTAGTTCAAAAAAAATGTTTCTGGTTTTTTTTTTATCTTTTAAAATCATGAAATATTTAAAAACAGGAAATTTTTAATATTTTACGGAATTCGCAAATTCAAACATGGTTATTTATGGGTTCCAGTTCAGTATCAGAGATCAGTTTCAAGACTTCTATTTTCATTTTTTATAGATAATTTTGAAGAATGCTACTGATTTTTTTTCAATTTGCAATCCGCAACAATTTTTATTATTATCCACTTAATAGCACACAGTCTTTAAGTACATAAATAATATAATTAGAAATTTTAATAATTAATAATGTTTTTATTATTTTTATCATTTAATTGTTTCTACAAATTCTGTGAAATTCTACAATACATTTGCTGCATTGTTGTCTCAAACTTCTTGATTGAAAAAATAGAATAATATGGGGAAAATATGGAAGAGTATGGAAATGACATCCATTTCCCTACTCATTTTCGTGTTAAATTTCTTGCACATACTCAAAAGGTTAAGAATAGAATCAAACTTAGGACAATTCAAATTTTATTCTATATAAAACGCATTTTTGTATAGTTAGATCCATGAATCGATATTTCGTCTTGTTGAACAGCAGAATCAGGTACTTCTAATAAATAAATTCATTGTTGAGGTGCAAAGTCTTAATACTCAAATATTTGTAGATAGCTCTAAGAATTCCTTTTTTTAACTTTAAAAGGTAATGAATATATGGTAATTAAATTTAAAATATTTCATTCTATGTCATTTCTTTTACCTTGTTCCCTCAAAAAAAAAAAAAAAAAAAAAAAAAAATTTTTTTAAAATTTTTTTTAAAATTACACTCAAAATATTTAAACCCACCGAGTTAGTCTAAATTGCACTAAACATATAAACATATTTTAAAGCAATTTATAGCCATATGGCATCATTTCCTTTGCCCAAATCAACGTTTTATGTAATGATGCACGAGGATTTATGGCATGATTTGTTTAATACTCAGAACTGCTACATGTAAAGCAAACCATGTGCCAGTATATTATCTGATTAATTTTACAGAATCATTTCATGCTGCCGTCGATGTCATAATAATGCAAATGTCGAAAATGAAAGTATATTGAACAAATGAAGTAATATAAATGATTTCATGTTTTAGATTCATTCTTTATTATGAGCCATAGTTTGAAATATTTTTTATTACAAATGTCTTTTCCCAACAGTTTTTACAATGTATGTAACAAATATAAACAAAAAACACCGAAATATTTCAATCAAAACATGGATCTAAATAAAGTCACTTTCATTACAGTTTTTGCAATTTTTATGATAAAACTATCTAAAAATTTATCATCAAAGTGTGTTAATTAGGAATTTTAAGAAATTCCATCCGAATCAATGTAGAAATCGATATCTATATTTTTGAACAAAAATTTTAAATATTTTTTTAGTTTTAAAAAATATAATATAAACCTGTAATAAAGTCACAAGTAGAGGAAACTCATTTAAAAGAACTGTAGAGTTGTAATACTCAAAACCTTTTTTAGTGTAATTAAAATCCGTATTTTGTTTCTCATTTCCTCTTGATATATAAATTCATAAACAGCACGATATAATTTTTTTTACTAGAACTCGCAAATTTAAAGAAAGAGACTGCAGCAAAAACGGCATCTCTCCTTTAGAAAATGCATAAAGCCCTTTGTGTAAATGAATAATAAAGCACAACGTTCAACGTTCACCTGTAGTTAATGAAAGGCACATATAGTTGGTAAAATAGCATCCATTTTTGGTGCTGCGCAAGCGCATTTAAAAAATATATAATAAACACCCTCATTCGTTTCGCTTAACACCAAGTGTGAAAGAGATGGAATTTTCTGCATTGTAATATCTCCGATCCTTATAGAGACAACTGAAAAGGGAATTCAGAAGAATTTCTACCGCAAAGAGAGAGAGAGAGAAAAAAAAAATTCGCAAACTGAGAATGTGATTTGAATGCAAATAAAAAAATGAATAACGATAAAAAATTAATTGAAAAGTGTTGTCATTCGTTTTTTTCATAAATGAATTCAAAAGTAAATCCTATCACATATATATTTTAAAATTACAGTTGCTTGACACTTTTTATCGCTTAATCACAATTGAATAAAACTTTAAAACTGAGAGTGAAGAACGTAAGATAAATTACCTGAAACGATTACTTTGAAGTTTGATTTTTGTTTAAAATTACTCAAAGCACAATTTAGTTTTTTTTTCAGTATAAATTTTCGTTAGACAAAAATTGTGCTATTCTTATTGACTAATAATTAAAATATTGAAAATTGATTAAATAGACAAAATTTAAATTATGCCTACAATCATCACCATGACATGTTAAGACAGATGTGTATTCCACTTGGCTACAATGGGCGAACCGTTATTTAGTTATTACGATATTTTACTAACCAGTTTTGATTAATTTTCTCAGTATGGTTTTTCACAAACAGAGTTAAAAAATTTATTGCATTCAAGTAACAAACACATATATGTAAAAAAAGTTTTCTGTATTAAATATCTAAATACTCAAAAATAAAATTCGATAGTTTTATCGAAAAGACGATGAAATTAATACTTAAGAAAAATAAATAATTTCTAAGCCGATATTGAAAACGAAATACGAAATGAAATTTTTTCATATTTTATTCATTTATTTTTGGCGATTCATTTAATTACCTATTTCCTTATCCATTCAGGAAATGAAAAAGGCAAGGAAATTAAAACGAACCCAGTTTTAAAAAAGAGCAAATTCATTCACATATGCGTAATAAAAAAAATGAGAGCATTATTTACTACCAACGAGTCTCTGGGGAATCATGCGACAAATACAGTTTTGTTTAACTAATTCAGGAGCGCCCTCAGTTATTAAGTTGAAATTCGCCATTTTACAAATTAGAGAGTGAAAAATCGATGCGTTTCGCATCTGCACTTGAGTAACCTTGTTTTCGACCTCAATGTACGCCGTGCTTAACTTCTTAATTAACGGATAGGAGAATTAGACTGATTCCCCGAGGTGAAGTACATTAATTAACGGAAAATTAATTAAAACCTGACAAATATTGCGATGTACAAGCATTAAAACTGCATTGAAATCTTTAAAGACTTTGTCAGTGGAAACTGTGTAAAAATACTTAAAGGGAAGCGTATTAGACGGTTCCCTTTTCTTCAATACCTCGAGATTATTGAAGTTTATGAAAAGATAAAAATGCAGCTTATGATGATATTAATTAAAATAAAATGAACAAAGAGCTTCAATTTTGTGAGTATCTTGTAAATTGATTGAGAAATTTCAAATCAAAATTTAATTGCGTTTACTTTCAATTTTATTTTTTAAAGTAATTATGCATCAGAAAACCAGTAAATGTCTTTTCAAATGGAGCTTATGAGTAAATCATTATATATTATCCCTAGAAATGAAATTAGTAATTGTCTTTTCAAATTCTTAAACGGAATTTATGAGTAATCATTAAATTTTTGTATATTATCCCTAGAAATGAAATTAACAAATTTTTCATGGTATTTTTTCTATTTTATGATTTTGATTTATTTGTTAGATCACTATTTAATTTGAAAACTATAAAGGAATTATTGAAGAAGGGCTTTCTAATCTGAAATCAGTCTTTCTAATCCGAACACACAGCGAACCCCTTGACAGACTTAGTTCAAAATTTGGTACAGATTTGCAGTTTAGATGCTTAATCTAGGTACCGACTTTGCTTCATCTAGCTCATTTAGTTTGAATTCAGGACAGATATCCTTTGAATGAATTTCGGACGAAATTTGACAGAAATTTGTAAATGGGTTGTAAAAATTTTAAACCAAATTTCATCCTTCTAGGTCAAAGCGTTTTTTTAGCGATCGTGTTTACACGGACAAGCATATTATAAAAAAAATTAGTTTTCGAACTCAAGAGATATTTGGAAACGTGGATATTCGTCAAAAAGTCAAGTTCGGATATTTTAAGGATTACAATATTTTCTTGTGATATGCTTCATATAAGAGGAAGCAAAAATACAAGGACAACGGTAAAGTTAATGCTTTCTTCTTGAAGGTATATCCTTTCTGCAAACATGCTTAATTTTAGGGGGGGAGGAGGCGGATATTTTATCCAAATTTATCAATTTCTGAACTGATTTAAGGTGAATGATATTCTAGATTTGATACTTATTTCTTTTCGTAACTGAAAATAATTCTCGATAATTATTTTTAAATAAGGAAATAATTTCATGTGCTAAAATTTTGAGTACTTTAAAATATGGATGATTAAACAGGATGTACTGTTAATGGACCGACAAACTCAGAAAATTGTTAGTAGCCATTAATAAGAAGAGAAATTTCATTAGAATATAAAGTTGCAAGCCAAATTGAGAGGATGAAAATTCCAAGGGGGGGGGGGACTACAAGTAGGTTTCGATTTCACACTAGAGCGACAAAAATTATAATAATAACTACAAAAATTGGATTCATTATTTAAAGATTTGTTGCAAGTGGCGGACAATAACTTCACTGCACTGTTTACAAGTAATTTCTAATTTCTGGAGGCACTCGAAGAAATTAGGTATATTTTTGATGCCTGCAGCATTAATGACAATTAGAACTATGAGATCATCCGTTGTGTCCATAGCCATAGCACAAACGCGGTATTTAAAGTAATTTCATAGGAAAACATGGATTGCGATCTATCTAACATAGAAGTAAATTTCGTCCAGTTGACATTCTTGGGTATGTCAACATCGAGGTGATGACGCATTTTGCGTGGAAAATGTAGTTCAGTTTCATTATGAATGAACCATATGTCTTGTTGTATTGTGGCTGGGACATTTTGCAAAAAAAAAAAAAAAAAAAAAAAAGTGACAACACTTTCCAAAAAAAAAAGTACGTTGCTTCATTCAAGTGTTATTATAGAAAGAATCCCAAGAAATAATCATCCAAGATTCCTGTCTACATTTTAACTTTAAAGTATTCGATGGAGATTTCCATGACACCATGGAAAGGTGATTTTCCATCATCACGTGTGCGTATTATGTGTGTTGACGATATTTTTTAGATTTAAAGTAAAACTTTTAGCGATTTTTTTCCTACCCGACATGGTAAGTGACACCATATTCCATCGCATTTCTGTTCCTCTTGATGCCTACAAACAAATTTTTGAGTTCACTTTCAAAAATTCAAAACGTCACTAATGGAGCAACTTGTATTTATAAAATACAAGGATTGCAATAACAGTTAATACAGTCTTCAGTTTGAATAGTACAAAATCTTGACTACTTTCCATTTACATATGGTTAATATATTGATTCGATTTTGTTTCTCTGAAAACTCATTTCATTTCATTCCATAATAGCTATAGCGTACTAATGACGCGTTAGATATGATTCTATTATCATCTTTACTCTTACTCAACTATAAATGATGAAATTATTAGTTTTGACGAAATAAATCTAACAACTAATATATAGTTCCCGATATCTATCTAAGCAATACATATAACTGTACATTTAAATATATGCAACTGAATGAATAAAGCGAATTTCAAAAGTTTAGAACCCATTGCAGTTTAAATGTCTAATTTATTATTGTTGCGCATTTTTAATTATTAATAAGCAAAAAAATAAACAGCGTTCAAATAAAGAATAACATATTTAAACTGTGTTTGCAAATATCAGTTCATTCATGAAAAAAATAGAATCTATTGTTCATTCTGTATGCTGAAATTATTTTTGTTTATTCTGAATTAATGATAAAAAAATAATAGCAGTATTCAAAATAAAAAGTTATAGACTATGTTAGTTTCATGACTCACTAGGAACAAATACGACTTTTTTCTTTTGTCTATTTTATATTTATATTTGTTCTATTTTTCATGTCAAATAAATATTTTCTTCTTAATTCCTTAATGTACAATTTGTTGACTCTACAAACCAAAAACTCCCAAATGTTATAATTACATTTTATTATTCAAATATTTACAGAAATAACGTTACTTTTTTTTTTTCTAAAATCAATTCATGATTTCATATAATTACCATCCTTCTTTGTTGCATTGCAATTATTCATTGATTTATTTTAAGACATAACTACCTGGATATACACTGTTTTTCCTATGCAAAATAACAATCTTAATAGTATTGATTCTGCTTATACAGGGGGTTGCCTAATTCGACCGAGAAATTCAGAGGAGTGATAGTAGGCATCAAGAGGATAAAGAATCACCATACGACATGGGGTCCTAAATGACGTTTAGGGGGTGAAAATCGTGAAAATATAGGCAGTCGGAAAACTGTTGAAAACTAAAAAATTAATTAAAAAATAACAAATGGCGTTTTAACTATGGTTTTTTTTAAGTGAAAGCACATTCTTAAAGGCTAGTTTTCATGAAAGTAACATTCTGATTTGATGAAACAGGGGATTATTGAAAACGAAAATGTAGTTTATAACCCTTATCTGCAAAAATATTAAAACTTTAAGAAAAACAAAAGCTTGAAAATATAACAAATTTTATACCCTTTAATTTGATATAAGTCTGTAGTGTGAAAATTGAGGAGGTTTTAAGATATTCAATAAAAACTAAAATGTTTACTGAGAAACATCGCTGCATCGCTATCAGTGGGACGTTCGGGCATAAGATACAGTACCAACAGATGATCTCCGAAAATTCCTGCCCAGATGTTAATACTAAATTTGTGTTGCACGTTCGACAAGATAGTGATATGGGGATTTTCGGATAACCGAAAATCCCCATGTGCATTGTGCGTGTTGAAGACGCCTTCTCTAATAAAGCAGGCTTCATCTGAGAATAAAATTCTTGCAGGAAAGAGTGCATCTTCCTGTGTGGCACCAAGCATCCAGTGTGTGAACTCCATCCGACGTGGGAAATCGTCATCGCAAAGGAGTTGGACTTTCTGCAAGTGGAAGGGGTACAAGTTTTCAGCGCGCATGACGACTTTCCACACCATTTCATGCCGAATACACAATTCAGCTGCAACTGATTAACGTGCTTGTCGATGGGGTATCGGCAAAGCTCTGCAAAACTCGGTTTTTCAGGTGCGCGCACACTGCATTCTTACCCTGCATTTGTCCTCATTATTTCGACGGATCCTGTCTCCCGTAACCATTGATCAATGTTTGCAAAGCTGCTGTGGTGTGAACAACGCTTACTTGGATATTTCTCTTGGTATATTCTTTGTGCTAGGCGTCCATTACCATCCACTCAGCTGTAAATTAAATGCATATCCGCATATTCGCCATTCGTGAAATCTGACATCTTGTTTGCGAATGAAACTTATCGACTATCAATTCTGCACTGCTCTTTAATGAATACAAACTGCTTTGATAGTCCTCGAACCATTAATTCTGAAATGCTAGCTGCTTTTATATTTCCTCGAACGCATGCAAAATTTACATACGAGAAAGATTCTTCTTCTCGACTACCTTGTTCCAAATCCTGGCATTCACAGAGCCATTCTCTTCGCCAGACTAATTGTCTCTTCGATGTCTGTTTTTGCGATTTTAACAGAATAAATGTCCCCTGCGTCCCTATGTTTTATGATAATTTTTCAACTCCTTAATGCCTACTATCACTTCTCTAAATTTACCTTCCGAAATTGGCAACTCTCTCTGTAAATATCGGTGCCGATGTTGCAGCGATGTTTCCCGGCAAACATTTTAGTTTTTATTGAATATCTTAAAACCTCCCCAGTTTTCACACTACAGACTTATATCAAATTAAAGTGTATAAAATTCCTTATATTTTCAAGCTTTTATTTTTCTTAAAGTTTTAATATTTTTGCAGATAAGGGTTCTAAATTACTTTTTCGTTTTAATAATTTACGACTTACTGGTTCATCAAATCGGCATGTTACTTTCATGAAAAATAGCCTTTAAGAATGTGCTTTCACTTTAAAGAATTCATGGTTGAAACACCATTTGTTATTTTTTTATTAATTTTTTACAGTTTGCAACAGTTCTCAGTCTCCCTATATTTTTGCGATTTTCACCCCCTAAACGTCGTTTGGAACCCCATGTCGTATGGTGATTCTTTATCCTCTTGATGCCTACTATCACCCCTCAGAATTTGTCGGTCGAATTTGGCAACACTCTGTATAGTATACGATGTAAAATATTGTAGCTGCTTTTAGTCTATATAATTTACATGTTAGTTTACCACAAGATTTAACAGACATCACAGTTTAAAAAAATTACAGTTTTGGCGTAGTAAAGATTGCAATCAATATTTTTTAACAGATCATCATTTAAATTTTGTATTTGGATATAGCTTTAGCTTATAGCTTCTTTTATAGAAAAAAGAATTCATGTTTATATTTTCTACGAATTCTTGCCAAATGTTTCTTGTATCTTTATCTTTACTTATAATATAGATAAATGTGTATTTATGCTCTACATGCTAAATCGTTTGACGTATAGCTACCAAATTTCGTCATTTTCTCGAGATAACTTCCGAAAATATTACAATACAAAAATAATTTTTTCATAAACTTAAAATTTTGAAAATTATCCTTTAATCTCATTTTTAACATATAAATTAAGTTTCTATTTTTAATCAACTTTTTAAAGTATTTTCCAACTATTTAGTTTCTTGGAATAAATTGCTGTAAAATATGCTAAATTAAAAATAAAGCTGAATCTGCACGGGCATATTTCGCATGCACTGGAAAAATTAACGCTTATCAAACTGTTGCCATAAAATTGACAAAAATTCAAGTCAAAAATTGAACTCTTATTGCAAATTTCGCAAAAAATGCAAATTTTGACACATTTTCATCAGATTTGAAATGCGCATGATATTTTCTAGAAAGATAAGAAGAAGTAAAAAAGGACGAAAAAAAAAAACGCTTCCTGTAAACTTGAAAAAAATAAAAATACCTTGCATTATTAATTTAATAATTCTATAATATTTAAAGAAAACATGGTTTTTATATATAGAGAATATCCACTATAATTGCGTCCCAACACTTAATTTCTAAACAGTTATTATTAGGCATCTAACAGAAAAAAAAATGAAATAATTATTTTCATGCAGTTGGTATCAATACATTTTCTGATGAATAACGGATTTTATATTTTTATACTGATCCGGTCCTCGGAGACAAATTTAGTAAAATATTTTTTGAGGCACTAAAATTTTAAATAATAAGAAAGAGTGAAATTAACTCTAAAAATGGGTGATTTATGAAAATTCAGATATTACCAACCTATACAATTGCGCGATTTTAGAACATTCCAATGACCATCTCAAAGAAAGATAAGCCAACCAGCTCCTGAAGTTTCCCAAAGGTTGATTAGTTAAAAGTTATGAAATTGTTGATTGTCCTTAAAGAGATATATTCAAAAACTTCATAACTTGTCAGATTTGATCACAGAGTATATATGCCTTTTTTTAAATTTAAGAGTTGGAGTGTCAAAAGTGTCTTCCTGATTAGGATTTCTTAGGACCAACGACTACAGAAAATTTAGACTTCATAATTTTTTCAACAGTATATCTTTTGACTTAATCAAAATAAATTATTATCGTATTCGTCATTTATATTTTTTTAATTAAATTCAAAACTGAAATTCATGAAGTATCAGAGAATTTTTATTGGATATTTTTTGAGATATTGCATAAATTATGAAAACACTCTAGTGTTTATAAGACTGAACTCATAAACTGGCAATTGCTAAACGATTCTGCTTTCAACAACTTCTAAAAAAATCGTTTGGTTTCAGCAGAAAAAGTTTTTGCATGAATTGAAGAAGAATCACCTTCTGTTACAAATAAAAGTTCAAATTTTAAGTGAGTTAACAGAAAAGTAAAGAAATACAAAGTACGAAACAGCGGAGACTTTTATAATAGAACGAATTTCAAACTGCTAACAAACCTAAGTTACATAAATTATTTAATTGAAGATTTTACAGAGCATTCATCTCCACAGACGACCAATATAGAAAATAGAAGCAATGTTTAATTCCAATGAAATTCCTCAGTAAAGAAAACAAAATCCAGCTTAACATCAAAATATAATTCGACAAACTATCAGAAACATAAAAATATAACAAATTAATTTCATATGCTGAAAAATTTGTAGAGAAATTAAAGCTATAAAGTGTCACAAAATATATATTCTGATTTACATTTAAATATAAAATAACTTTAACTGAAATTCATATTTGATTATTGATTCAATTCGGGCAATGATCAATACGACCCGACGTAGTTCAAAGCTGGATATTAAACTACAACATAAAGCCAATTCACATTATGTATCGTGTTTACCCACGATAGATCAACGAGATCTAATTCACTCGCTTCTCATTATGTGGCATCCAAATTATTGATAGCAAACGTGACGAAACCACTTTCATTATACTTGAATGACCCTCTCGTGTTGTGAGAAGGTACAGGCTAAATACATCATTGTGACGGTTGTGAAAACTTAATGACCGCTTTGATCATGTGATTTCGAGCTATGACCAGTCGCGATGATATTCACAAGCAAGTAATGACAATGAACAAACTGGTGATCGATTGGATTTCGATTGTAGTTGTCTTAGAAATCAAAATTTCTCGAAGATTTCATTTTTTTTATATATGGTGTCATTAATAAGAGCGGGACTATGGTTCAAGTACCAATATTCTATGTGGTAGACATAAGAGATTTTTTATAAGAATTAGCTGTGTATGTCAGGGGAATTCTAATATAAAGTGGTAAGTAGCAGTGGAACAAATACGACAAAACAATTGTTAACAGAGTCGCAGAGATTCAGTGAATATTCATTTGCAGAAAAATATTCTTGAGATTCAATGAATAACAGGAAGTGCAGTTTTCCCTTATAGTGAAGTGAATTTTTAATTCTAAAATGCTCACACATCAATTTTGTTTTCGCGCGCGACCTCTAGTAAACTATGTGACAACGTGGCAACAAGAAAGTGCTAATGATGCTATAATTATAGAGACGTGATTATAAAAGCAAGAAGACTTCATTCAAAAAGTATTCAGAATAAATTTAAATTTTAAATATTTATTAATGCTATACTGTTTTTACTCTTAGGTACCTGTTTTGTTTCTTAATTTTTTTTATTATGGAATATCAGTATGATTCGATGTTGCTAACTTGGAAATGAGACAGCAAATATTTGTAAATATTTTGCAAATAACTTTATTCGGATTTGATTAAATTTTTGTGTTTTTACAGTTTCCCCACAGTTCGATTGCTATCCTAAATAACCTTATAGAACGATGTCGTCATTCAACAAGATTAGAACGTCATACTTATTAACTGTCTATTAAATAGAAAATGATGATGGAGAAAGAAAAGGTGCAGACAATCTTCAGCCGTCGAAAAGTAAATGAAAGATGAATTTTTTTTGCCTGAAAGTATTTATTGAGTGAGAAAAAATTGTTATTAGTAACTTTTAAGTTAATGACTCTGCCATTTGAATCGCGACTATTTCACTGCTAAAATTCGATTACGTAATGCCCTTTAGGAGTCTGTAACATCGCTGTCCCGCATAGTATGTTTTCTAGTAAAGAAGATAGTTTTACAGATAGCTCTATTGGACATTGAATGGATGCCTGACCGATGACTCCGGATTTAGCAACAAATTTGGCTACGAATTTGGTCCCATTGCCAACAAAAATGAAAGACACAGAATATTCGATAATCTTAAAGATAGCTTCATTATTACTTCAGTTTTGATATTTATGATAGAATATTTGTGGGTAATATAAACAGGAATCAAGAGAGATATAAACGGTGGAATCAAATCAAGTCAATAGTCATGATGAGCTCAAGTGAGTAGTCGAGCGAAATCTCGATTAGGAGTGTTGCTCTTCAACGATTTCTCTCTGAGCGCTTCTGTTTCTTGGGGTTGTTTAATAATAATTTCTTGTTTGTGTGTTGCTGTTTACTGTAAATGCTGTTTTCGAGTACGTTTATTACCGGAGGAGCTCCATACTTTCTTGTAAAATGAAACATTGTTATCTGTTACTATGATTGTTGGACTTTCTTACTCTACACCACCGATGCTGATTTTTTTATAAAAGTATATTTTGTTCCAGGCACATTCTTTATTCGAATTACGAATACACCTAGTTCTATTAAAACTTTCTGCGAACACATCAAAGATAGACAAGTTTATTAATAGAAAATATTTAACTAATAAACATAGGTGTACAAAACTAATAACATAATAGGAATAAATAATTTAAATTATTAATGTTTCTGATACAATATTTTTCGAATATGGGCTCGATTCAATGACGGGAAATTAAAATTTAATTTATTAGAAAGCTAATGACTCGAATGGATTTAATTTTGTTAGTTTATTTTGAAGAACATACAATCCTATCTTTTCTTAAGAGGAATAATTTTTCTTCTCAGCTAAGTCTCAATATTTTCTAAGGCTGAAAATTACTGCAATTCTTTGAAACAAAGGAAGTCCTCCGTTTAGACAGGAGACAGTAACAGGTAGAATGTTCCAAGGACAGGAAATACGAATAGAAGGAAACGGAAATGAAAGAGGGAAATAAAATAGAGTATGCCAATTCGTAATGATCGAAGATAAATACAGCAAACATTGCTCTGAAATCACAATACTTCAATTAAATAAAAATTATTTTAAATTTTTTTCTAGGATAACAACAATGATAATGTGTGTTACATATCTTAGCAATTGAGCTTTGAAAATAATCGAAAATTATTATTAAAATCTAAGAATCCATTTCATCCTAAATTTCCGTTTCTAACTATTCAGCTTAAACTTTAAGGCTGGAGTCAAGTCTTAAAAGGAGTCATTTCCACTAATAGCTACAGAAAAGAGCGTTTTACTCTAGTCCAATCCAAATGAAACATGTGTACATTGCAGGATAAAAATAAGCACTTCGTAGTGATTTTTTAAAAATTTAAATGAATTAAAAACTTAGAGAAATCTTCACGCTTTTTCCGCAATAATATTCAAAAATATTAAAATGTAAAAAAGATTTTTTCATTATCTTGAAATTAAGAAAGTATATTTTTAACGATACCAAATTTTTGATTCATAGTTTTTTTTTCTTTTTAATTACCTTTTAAAAATATTTTTATGATATTTTGCAATATATTTCAATTTCGAAATGAGTCTCGAACCATTTTATTAATGCAACTAATATTTCACCAAATTTTTTTTCCTATTTATGATGATGAAAATATTTTTGCACCATCAGTTTATTTTTTTCATGCTGAAAAGGGTTTTCAGTACAAGATTTTGCAACAACAACAACACAAGATTTTAATAAAAGTTTTGAAATTTTCTTGTATTTAAATTAACGCTAAAATTCAGCATTACGTAACGGTGGAAAAAACTTTAATGCATTCATTTTTAAATACTTCAACTTTTTCCTGTGATATAATTGGATATACAAAACTTTAACCGAAAAATAGGGAATGCATAACACAGTCACCGAATGGTGTACGGCTTCTAAAATAATACGAGTTTTATGTATATCAGAATTTGAAATTAAAAAATATTTTGTTGGGGAAAACATTAAGACAAACTCTCACAAATCATTTAACTGAAATTTTTAGCAATCATTAACCCGGAGAATCAACTGTTGGCCGATGGTGGCTAGTAATAATTCAATATATTGAACAAATTCGAATACTAACACATGCAAGATATGACTAGCTAACGAAACAACATTTCATTATATTAGCTCGAAATGTTGAAATCATAGAAATAAATACCAGAAACAAGGGCTTTAAAATTGCGTTTCTGAACAAAGTAATAAAATCTAAGAATATTAAATGTGGTCAGAGTCGAGGATGAAGAATCACAGCTGCTAATACATAACATAACGGTAATGTAAGGAGGATTCATCCTTAACAACAGTTAAAACGAGATAATCTTTGGAAGAATCAAATATCGGAACTGTAATCCTTTGATTTCGAAGTAGAGACCATATCAAAAAGTTTCATTAAATCTCAAGAACTGTGAAAATGCTATACATATACTTCTCGATTTCTCGCGACATTTTATTATTCATTTTGAAATAACATAAATTATATTTGTTCTGTTTTTATAAATGACTAACTTTCCGAATTCAATCATAAATGATTTCAATTGCCAGCTATCTTAGCTAATTGGGAATTACAGAATACATTTTTATTCCACCTTATATCCAGAAGATGAAATAGACATATTTTGCTTCATTCTTGTATAACCTTTTAATATATAACATAACGATAGCTATTTGAACTTCTATAATTGAGTAGTGAAATAAAATCAATTATATTACAATATGTATTACAACATTACAACATGATTTAACATAAAATTAATTAAACAGTAATTGTTTATTCGTGTAAACACAGAATTTTATAACTGGCCCATGTTTATTGGTATCACAAATCAAAAAATTTCTATATTTTGTCACATTTTTTGCATAAGTTCTAAATGAAGAGCAACACTAACACTTTAAAATAAAAATTAAAACATTAAGTGTCGAATATGTCAGTGTACACTTCTGTGTGCGTAATGCATTAAGAGGAGTCGACTTTATAAGGAGAAATTCTACTTATTTATTCGCAAAGATGGATAACATGGATGATTTTTATGTAGAAAAATTTGAAAAGTAAGTAGGTGTCCGAATATGTTAGGAGAACTTTTTTAGAAAAACAAGGTGTAGACATACTTTAACCAAATTTCTGGTTTTAAGACTATTAAAGATTAGCAATTAAATGCCAATATTTGAAATAAATATTAACAATTTTTGAAAATTGGTATTTAATCGTATAAATTTAAGCAGTTTTTTTTTTAAACTTCAAATTGGCTACACCAAAAACTATTGCTCTCATCCGAACAAAACGTATACTAAAATAAAGTACATAGTTTCCTCTAGGGAATGAATTATAGGCGTATGGTTACAATAACAAATAAAAATTTTAGAACCAGTCTAAGATTTAGCATGAAATTTTTTATAAATTTATGACTATATTATTCAAATAATAGGCTATAAATTTTAAAAAAATATTCACTCAAAATAAATTCTTTTACTTCATTCCCTAACAAATAGTATAAAGACAAATTCTGCCAAATTTCATAGTAATATGATGATTATATTTTGATTTATTTGATTTAAATTAAACAAAAAATAAGTAAAAATCCATTTTGAGAAAAATGCATATAAAATATGCAGCAACATGTTTTATAATAAATTATATGTGTACATACTTAAAATTCACCACATTTATAGGTTATACTTTCTTCCTCTTTAGCCTTTAATAGTTTTCCTTTTTTTAAACATTTTATTTTTTCAGCAAATTTTGCATTTGATAGTGAATGGCGCGTAGATTCATTTATTCTGTCTTTGTCGAGCTCAGCAAATGCTCTAACTGCACTAGGATACACTCCAATAACCTTAAGGATATTCAGTAATCCTATAAAACCTTCGTTAAAATGATGCATTACAGACATAAATCCTCAACAAAGAAATATTAAGGTACACATTTCCACAAAACACCGTTGAAACTCTCATTTCCATTTTGAGTTTTTCCATGCAAAAAAAATTTTTCGTATTGAAAACTAATTTGTGTTTATACAAATTTTTAACATGGTTTTGGCCCATTAAATCAGTACTTCCGGTTATTTAAATGTCCACTTCCAGTTTGGAAAAATATTAATAACTTGACTTCTAATTAATGTAGAGACTAAATTAAACCTGTTTATTATAGCTCAAAGACAGGTATATCCAATAAAAAAAATTTTAAATGCCATTTTCTTTTAGAAAATCGACCTTTTCAACGTGTTCAGATACCTGAAAAGAAGTAACACGAATATCGTTTGAATCTTGTGGTTTTCTTCCACTATTAAAAGCCATAGAAGAAGAATTCTGTTTAATATTTGCATGATTTATAAGGATGATAAACAATGAAGTTATAACAATGCGAAAAAATCCAGACATTTACGCTCCTAATAGAGCTATGATGCCATCGAACTGTTATCCTTTAGGAGGGTCCATGTATAACGAACGAACATATATAACATAGTTTAAATAGCACTGCTTTAACAGTATAATAAACATGAAGTTTTAAATAAATAATTTAATTTAAATTTAATTAATTTAATTAATCCTTGGAGAACAAGCTAAGGTGAAAAGTGATTCGTAATGAAGAATGTCCGAGTGTCAATAGAATTTTAAATAAAATTGTAATTAAAAAATAACCAAGATTTTGGCAATTTTCGTGATAACTCCCGAAATATGATAGTCATAACTCCCGAATATTGTTCTACAATGATATCTAAAATTTATAAGTTTAACTTTTTAATGACACCAACTTAATTTATGTGTATAATAATGATGTGTATTATGTGATGTGTGTTTATAAATCTTGACAATTGCTTGCAAATATTTCTTTGCATGATTTTCAATTTTTCTTCAGTTTCAATACTTTATTATTTCACAAAAATTACCATTTTCATTGTTTCATCAAATATTTAATCACATGATTCTTTCATTGCTGAAGTTAAAGATTAAAAATTCTACTAATTACCAGTTTATCTGTGGAATCAAAAATTGAAATTGCATCTTCACAAAAGACAATATTCAAATGGAAATAGGTTATACAAACACTTAAGTTTTTTTTTAATAGCACTCTAATGTCATGTGACGATTCTTTTAGACATGTTCATGGATACAATAAACAAAATGGCTGCAAATCTATTGGAATAACACGGTTTTAACAGAGTGGTCTTTCAATAAATTACTTTTAAACATCAGTCTCTGATGCTTAAAAGTAATTTTTTGGATAAGAGATTTAATTACAATGAAAATAAATCGCTATTTCATGGTGAACCAGACGGTCACCAAAGACCACCAAATAAAATATTTAAAAAAAAATCTATCAAGCATCTTTACTTTCTCTTATACTTAGTACAGAGAAAGTATAGTAATCGTCAAAAAATTCGAACATTTTAAAAAAAAATGGCTATCTGTCTCTGACATAGATAATTCAAAGACGTTTTGAGCTAGAGAGCTGAAATGTATTATACAGTATTTACACCAAATTTACAGATTTCATCACATTTTGAATAAAATCTATTCAGAGGAAGTCCGTCTGTCCAGCAGTTCGAATATAAATTAACATAATAGTTACAAAAGGAAGAGAGTTAGATTGATAAAATTCGGTACACAGAACTCACATGTATAGTGTAGACATCTGTCAAATTTTGTGCCAAATGCAGCAACGGTTAAGTTATCTGTAGGACTGCACTTTCAGAAATAGGCAAATGTCATAACTCAAAAACACAATAAAATATATCAAATTTGGAATGGGATTTTGTGATTACAAAAACAGTTTAGTGCCAAATTTCTGTTTCAATCGATTGAGAAAAACGTGTCTAAAACCCAAATTCGACTTTCGGATGCGATTAACAGCAAGCGAGAGACTAATCGCCAAATAACTCACCAAAGATAACGCGATGGATTCAGTAAAAATGGTGAATCCACGCCAAAAGTTAATATTTCGTAACTATTGCATGCCAATTCTATGTAAGGCATTCTCTGGCATGACAGGTTTTTTAGAGAGTATACGAGAAAGTTTTGGGAAGACCACTTCCTCTGGATTTTATTTATTAATATGTTGCAAGCTGCATTTCATTTATTCATGTTCACAGAAAAACATATTAAATTAGTCCCAATACAATGTACGGCATTATTAAGTATAAATATATTTTGTAATTTCTGAATGTTTAACACTCAATAAATCTTTCCAGTTAACGACAGTAAAATTAGTTAAATAGAGAGACTTTAGAAGGACACTTCCCATCCAATTAAAGTAAATTAATACAATTATATATTTAATTAAATTACTAATGCATGTATCTAAATGTATAAATCCAGGTCGGGATAATAAGTTACCTTATTAATAGTAACATGACGCATCTGCCTCAACAAATATATCATTATTAAATTAAAATAATAATGCGTTTGATACAAATTTCAAATGTAAAATACAATGCTTGCTACCGTATTCGTTGAATTCCATTTTAATTGAAATCATAGTCATAATAATTAGCTAACATAAACCGATCTATATATGGCAAGAGAAATTTAATTAGTGTCAGCGCCAGAATGCAGTCTTTGATCAGTAGCATTATTCTGGCTGAAATCGGAAGATATGCAGTTAATATAAATTTCAAGAGTAAATATGTATGTTTTGACAAGAATGGTTTATTGAAAGTAATTTGATTTAATTATGTTACATTGTTTGTACAAAGCGATGAATCTGTAATAAAAACACATTATAAAATGTTGATTGTTAATAAATAATCTCATGAAGAAAAATAATTAACTTACTGATTTTAGTTAAAATATAAAGTTTTGTTCAAGCACAAAATCTATCTATTTTAACTATCATTTGTATAAATAATATTTATGAAATATCATGATAGATTTTTATTTATTTAGATGTCAACATTTAATGAAATTTATTTAGATATAACAACATATAACCAAGTTCAGTTCAGTTAGTTGAACATCTCTCTCTTAGGGAGGGGATACTTAAATTAATAAGTATTTTGACACTTGAGCTGGCATCAATATTTCATATCTCCATTTTAAAATAAATGATTAAATTTCATCAGCTGAAATATTTTTATAGAACTGATTATTTGCCTAAAAATTTTCAATTCTGTTAAAGAACTATATTTTTAGAAATGATTTTTTTTAAAGTGTCAGAATTTTTAGATTTTTCTAAAAATTAAAAGAAAATAATTATTTTTAATACCCAAAATAATTACGAATTGTAATAATTGCGTTATATATCTTTTTTAATTTAAAGTTATTTTTATCCCATTTCAAATAAAGAGATTCTGAAATTCATTTTATTTTCTTGAATATTAATATATGTATGAAACAATTTAATATAACATTACAATAATTAGATAGATTCATTTTTACAAATAATATAAATTTACAGCATAATGTCTTGTTCTATACAGCTTTTAATTAGCTCAGATTTTTTTTCATCTAATCACCCATCTAATTTTTTAACAAACCAATTAGGTTGAAAAGTAAGAGAACGCGCAGACACACCTGGAAGTGCATCTGCCTTATTAATGCAGATGTAACTAAACTAAAGTATTAAAGTAAAATAACTATTAATGCAGATATATTTATTTATTGTCGCATTCTAATTTTTTTCCTATTTATAATCCGGAGATGAGTTTCAATTCTTCTGCTGGCAATATTTAAGTTCCCGATATAGCTCATATACGTATATATCAAAAGTAAATCGTTTGGAACTTTGCATTATTCGTTAAAACTGTTCTTACCTCAGTTTCATGTTTTTACTTATTTTGTTTTTAATTTTCTTTACAGATAAATTGCTACTAATATTAAATTAAAATTGTTTGCATGTTTTCCGATATTTTTTTATTCATTTTATGTCCATATTTTCATGTATTTCCATGATATTGCCATTTAGACAATAATTTCGTAACATCGCTAAGAGAGCAAAGTAATAGCATTCTTTCACCAGTCTGATAATAAATTAGAGACTGAAAAATTTGATATATAAGCCTTACTGTAACTTGTGCAACAATTATTTTCATTATTGTAAAAATACTTTCATTCCAACAATATTTTTTTTAATGAAATTTACAATTTGTATTTTTTCTACACATATTTCCTCACTTGTTTTGTTCCATTATTTTAAACTATTGAATGAAGTTCCTGTTTATTTTTTTTAATATTATTCGTCATTGTCGAAGTCAATGCTTGTTTTCAATTTTTAATTACTTCATGGTTTTTATGACTCCGTCAAACAATGCTCTCTAAAATATCCTGTAATATATCCTATATGCTGAATGTTTATATTTGCTATTTCTTAATAATTTTCTTTCATCAGCATGTATCAAAAAATATATGGCACAAGAAATTACGACTATCAATAAAATATTTAAATGAAATTAAGTATAACAAACATTACAGGCAAATCAAATGGTGGCAAAAGTGATGACTCTTTTTATTTTCTCATATATTCGTAGTATAAAGTATTCTAATCGTCAAAAAACTGGAACTCGAGATTTTGATGAATCTGCACGCTTTAGACTTCTCGTGTTCGAAAAATACATTTTTGGAAAATGTCCGTCTGTCTGTGACAAAGATAATGCTTTGATAATGATAAGCGCTTTGTGATAGATGAATAAAATGTGATGTACGATCTTTTTACGAAATTCCTAGATCTTTTTCTCTACGGATTTTGCACAAAATTTGATAAAGTCCGTCCTCCCAGCTGTTCGAATATAAGTAAACTCGAGCATTAAAAAATGTAAAGAACTAGATAGGTAAAATTCGATACACAGAATCCACATATATCAAATTTTGAACCAAATCCAACGAGCGATTGACTGTTTATCGGTCTGTACTGTCAGGAGCATCTAAATGCAATAACTCATAAACGCAGTGATTTAATTTATCAGATTTGATACGTAATTTTGTGACTACAAGCATAATTTTGTATCAAATTTTTCTTTCAATCGGCGGGGAAAACGCTTCAAAAGCAGAAATTCGATTTCTGGATGCTATTGACTGCTTGCGAGATATTAATCGCCAAATGATGACCCGATAGGTTCAGTAAAAATAGTAAATTCAAGCCAAAAGTTAATATTTCGTATTGTACACCAGTGGCGTGTAAGGCGTTCTCCGGGATAACATCAGATTATTAGAGAGTAATCGAGAAAGTTTTGGGGGGACTATTGCTTCTAGTTCATAACAAGGTGTAATCATATTAAGATAATGAAGGCAAGAGAAATGGTACAATATATCAGCTTGAGGAGTATTATGGTGATGAAATAAATTCGTGTGGAAATCAATAGACATGATTATATTAATAGATAGGATAAAAAATTGCAATCCTCCATTGCGTCTTTTAACATTAAATATACGTCAGTTTATACACACGCAAAGAAAGAGAGTTTGTTTGTATGTCTTTTCAATAAGTTTTTATTCGATGTTGATGATATTCAGCACACATGCACGAAGCAAGAGAAAAGTTCTATCAACTTTTCAATGTCAAAATATTAATTAAAATGTGTGCTAATATAAATTAGATAAGTTTTTGATGTTTTTCAGGTATATCGTCCTAAAGTATCACCTAAAAATTATTTTTAACCATGTAAAAATACAAAATATTTCTTTTTGCATTATAACAATTTCAATTCTGTACACATTTTTCTCTAGCTTTAATAATATTTTAAAGTTTAACTTGACACACAATATGTAGCATTCTTTTTATTGTTATTTAAATTCTAATATCTAAAATTTATTTCACCATTTCATAAAATCAATTCATCACTTGACTTTATTGGTGAATAAATTTAAAATTTAAAAAAAATGCTTTTTTTCTGCGCATTCATTTCGAGGTAGGATGTTCACTTCCGCTTTTATTTATTCTATATACAAATTTTGGTTTAAATGCACAGTAATTTGTAATAGACTGCTTCTATTTGCATTTTTCAATCATTATATATCAAGATGAAAGTTAAAAAAAGTTTTGCATATTAATTGTTTCACAACCAGAAAAGCCTACATTCCGATTGAACAGACTGGTCGGCAAAGATGGCTAGTATCTTATATCTTTAAATCACAAATTAATTGACAGCAAATCTCGGAAAAAATATCGCTCCATCTTAATAAAATCAGATATGGAAAAAGTTTTGAATTTTTGAATAATGCTAATTTTTTCGGACGGTGGGGGGTATGTAGGTTGCTACACATGACTGCAATTTTTAAAGCAAAAAATAACATGCTAATTTTGAGATTGTAATGGATTAGTATTATTTTAATTGAATATTTTATTTTATTTTATATTATTAGAATTTTCCTGCCTTTGAAAGTAGCTTAGTTTTAAAATCTCGGCTTCCTTCCAATTTGAAGCGCAAAAAACATAATAATTCAGTAAGCCATTGTAGGTCAAATATCCTCAAATTTGTGAGCAAAGAATTCGGAAAAATTAGCTGCAAGGTTCTGTTTTACAACATAACCGGTTCTGCTATCATCTGCGCCATATGTCAAGTACTAAATATTTTGAGGTTTGTACCTAAGTACTCCTTGGGTATGTTTAAAATGCAATTTTCATTTATTTATGGTTAATTATGTTTCGAAAAAAAACTCTTTGCTCCTCTTGAACATAAAATTTAAATAATAAATTTGAAATTTAATTTTTCAGCAATTTAATTTATTAATCTTACTTGATTTCATTTTCGACAGTTTGAAACAAATGAACATAAAATTGCTTGTATATTATTGATTGTCCATAATCAAAGCGAGTTATCAGTTTTGCAAATACGAAGAAAGAAAGCAATAAAATTTCATTTACGAGAAAGAAAGTATTATTTTACATTGCTGTGCTGATTTTAATAGAATTTAAAGTTGAAAGAACAGAATTAAAAGTAAATTATGAAGTTGCAAGCTATTTTAACTTTTAAGTATACTTCATATAATCTGACAAAAAAATAATTTTAGTATAAAATAATTAAAAAAAATGAAATTTATGCATAATGTAACTTTTTATTACTTTTTTTCCTTTTTTACCATCATATTTAGTAATAAATCAAGTTATATTAATTTTTACATTTTGTTCAGATTATGATAATTTTCTTTATCTTTAATTACGTAAAATTATTTAACTTCCATAAATTTCACTTAAAAATAGATAAAATAATAAATTAAAATTTTTCATACATTTTCTAGAATTTGTATTTCTTAAAATTAAGCTAAAATATCACAAAAGAATTAATTTTGCATCCGAGATTATCTGAATTGCTTTATCATGACAGCATAGGAAGAAACTATAGTAGAGTTCTAACTGCCGCCACTGACCATAGTCCAATTGCAATCTTAGGAAGTACGTTCCGTCTTCGGAATGATGATTACTCAGCCCCACAATATTGATATAACCACTAGTGGAACGAAAACTTGCTTACTTATCTGCAAAATTCCGATTCATATATTCGTGAATCCAGCGAAAGACTAAAATATTTATATATTTTAAAACAAATTAATCGAAATATTAACCTTTAGTTATCTCATTTCAATTTTGACATAATTGATAAAATTATTCCAATTCATGCATTTTAAAATTAACAGAAGTACAGAAAATCCACTTTCACTCCGTTTTTCTGATTATAATTAGAATGAAAATTCTTGAATTTTAAAATATTAACCAAAAGAATTCCTTAATGGTGTGCATGTCATAGATGTGCAAATAAAGAAGGGGAATAATTTTTTTCCGATATGGATTCATTTTTGTTCCCAAAATACGCTTCCTTTTAAATTGGAATAATATTGCATTTTGTTGAAAATAAATTATCTTTAAAATTTAAAAACGTCCCAAAAAACTCACTAGATGTTTGGCTCGGCATTTAATTATTAGATCCGGTATGATTCGAGAAATAGAAATAATTAAATTTCTTTTGTATTAGAGCTCTTTATATATTTGAGCACTATTGTTCATTAATATAAAATGTGTACTTGGCTTTTCTTTCAATATTTAATCACCATACCGCTTGCCATCAGTAAATAATTGGAAATTGAAAACCAATATTTTGCTGGATATTTTTATTGTCTTCTAAATCTTAAAAAAATATATTTAAAAAAAATAATACTTCGTTTCCAAATTAGCTTGCATGCATAGTAAAATAGTGACGTTTTCGGCACAATTGATCGATTCTGGCAAGGAAAAAATCGAAAAGAAAGGGGAACAAAAAACAGCTGCTTCGAAAAGGAAATTATTGTCTATTTCAATAGTATCCGTTTCGGAAAAACCGAAAACATTTAGGCTTCTCCTATGGCTTCACCCGTTATTTTTTAAAAAAGAAATGAAATGCTTAAGAATCTCATGACTACCAAAAGAACTTAGTATGCTTCTGGTAAGATTGCAGACGTTTTATCCATTTTAATTAGGCTCAACTATAGCGGCCTTGTCGAATTTTTTTTTTCTGTTCCCTATTAAATGTATTTTTTATTCAATGCTCTTCTTATTTTTCTTTATACTTCATAATTTAGATTTTCGGATAAACGCTTAGTTTTTCAAGACTCGATAACCTGAAATTTTCTATTATTAAAAAAGGGATTTTTCATACTGATTAATAAAAATAAACTTAAATTTCTCTGTCAATTTTTTTTAAATGACCCTGAAATATTGAAGTCATTTTTTTACTGGGTTCCTTCAGACATAAGAGATCGCCACACCTCAACAACTTGATTGTAAGAATAAAATCGCCTATTAATATTATGACATGAATAGCCTATCTTTCCCTTGCTATTTCTTTTTCGCTTACGTCTAAGTTGTTATTAATGCGTTTATCTTCCTTAACAAGTCATTATTAATTTTTAATTACAGTTATATACTTGTCAAATACTTGAACAGCAGTGGCACACTTTCCCCAAGGTTGCGGGAGTTCAGAACTTTGAAGTTCAAGTATTCAGTGAACCCTACCTCACATCGGCACAAAAGTTCTGAAATTCTGTAATTTTATATTTCCGATGACAATACAATATTTTACTGCATTTAAAAGTTTATTAGCAGTCATTCGGTTATTTTAATCAAATTGAATATACCACGACAAGCACCATCTTGTAGAATATTTGATTAAAATCCGTTTCAATATTCCATGATAATTATATAATATGAACATAATTATATAACAGAAACATGCATTAAGGAATTAGCATTTTTTTCTTTCCACTTCACGTAGATTTTTCTAAACAGCTATTTTTCATACGTTGGTATTCGGGCATTTATCTTCCTTAATAAGTCATTATTAATTCTTAAATACAGATATGTACTTTTCAGGTACTCGAACAGCAGTGGACACTTTCTACAAGGATGCGGAAGTTGAAAACTTTTGAGTTCAAATATTCAGTGAATCTGACATTGGCACAAAGGTTCTGAAATTTTGTAATTTTTCATTTCCGATGACAATACAATATTACAATATTTTAATACATTTAACACTTCATTATTATTCAACCAATTTTATTCAAATTTGAAATATTACAATAAAAACCCTTTTATAGGATGCCTATCGTGATGTATCCAATTTGTTATCCAAATCTATTTCATTATAATTATATAATATGAACATAATTATATAATAAAGACGTGCATTAAAGAATTAGCATGTTTTTCTTTGCTCCTATGCTGCTAGGGATTTTTTTTTTTTGTCTGACCTCTAGATTTTTCTAAACCGGTTTTTCTACTTCTGAACACTTTTTTTGAGCACTTTAATTTTTATTAATTTATAATGGCCTTCTTACCAATTTAAATTACTAATTGCTAATAAATATTGTTTCAATGCTCAGAAATCAATTAATTGTGCAGGCGTTGAATGAATAATTCTGTTTTCAAAATGAAAAAAAAACCCACATTTAATATTGAAAAAGGCAAATATTATATATATATTACTGTTTAATTTTGATTTCCGAATATTTATTTATTTTTTACTTATAAATTAAAACCATACGTTCTTGAAGATGTGTACATGAAGCTTGAAATCGGAAATGTGTGAAAAATAAGTTTTAACGTATTTAAGATAAGATCTATTTCTACAAAAATTAAAGCTAAGGGCTTAGAAATAATTATGAAATATAAACGGGAAAATTTCTTACTAAAGAACAAATAAAATTATAATGTGATTTTAACGATTTCTTTTTGCTTTTCCGTTTCAAATTTCACTATTAATAAAGAATAAAAATATAATTCTAAAAATAGTGTATTTCAATTTAGTGAAGGTACTCTATCGTTTGCGTGAGATCAGTCGTCGTCAAATTAGCATACATTGAGGACAATATAAATAGTATAGCAGCATAATATAAATAATAAACAAATAAGAACGCCACTCCTTGGCCCATTACCGCTGATTACATTTAAAAATAATGCAATCAAGCTCAAATTTAGTAAATATTAGAGACAACTGTCCCCCAACACTACGTTGTCGACAACCTAGTATTAATACTAGTAATCCAGTAAGTCAGGAGATCTTGGGTGTTAGCGCTGATTCCATGCTGCGGAAATTTGAAAAAACCTGTTTTATCACAGAATAATTACTTAAGAAGTTAATATCCAAGGCGATACCAAAAATGGTATCTGATTCAGAATAATAAAGAACCAAAATCTAGATAAGATAAAAATTAAATATATAAATATAAATTAACATGCATAAATTACACATAAAACATATATAAATTAATTATATATGTTTAATATAATAAATTTCGTATGCACTCAAAACAACAAGAAATTCATTTATAATAAGGATTGAGCTCAATTTCTTTTATTCTTAATACACATAATATTTTGGAATTTATTGTATTTTTTTAGATGAATAAAAATCAAGTTCAATTATTTTTAAGAAAATAAGAGTTAAAAAAATTTTTTTAAGTAAACAAGGACACTGGAAAGCAGTGTTTTAAGCAGTAAAGAAAAACTTTAATGAAAATGATAATTTATTTTTTATCGCCAGTAGGTACGATAAACAAAAATAACAATAAAAAACACACCATCGCATTAGCGAAATAAAAACAAAAAAAATGTTTTTAAGAAAACCACTAGGGGATAAGAAGCAAGGCTTCAACCACTTCAGCAACCAACAGAAAGATCCAGTGTTCTCTAAGCCGATCGATTGTCCTACAAAACACAGAATCTTTCAGTAAATTACTAGTCTTTTCTAACAATTACTTGTTGTTTAGAAGAGAGCCGAACTTCAACTTGAAAAACGGAATCGAATGAACGCAGGAAGGAAAACAAAATATAAAGAATTGGAACAGGATGAAAACTGGAAAATTGGACGCTGTATTCTGTGGCATTAGTTCTAAATTTCCACGGGAAGGGAAAAATTATTACAAAAAGGTAATGGGGGTAACAATAGAGACATTATGTTGAAATAGTGGGCGTTACAGCTTATTTAAGATCCGCCTGTAGGTTATATACTTGATAATCATTTCCAGTTTATGTTCATGTTTGCTTGGGGTTTACGGAGCAAGGCTTATTTTTTTACTCATTCAACGTCAGTAGTAAAAAGATTGAGAAAAAATGTAGTATCAAAATAACATAAAAGATGCTGTATTTTATTTATTATAAATCCCATGATACATTATGTGTATATACAGGTTTAAATGTATATACAGATATTAAATGTATATACAGGTTTTTTATTAAATATTTATAAAGTACTTATTCATAATAGTATGGAAATAAAATGAACCTATCAATCTAAATGTTGATTATGCCTTATGGTCACTTTAAAAAGTGTGATCTTGTCATCACTAACAGTAATTAGTGCAAATTTACTTTTTATCATATTAGTTCATCAAAATTATTTTATTAAAAATACTAATCAGTTGCCCACTAAGTTGTAAAACATTTAGTTCTGTTATAAGTAATAATATATTCATTAAAACAAAATATTTGTTCAAGCCCAAAATTGTAATTGGAAGTCCAACTTCTTATAAATTGAATCGGAAAATCTAATCTGAAAGCAAAGGTTTTGAAAAGAAATTTGCTAATTAATTATGCAGCAGAAACTAACAACTTCAGCGGAATATGGAGATAATAAGAGGAGAGTTCTTTACTTTTTTTTTCAAAACTATATTTTCAGAATCTTCTCCAAAAGATTTAAATAACTGATAAAAGACATTTGAAAAGTAGTTTTAATAAAAGTTTGTGGTAAACAATAAACCGCGTGTTTATTCCGTTGTAGTATGGACATTAAGACAGTTTTAAATTACTGGTGATACAAAAAATTTTACATGTGTTTAATAATAAACTTAGGAAATCTGTTTTGTTGAAACAGCCTAGTAAGAAAAAGTGCTTTTGATTCTCTGTGATTACTCTAAGTATTGTGACGGATGTAAATATGACTTTATGCTAGCTTATTATTGATGATTTCTAATAAATGCATTTTTAAATTTCTTTATTTAGAAAATTATTTACTCACATGTTTTGAAATAATAATATGAAAGCCAAGAAATTTAATTATATTCTTTGATACCTTTGACTTTAGAATGTAAAAATATATGTTAAAGACGAATTTAAAAATTTCGATTTGCATTTTAAGGTTTCGTTTCTAAAAACAAACAAAATCCTGTTTATATGTATCATTAAAAAGGAATAGAAATACTAATTAAATGCGTTAAAATTTTAAAAGGAACACACATTTTTACTGCAGGTGAATACATTGTACCAAAGTTAATTTTCTTAAAAAATCAGTACAACTTTTCTATTCTAAACAAAACTTACAAATATTTACTAATATCTGTCACTATTAATGATGAATATGTCTGCAAGGTGGTTTCTACAGACAAGATTATTAAATTTAGAGTTGCCAAACTTAGCACATATATTCTTTGGAGGGTGGTGTCCACAGTACAATTTGTTTTGAAATTTTAATTAGAATTTCAATAAATTAAAGACTAAGCAAAATTTTTGATGTTTCCCACCATAACATAGAAAAAAAAAATGTCTCAAAAATATTACTTTTCTATCCACTAAAAATTTTAAAAAAAAACGTAACAATATAAACTCATATTCATATACGTTTTTTTATTTATTGTTTTATTTATTTTTTTAATTTTTTGCATTTTGGCAATTTTTTTAAAAATATCTTTTTCCTAATTTCCAAGCCCTGAGATTAAATATAAAATCGTTTGATATTCTTCCATTATTGAAAGCTAAAGAAGAAGGATTAGGCTAAATATCAATGTAGTTTACATATCAAATAAAAAAATGAAATTACAATAACGCAAAAGTTAGAAGATACATGATGTAGACATTTACTTTTTTAGTAGTATTATAAAAGAAGAAAAGAAAGAATAAAGGTTCTTCTACATAATGAAGAGAATGTACATAAAGTATTTCAAACAACGCGATTTTGATTCTTGACAATTTGGATATGACATGACAACATGGACATGAAGTTATTTCTAAATCATTTAACTGAGATTAAATATAACCAATATCCTCAGGCAACTAACTATTCGTTAAAGACGGCAAGTGATAAAACATAATATGAAATAGAACAAACTATTTGACTTAATAGCACAAATGGAGCTTTCACTGAAGTCTCTTTTGAAATATCATTTCAAAAATTCAACAATGGATTTCAAATATAAGGACGGAACTATACAAAAGTAAGAAACTTATTCAAGAAAACTTTGCAAGACACTTAAACGGATATAACCAAAAAGCCATTTAAAAAACATTTAAGATAGCCTAAAAATCTATTTTGTGCAATTATATCTTCGTTAGTTATCGTGTAAAACAAGAAAAACTCGTTAAATTTTTAAGTATTTAAAATTCTACTTAATATTTCAAAAACTGCTTTGAGCTACACTTTTATATCCTTCATTTTTAATCTGGGACTATTTGGGTAGTTACAGGCCATACTGTATGTCCTGACACCTCGCCTCAATTCTCACATATTCTTTTTTCTTATTAGTCAAATTAATTATTTATTCTTAAGTAGTTTCACATGCAATGATTTGAAAAGGGTATAACTTTTGAAACGAAAATGCATGCACTGAGTACATTTTTCATTATTGTTTCATAAAATCTATAAAATAATGGTTGGGTTCTAATTGTATAGCAAAGCATTTTCCTGAAGTTGCCTATCAAAATTTCTGCCGAATGTTATAAACATTATCGACATTTTATGTGACTACGTTTAGGATTTTTTTCCCGTAAAGACTTCTAAAATAGCTATATTTTTAAAAATTGAAAAAAAAAACTAATAAACTAAAATATACCAATTAAGGAGAAAAGGCTTTAAAAAAATTAGAGAAAATGGGGGTTTTTTTTAGCTAAAAAAGAGGTATAAAGAAAAAAATTTCCTCTTTTAGAGATTTATGTAATGATTTGCTTAAAATTTTGCAGATAACTTAAGAAATATATCATCTAGCACCTGAACAAAATAAGCTGTTATTTTATTAATTATTTAAATATTCGGATTTCAAAAAAAAATTTTCACATTGTGAAACATAAAACAATCCTGAAATATTTCTAAATCAATAGATTACTTATTCTATAGATCAAGAACTGCAGAATATATTAAGAATTTATTATACACCAGATTTGAACAAAAAATATGGTTTTAAGTTTTAAGTTTTTCGTGAAATAATTCTATCAAAGATTAGAATTTAATAAAATAGCATTTAAATATCTAAAATAACATTATAAAAAGTAAATGCAAACACAAAAATCAGTGTAATCCCCCCCCCAAAAAAAAACAAATTCTAAAGGTTTTATAAAGAAACCTGTTCAAGCATTAAGAATGTTAAAATAAAAAAAAAAATAAAAAATCATAATTCCGCAAAACATTGACTTTTTAACTAATCACCTATCTTAATATAATCATACTTTAAAGATATGATTATACTGATATGAATCAAATCAATAATTATATTTCAAAGTAGGATTACTGATCATTGCAATGACTTTTTAGTTTCAGAATAAAATTCTTTGAATTTATTTACAGATTCATGCAGAAAAGAAAGAAATTTATTGATTAATAGTGATATTTATCTAGATAGTCCTGTTTTATCAATAATTCACATGTTTGCGAAATGCAATAGTATTTATTAATATTTTCATCGAATATTATTTACCAATTTTTTGCTTAAATTAAATATTATATATAAGCATTTTTACATCAAAATACCCTTTTAAATGGTTGTAAAAATAAAAGAATATTTAAAGGCATATATTTTTATATATATTGCCACTCATACTCCATGATATATTAACCCTTTATTTACTGACGGTACTTTAAAGTACCGTTTAAATTCGGCTGATATCTTCACAATATGTCAATTTTTTCTAACAGTATTTGAAAGAACACGAAGAACGTATTTCCAATAGAAAGCAGTAGATATCAACTAAAAATAAATTAATAATTAAAGATTTTTAATATTAATAAATTATTTGAATTACATAAAAATGTTTTTTTTTCTTCCTCAGTTTAGTCTGCCAAAACTTAACTAATGGTTCAAAAAAATTTAAAAATCACGGTGAAATAATTTGATAAATAAATGGTTAAATACATTTTTTTAATTCTATTCTGCTGCAAATAAACCAGAGTTTATTTTACAACTATAAACTTCACAAAGTTATTTCAACGCTTAACGTAAAATTCATTTTTTTCACGCATTTAATTTTTAAAAAAACTGTTAAATTAGTATAACAAATTTAAAGTAAAAATGCTTTTCCAATTAGAATTTACGAAAAATAGACATATTTCAAAGCGAAATTTCTCATTCAAAAAATATTCTACTACTCACCCTCGTATACGAATAATCCTCCTCATCGTCTGAATTGCTAGAAGTGGACCTCCAATCCCAACCATCCCCGGCACTGGCCCGTCGCCAGATGGACCAACGAGGTCCTCCACGTGTTTTTTTGGGAGTTCGAAGCGACATGCGTCCGCTTTGGAGGAAAGAAATTCGAAGACTGATCGCGATGAAGCCTTGCGCGTGCGTCTAGTGGACGCCGAATACATCCTTTCAACCGAACGGAGTGACGTCATACGATGACACCTGAGATCCACGATAATTAAATAATAACTCTGCAATGTTTTTATTTAAAACGTACTCCAGTGTAGAAGAATGAATGAATGAAAGATAACAAACAATAAATAAAGGATGAGCTTAGTGCTAAATATGCACAAGATGGTTGCTCCTTCATCAGAATAATTTCCTTTTGTATTGTTGCTGGGTGGATTGTTTGTGGTACTTATCATTACGCCGGATTTGTTCAAGGACTGTTTAAACAGAATTTTTGTACTAATTTTTGGAATCTTGTCGCATCCTTTGTATTGAAAAGCATCGCATCTATTTACGTGGAATTTCTCTGTTTGGTGCGAGAAGAGCACTTCAGACTATTCTTTGCGGTCACTGCTAAATTGAGGCTCATATTTAAATAAACCCGTGATTTTCATTCAACGAAACATTTTGTTCGCACTGAATTACCCACGAAAACAATAGAGACAAGGATAGCTCGTGAAATATGTACCGAAAGCACGTGAAGTTCCGATATTAGCTGGCATCTTTTAAAAAGAATTTGCAAGAGATTTCCGGTTACTGTTTTATAAACAGTTTGATGCGCTCATTAATAAGAGTTTTTGAAATACAATGTACTCTTTAATGGAAAGGAGAGATAATATTAGAAATAAATGTACTAAATCATTAATTGATATAAATATCTGTTAAATCGTCTTGTGTTTAAAATGAAATTGCAAAAGAAAATTTTATTTTAGGATTTAATTTTCATCAAATTATCATATTCGAAATATGTTTTCTGTTGTAGAATAATTAAAAAAAGAATTAAGAAGCAAAAGCTATACTTTTTATTTTTTCGTACAAGAAATACACAAAGAGAAAGTAATGTAATAGTCAAAATATTCGAAATCGAGTTATTGACGAATTTCCTGGTTTCCGAGCCCCTTGTATCCCCAAAACACATTTTTGGATTTATATTTGTCTACGCTCTGTCTGCCTGTTTGTCGGACGGAGTGACTCTTTGAATAGACATATGGTATGTTATCTTTACACAAAATTTATAGATTTATGTCGATTTGAGAATGATATCCATTAACAAGAATTATATCTCTATGTTTATCCGAGTGCAAGTGAAAACATTAACCATCCATTTTAACGAGATAGTTGAAAAAAATGTTAGATTACATTTTAACATCAAAAGTATAGGTCAATATCAAATTTTGAACCAAATCCGTCAAAGGGCTGACCGTCTGTCAGTCTATACATGCAACATATACAGAAACTCGTAAATTGAAAAATGCAATGACAAAAATATAGAAAATTCCGTATGCAAAATAAACTAACTAAATAAATAAACACAGAGCTAAAATTGACATTATGTGTCGAATTTTGGTTTCAATCAGTTGAAAAACGCGTCGAAAACATATATTCGATTTTTTTCATCACACTTCGAAGCATAAAATATTCATTAAATGAATTCTGAACAAAAGTAAATCTGAACACTTGTAAAATTCACGGCTTTTCTCAGGGTTCCCGATTTTTACATAGAAGAGAATAGTATTTTTATTATGAAATATGCGAGGAAGTTCCGACCCTTCTTCTGAGGTTTAAAAATTTCGAAAAAAAGTATTTGCCAAAGTGATAGACTCAGATTTTAAACTCCGATAGACAGCATCAACATCAACATCAGCACACATTAAATATTCATATTTTAACATATTAAAATATTTTTAAAAATATATGTCATAAATAGAAAAAAAACGATGCTACGACATTGATAATTATGTCAGTTTATCAAAAAAAATAATCAAAAAGCCATTTTTTTTTCAAAAATAAATAAATAAACACTACTTTAATGTATTTTAGTTATTGTGATTAAAATAATACATTTTCTACCAATAAATACGCTTAGTTTAAATTATAAAAACAAGAAATCAATTTAAAGCAAAATTCCTTAAAGACAGTCCACTACAGCTTTCTCAATTAAATCATTGTTAAATACTTTATTGTGAATTACAGATACATTTCTTTTAAAATAATTTATATATTTTTAGAATTTAATTTTGTTAATTAAATTGTACGAACGTTTTAATACATTTAATTATATGAATTAAATGAAATATTATTATATAAATCTATGTGTGTGTAATAGTTGTAAAATTATCATTCTTAATTAATCAGTCTTAAAAATCGTTCACTATCCTCCTGTTATCACAATTTCTCAGATAATAGAAAGTATTATTTATCATTTAATTAACATGAGCTGTTAGTTAAAATGCCTGATGTAGCTCTAAACATTTGATCTGCTTAATAATATTTGATTTGTTGTGAAAATTCGATGTAAATATGACGCACATTCTTCTTTATATTCGAATTCAAAATAGTTGAAATTTTTAAAAAATACTTAATATTTTACTTGATGAAAAGTCAATTAAATATACAATCAAAATGTTAAATAAACTTTTTCTCTAATCTTTGGTAATGTTTTGAAATACAAATAAATTTTATAATTTGAACTTGAAAAAGTTCGTGAAATAATACTTCATAATAAAAAATAAAAAAAATAACTAGTATCTGATCTCAATAATGCATTCACCAAACAGAGTGCATTAACTAATTAATTAGAAATTATCACTAGTAACTAGAGATAGTTAAATTTGTTAACATTCGATTCGGTATCACTTTGAGATTAAAATTTCCATCGATAAAAACTTAATAACACTGTAATTTTCTATTGCAATTTTAACAATATCGGCCTTATGCAGTGCACATTATGATGTCCCCTCTTTTAATAACTAATCATTTTGGTTTCATGCTCTAACGCTTTTTAACTAAATCAAAAAATTAATGATTCCTTTTAGTCAATACTTTTATTTTAATAACTTTGTAAAATGTATATGTTCCTATTTATTTAAAGTTGTCTTTTTAAAAAACAAGTTAATAAAATTCTTGAAAATTTAATCGTAATGATTTCCTTGCTTCTAAATATTAACATTTATTTATTATGGAAGATTATAAGGAAATAATAAAATACAAAGGAACATATTTAAAATTATTACTTCACAAGACTGTCGTGGAATATAATAAAATTGCATAATGAATAATTACTTACTTCAAAATAATCTTAAACTTACACTTTATTTTAATAATGATGTAATAGTTCTATGTAAACATATTATGTAATTTCAACTTTTTATAATTGATAGAACTGGCATTTTTTTTCCATATTTAAGGATGCAGCAAACAGGCCGAAAACATTTTTAATTGTCTTTTGATACCTTCAGTTCAACTCCCACTGAGTTTTAATCACTTCAGCGGAAAACAAATTGCTTCAGCAGGGAAGACAAGAAGAATACGTAGTACCTGAAATCGAATCTGTCCGTTACCAAATACACTATGACGCACTGACAGGGTATTATCATGAATGAAAAGTAAGGGTAAAATTACTTGTGCGTCGCTCACACTTCTAAGGTTTCTATCTTTCGATGAATTTTCCACGAATCACTTTTCAATCTTTTAATACGAAAAATATAAGAAAAGTTATATTACAATATGTGATATGTTTTCCTTCATAGGAATATAACTAGCAATTTTTTTCCCTGCAATTATAAATTTATATCTATGAGCATCTATCTATCATATCAAAGAAATAAATTCAATAGATTTTTAAAGCTAAGACTTTTTTTGGGCAATAAAATAATTTTTTTGTAGTAAAAATTTGTTTTTTACCGTACAATTCGGCTTCGGCTTAATTTCAGATAATTTCATTTCCCAGTCTAAATATCTGTACTTTTCTAAATATCGTCTGCTTATTAATTGCATTTTTCTCTCTTTTGTTTTTGGCAACTATTGAAATGTTATGTTTACTTTTGATGTGTTTGTTCTATCTAGTACTTTTGTATGTGATATTTTATTCGAGCGGATATTAAGGAGAATGCATTCACTACAAGAGGAAGTACAGATTTTATGGTGGTCATAGAGTTAATTTCCAATCAACTAAATCACTGACTTTTAAGAGTTAATTTCCAATCACTTAAACTGACTGATTTATGAAAATTTGAATATCACTATTCAATAAAAAAAAAGGATAATTTTAGATTTTTCATCGATCGCTTCAAAGAAAATACGCCAATCAGCGCGCAGGTTTCTCAAGATTAATTGGCCTAAGATTATGAAAATGTTGAGTTTTTCTAAATTTTTAACATTTAAAACTTCATAAATAAGTCTTAGTTGATCGTGGAAAATAGAAACATTCTTTCATTTATTTAAAATTTGGTGTGTCCAGAATATTTCTCAGAATATGATACCTTATTGCATTAAATTTAGACTTCATAATTTTTGAAATATATTTATAGGCAGGAACAAAATATTATTATTGATTTCAATTCAATTCTTTTGAAAGCAAAACTAAAAACTGTATTTTATGCTGAATCTGAAAATTTTTTGTTAAATTATTGTTTGAGATATTACATAAATTATGAAAAATATTTTGTAGTTAACATAAGACTTAAATACCGAGCGATTCTGTTTGTAATACTCACATTCAATAACAATAATAATTAATAAATAACAACAAAGATGATAAATAAAATAAAACGCTTGGTTTTATTAAAAAATATCTTATTATTAATTGCAATTTCATCATTTACATTTTAAATTAAAGTTGAAGTTTTGCCGGAAATGACAACAAATTAGCAAAATATATATAGTAAATTGAACGAAACGATCTAAACAGTATACGTTTGGTATGACTATCGAAATTTGAAGATTAAAAATGTTTTGTTTGAAAATCCTTTAAGAGACCAGTTACTTAAAATATTTAATTGAAAATTGTAGCGAGCGGTAATTGAACCGGCTGGTCGCCAAAGGCGGCTAGTAAAAAATAAAGGCTACCTTACTAACTCACTGGTAACTCACTGCGGTCATTAAAATCTAATATATCTCGATAATTATTGCATCTCAACTTTTTTGTGTAGCAAATATTTGAATTTTGCTTTTGGCATTGAAATCAGCATTAAATCACCTTTAAAATGGTATTTACGTATTTCCATTTTGTGAAATGTTACATTTTCTATAAGCATACAAAGTTAGAAAACATTAAAATTTTCAAAAGTGTCCACAATTTTGGTCACCACTGTATATACAAAAAAAAAAAAAAATCATATGCTATGTAGTTTGAAATTGGCAAATCGGCGAAATTTTTTCCTGGTGCTTTACGGTCATCGTTACAACCAACAAGTAAAAATTTTATTTGTTTTATTTTTGTATTTGTTGTTTGTTACTTATTTTAAATCCATACATTATGGGTGAATTTTGAGATTATTCCAAATACATTTTTTTGCCATTTTCCAGCAACATTTCATATTTTTTTAAATTATTGCTATCATTGAAACAATTTTCATATTCAATAATTATTTATAAATAGAATCGAGCGTTATCAGTAAGAAGAATGAATGAATTAATGAAATTGTACATTAACCCAAAATTTGGTAAGTCCAACAAAGAGACGGTTGTGCTTTCTTTTAATACCCCCCCCCCCCCCAAAAAATGAAATATATTATTTTTTTAATAATAGAAAAGATAACTATATTAACATTTGTTTATAAATATTGTTGGTTGGTGCAACGGAGTTCATTCAGGTGATGTTACAATGCTATAGATGATTATTAATTTTATCTAATTGCTACGTTGTGAAATTATTTTCTTATGTATCTATAAGAACTAAATTAGAACCCAATAAATTTAAGCAACATATTCGATGCAAATTATGTGCGTCTGAATTGGTTCCAATTTTCATAAGAGCAATTTTTAGTTATTATTATTTCAAAAAAATGCAATCCAGACCTCTAAATTATTTTCTGCATACAACTGCATGTAGCTGTAATTCAGTTCTTGTTTGCTGTCATCCAGTTTTATCCTCAGAATATATCGTATATTTTCGCAAGCTCAAAGAAAGTTAATGGAACAACAGCAATTATTTTAGAGAAAAATACATAATAATTAGTGAAATACATAATAATTAGAGAAAAATACATAATAATACACAATAATTTAAAACTTTCCTAAGATCAAGAAATTTAGTTTGAGTAGCAAGCAGATAGTTAATAAAATATTATACAAGGATGCGAGTATAAGATGGGTGCAAACTCACAGAACTAAAATTTACAGTAGTTAGAAACTTAGTAATTAACCATTTTTTATATCCCTTAACTCTTCTGGTTACCTTTAAAAAATTGCTAATCATCTCCGCTTTCTTCTGATTATATATAATTATCTAATAAGCCGAATGCATTTTGGTTAAGCAAAGTTTGAGACTGAATGATGTCAAAGCCGAAGTAGTTACGTTTCAGTATTAAATCTTTAAAATGTCCTTTCTTTACTCTCAATGCAAAATTAAAATATAAGATTGAATTAAGATATGAAATTAATTTTTTTATCATTTATTTTTAAAACAATAACTAATTTATAAATCAAGATATTTGGGATACTATAGTACGAGATAAGAAACGAGTATTATTGACATTTTAATTTCATCAAAAAGTCGGTGAGAAATTTGGGGTTATTCAACCCCGCAGAACTACAATTGACAGTACCAGACAATATATGAAACAAAGTTGATAAAGCATTTGAGGAATTTGGGTTTCAGATAAATGCTTCTATCTTAAACAATATTTTTAAAGCACGTTTATGAACCTGCAGAATATTTAAATTTGAACATATAAGCAGGGAAAGGTTTTTATTTAGTTTTTATTAAAAGGCATTTAGAAAAAAGTTAAAAGAGATCTCAATTCACAAATTTGATGCATTGTGTAGCATTTAATAAGCCATAGGTTGAAAGATTTCGAATTTCATATTATTTCCTGCCAATGATTTCGCATTTTATTGATCTAAACTAAATAATAATAATATAGAGATGAAATTGTATTTATATATAGTAATAATAATAATATAATGAAATAAGAAAATTTATTTTATATATTGTAATATGCTATAGAACTAAAATATATTCATACATACGTAAGAAATTATTGGTTTTTATTTCAAGTCTTTTGCTGGAATTTATTATGCTGTATATTTCTGGTGGATATAAAATTTTCGTAAAAAAAATGGCAAAAATAATAGTTGTAATTAAATAATAATTTGCAGAATTTAGGTACGTTTGTTTAATATATAAAGAAAAAGTGATCAGAAATTTATATGATTTAATCAGTTATAACTCATTTTAACAAATACTGCAAATTTTATAAGAAATTTTTTAAGGCATCCATATCGTTCCGCTGTTTCCTTTTACTACCAACTGCTTTAGAAATGGCTAAGGTAAGCTATTACATTTGTTGATTCGGCTCAAATTAGCTTTCTATCTCGCACATTGGAAGAGCAATATCGACCAATAAGACAGAAAACCAATAAGATATCGCAAATATTTCAGTATTATTATTGTTGCTAGATTTAAATTGCTCATAATCTCGGTTATTACGATTAAATAAGCTAAAAAGTAATAACTATCTCATTTCTTAGAATTATCTTAAAAATCAAATATCATTCCCTGTAAATATTTAGATGCAATTGTAAATTGAGATTCAGATGATATGTAATGATGAATTTCCATCATCATTACATATCATTTGAATACAGATGATATGAACAGATGATATGAAATAAAATATATGAATACAAGAGACAAAATTCAGGGAAGAAAATGGATATTCTATTCCAAAACAGATTATCTAGACAGTAATATAAAAGCGACATGGCATATCAATCCGCCGAATAAAATAGTTCTTAAATGATAATACGATATACCGTGAATAACTTATGTAATGAAACAAATTTTGGTTTCAATTCATATATTATATATATATATTTACACCGAATATTTCTTACTTTCATTAAGCTTTTTTTCCCTTCATTCTGACTGGGATCACGCGAATTGAAATTTGACCTTGATATGTTAAAAAAAAGCATTTGTTTCGCCGTTTCTTTTTTTAAGATTTGGCGATTTATCTCTCTCAATATTAATCATTATTGCAATTAATTCAGATCACGTGGTTTTGATTTATCGTTTTCTTCTGCTTTTTTTTATTTTTATACCGTAACAGCTTCTTGGAAATCACTGATATTTAAAATATCCATTAATCAGCCTCCAGCCGGCGTCCTGGCCTAGGGAAAGCGCGTCTTCCCCGTTATCTGAGCGTCCCAAGTTCGAGTACTGGTTCGGACATGGTTGTTCTCTACCCTGTGATCTATCTGTGGTAAGATAGAATTCAGGGTAGAGAACCCTTGTAAAAAAAGGTTGTGCAAGCGAGTTTGTAATTGGCATCTTCATACGAGCTAGAAGACAGGCTTCTTCTCTTGGGTGCTCTGAGGTCTTTAACCTCAGAAACTACTGCACCCCCTTTTCGTTGTAACGAGGGCATGACATCATCATCATTAATCACCCCCCCCCTCTGTTTTCATGCTATCCTCCGAAATAAACTTGTACCAAATTTGGTAGCTTTTGGCCAGTCACATAGAGCGTCAATGCACAGACGGACTTTGTATTCCTTTTATAACTTTATTATAGCAAAGAATTGAAAAATAGATCATGACAAAGAGAAGAAACTAAAAAAAAAGGGCAACGAAAATACCTACTAATAATAAAGGAAAATGTGTATTATGTACTGGCACTATAAGAACAAAACAAGGCAAATTTAGTACAAATAATTATTTTCAAAGGATAGGAACATGTATCTTGGGGGGGGGGGTTAAAATTTTAAGTAACAAAAAAAAATCCAGTGAGATTTTATCTTTTTCTAGAAATTTTTTTGAAATTACAAATTCACAAAACTTTTACACTATTTTAAAATTTAGACATTATCTTTTCATTATAAAAAAATGTAGTTATCATGAAAGTTAAAAAAATAATTTATGATTTTATGAATAATTTTTTTATGATTGTGACCAATATATTTCATTTTTGCATTTAAAATTAAATCTGTTGCTGATTGTTGGCGCACTAGAAGATAGAATAACCTTAAGACGCGAAGAAACAGAGTGGCTTCATTCTTCAGTGAGATGATCTATTGTAGTCTTTTCTATATTGTGAAATTAACATGACTAGATTTAATATGAATTATTGTGAACTTAATATGAATAGAATATAATATGATCATGAACTATAATATGATTATGAACTATAATATGGATTATTGTTCAGACTATAATATGAATTATTGTGGAAATAGACTATAGTATGAATTATTGTGATGATAATGTTAAAAAAAACCTTAACTAAACAACATATAGAAGAATAAAATTAGAAGAAAGAACTGCTCATACTAGAAATTATTTCATTTAAAAAATTCATTTAACGACAAGAATATAAATTCCTTTTTGAGCTACTAGAATATATTTCATGTTCCTATAAAACAAAAAAAAATGTTCATTATTTGTAACCAATTAATTAATAACATAAGAAATAAATGATGCCCAATTTGATATTTAGTAATACGAGGAAAGAATCGAATTTTATAAATCAGAAGACATTAGAAACGTAATGCTCCATTTTATATAAAAAAATTTGTTCTAAATGTAATATTCTGAACTATTTAAAATCGTATAGATCATTTGTTTTAAAAATTCTCAAATACTCGAATAATTCTTCATTCTTTTTCAGTTATGATTCGAAATCTTAGAAATGGTGTTCAATTTGATAATAAGTAATTACAAAAATGTAATAAACTACAAGCAAAAGTTAGATTTTTTTTTAAAGTTAAGATCGCAGAATTCACATCAGACAAACAAAGATTTTTTTTTCAGTTTAAGCGACGTCTTTTCCAATATAAAAACTTAACATTTTGCACATTGTTTTTTGTTCTGGAAATAAATTTTTTCGCATTACTCTGACCGAATAAGATGAAATAACAGTCACTGATTCATATTTTTATGCTCAGTGACAGCAGTTAATCCAGATTAAGTTTTCCTAGAGAAGAAATACATCGAAAACAACAAACTACGATTCTGCCAAAAAATCTTCTTAGCTAAGCTAATTTATCTTCGCAACCGTGAGTCACGGGAACAACAGCTCTGAGTGAGATCTTCTTCATTAATCCCTTTCTGTCCACCGAAACCGGATAAAGAGAAATACTTTAGTGAACAATGGCGAATCAGTTGCTTTATCAATCAACAAGAACTCTCTGCCTTGAAATCCCACCAAATTTAGTGGTCAAAAGATGGATAGAGAATCGATTGATGTGAAAAAAATCTTTAAAATAATATGACAAATGATTGGTTTATTGAAGAGTTCAGTCTAAAAAATAAAGCGGATCATTTATTGAATAGTTTGCTGAAAATCGGTCCATATTATTTGATGGGTAAATATTGCCTTAAATGTTAATAATTCAAGTGTTCCACAATTTTCACGAAAATTCTTTTACATCTATTTTTAATTTATTTTTAAATGCGTTGATAAAAGCTAAATTAATTTATTTTCTTTCCTGCTATTATTTTCGATCCATCAACATAATTAATTTATTCGTGGTTTAAATAAACTATCCAGTTGTTCCCTCATTTTTACCAAAATTCCTTTACATATGTTTTTAATATGTTTTTAAATGTTAAATTAGTTTATTTTTCTTCCTGTTATTATTTTCAATCCCTCAATAGAATTAATTTATTCTTGGTCTAGTAGTGCAAACTGCAACAAATACGAGATTCAAAAATTACATGATGAATTTACCGGAATTTTTTAAGACATCAAAATTGTAAACTTTCAATTAGCTAGTTGACCATTAATGTCCTAGCAATGGTATATTCAGATGTTAAAAAAGAATTAATGAAAAAAGAATAAAATAAATATACATACATACAATATTGTGCAACTAAACTATCCACTATAGATCTGATAAAACTAATGGATATGGATAAAGGTATGTTTAGTTTATGATGATTGTCATACTTTCTTCTTTTAGAATATTTAATGAGAAAATTATCTATCAAATTAGCTTCATTCTTTAAATACGTTTTCTTCGAAAAGTTTTGAACAGTAGGCTTTGTGATGTGGAAAGCTCTGTCAAAGGACAGTCGGTCATAAAATGCAATGGAATACCTCCTCTTCGTAGGTCCTAATAATATAAGGCAAACTTGTGAGGGCAGACCACTCATACACAGTTTATGAAATCTGACCAAAAATGCATTTGCGCTGAATTCAGGATGTTTATCATTGAGTCGATTCGTGCACTTGTTTTAAACGTGGAATGCTCTCAGTTAATTAAATTTCTTATATATATTCGATCCTGCAAGTGCAACTCGTAAAGATAAGAACTCGTGATGATTAAAATAATTGTTTTTATTTATTTTTCTTTATATATTCTACTCTAATTCAATTCTTCTTCTAACACTAGACGATTATTCAAGCTCTTTGATATTTTATTACTTCTTAAAAAATTTTCATTTAAGATCTTCTTCTGTTTATATAAAAATGATTCGTTAAGCTTTAATAAAAAATAGTTCGTTACCTAAATATTTTTGTTTAAAATGTTTTTCAGTTTATACCGAAATGATTTATTAAAATTTATTTTAATCTAATCGATTTATTTAAGTCGAAACTTAATTATGTAATCTTTATTCAGAATTTATAACGCAGTCAGTTAATTTTACATAACTTAGTTATTAAATCATCTTTTTACGAAATGGTTTAGAGCAAATGACGCAAAATGCTGTACAATACCGCTATCATATCTTCATGATACTGTGTAGTATTTAGAAAATGAACATCCCAACAGTGCTATACAAATATCGTTGTACTATTATGTAACTGATATTATAACTGAATATGTAGCCGATATTTAGGTTAGTATTATAAAAGTTACAGCTAAAATTACAAGACAAAAAGTGTATTTAATCTCGTAAAATCTCTTAGAATTTTTAAATTTCATGCTTTTAATAATATAAGATAATCAAATAGAAATTAACAAATGTTTCCATATATCAATCATTTGCCCGTTTCTCATTAATAACAGCCAAAGACCGAATTTTACAAAAATAATAATGAATAAAATGCAAATAAAGCTAAAAATGTTAATGAACAGTAGCATATACTTTTGATAATTGAGAATCCTGGCTATATGACACTTGCAGCTCCAATGTTTATTGGCTATGACGTTACATGTGTTAATTGCATTAAAATCTTACACGATTCTTACAGAGTTTTAAATATTTTTACTACATTTAAGTTTTTCTTCACTCAAGACAATGATTAAAAATTTTTTCTTGACAAATAAAGTTTTATCTAATAATTAAAAAAATGGGGGGAGAGGGAATGGCAAGTGATTTTAAATGAGATGATGAATTTTTAAATAAGACGAAAAAAGCAAAATTCTATTCCAAGTTTGCCCTTAAATGATACATCGAAAAAGTTCAAATCTAATACACTGTTTAATACATTTAGTATACTAAATCATACAAACAAATTTGTCAAATTCGCCATTTTCAAATCTAATTTTTATTTCGAAAACAAAGACCATAATAAAGTTAGCTAAAGAAATAAAAAAAAAGATTTTAAAAAATCACTTGATAATACTTATTGATTAGTATATTACTTTTAAATTGTGTCACGCAACATCTTTGATTAAAAAGATGTTCAATTCGTTGTTTAGGGTAGATCTATTAATTAGAAAAAATAAAGTTGATACCTTTACTTCAGATAATAACTGCTCTGTAAGAAAAGGCAAGTCAAATTTTTAACTGAAAATAAATCACAGTTTTAATATTTTTACTCAATTCGGAGCTTAAAAACTTGTTTTTTAGTGATATTAATTTTTTAAGAATTTTTACCTCTTAGAAAATTTTAAAGATATTTTTATACATATTTTCCAAAAATACCATTTTAAGTTACGGGTTTAAAACTCACAACGGTTGATTTGATAATAAATACGTTATTTTACAGTATGCTACAGCTGCCATATAATTGAAAGCGTAATGCCGACAATATAAAAACTCACCTACCGTGTTGTATAAAAAGCTGTGGTAGTAATGAATAATCGTTTTGGTAACATCAATTGAACTTCCCAACTCAGACAGCTGAAACAGTGCCCTCTATAACTGCAAAGTTTTAATAAATGCCAAATGGAAGCTAAATACACTACTCTCGAACATTTCTCCTGTCCATGTTTTTGAAATTAATGATGTCCATGTGTAACATAACCTTAAAAAATAGTTGTTACACTAATTGGACTCCTTAGTGAAAACAAGGGATCCTCTTAACAATAGGGATCCATGTTGAACGCCAGTGGTGGGGAGATCATTTGGATTCATTAAGCGACCCGATTGTTAAAATGGATTGTTTAATGAACTCGATTCTCCATCCTCCTACAGGATGAAATTTTAAAAATAGGTAAACCAGGCCTAAAACATCATTATGCATGATGTTTACGACTAGAGACCCCTTTAAATTTTCTATTTATAATTCTGTCACGATGTAGCTTTAAAAGAAATGGTTTAACACCTATTATTCCAAATGATTTGATTTTTCTTAAAGTACTTTATTTTATTTTTATTTAGTTGTGCTAAATTAGATTTCTGAATACTTGCAAATAATTCATCATACAATCATTCTAATGATTTATTATAACATATTTCTTACTTATACTAACAGTATATGACAAAGCAATGAATAGCGGCAGAATAATATTCATATTCTATAATTAAAAATGGTGCCTTAATTATATAATAGCGTTTATAGTAGCAAATACCTTAATAATGCGTTATGACATAATCTTTAGTTAGCTATACGTTCTAAGAAAGGATAGCTCCAAGATACTATCCACATTTTCCAATTATCACAGCTAGGAAAGGATTTATAACATGACCTTGTAATTCACAAATATTCTAAATTGTTATTACTTTCTCGTATATATAATATAGACAAAACTTAGAAATCATTAAAAAAAATTCAAACTCAAGATTTTGACAAATCCCCACATTTTAGATCTCCCTGATTTTGATAAACACATTTTTGGAAAATGTCCATCTATCTGTCTTTCTGTGACAAAGTTAACTCCAAAATGCTTTCAGCTAGACGGTTGAAATTTGGTATATGGTTTACAGATTTCTATCAGATTTGGTGTAAAATCGATTCAGAGGAAATCTGTTTGTACGGTTGTTCGAATATAAGTTAGCACGATAACTATAAAAAGAAGACGGCTAGATAGATAACATTCGACACACAGCTTTAACATCAATAGTGTAGATACCTGTCAAAGTTTGAGACAAAACTAGCAAAGATGTGACTATCTGTCGGTCTATACTTTCAGAAACATGTGAATGCAATAACTCAAAGACGCAATGACTTCAGTATATAAAATTAGATATGGAACTTCGTGACAACAAGTACAGTTTCGGGTCAAATTTTCGTTTTAATCGGTTGAAAAAAACATGCCTAAAACACAAATTCGATTTCCGGATACTGTTAAGGGTATGCCAGAGATTCACCTCGCCAAATATGACACGACAGATTCAGTAAAAATGCTACATTTACACCAAAAGTTAATACTTATTAACTGTTGTGCACCAATGTCACGCCAGGCGTTTTCTGGCATTAGAAAGGCATTTGATTATTAGAAAGTATCCGAGAAAGTTTTAGGAAGACCACTCTCGCTGGTTTTCATTCAGAATCAAAATTTTTTGTTTGCCTAAATGCGGCTAAAAATGCGGCTTATTTCTCTGTATTAACAGAAAATTATATTACGGCACTGAAGTTTGTAAAGTTAATATTATTTTCAACAAAGCATCCTATTCTTATCATTATATCGTATAGATATAACATCTTTTTGTTTAAATGTTTTAGGAACTCCCCCCCCCCCGCCAGTAAGGTAGAACATTTTGAACTTGATTACTACAAACAAGGTATGTAGAAAATATCATCCATTAAACACAGTCATTCTGTACATATGGTTCTCTTGAGTCAGATACATTCTAGCCATGCTAGCTTAGGTAACAGAATAATAATTCTTTAGGTCATGCGGGCTCTCCTATGCTGGGACTTCAGCCACTACTGGTACGTCTACCTCTCATAATTAATTTCCTTTCAGCCTTCCAGTTGGTGGAGAGCAGACCGTCATTTACGAAGCCGGAAGCTTGCGAAGCATGGGAAGAGACATGAGGGTCCGATGAAATTTACAAATGAGATGACGTGCAACTAACCGATCGGCGTAGACCGAAAATGCTAGGAAAAGATTTCGCACTTCATTGTGACGCATAATTGAATTTTTTCTTGTGTTAAATTGAATGCAGTTTCAAAACAAGAAGTTTTAGCAGGAAATAAATTTGTAAAGATTTAAGTTTTAAAGTTTTTTTTTATATATATTGATTGAATTTGTTGCATATTTCAAGAGTACGGTTAAAAAATAGTTTAATAAAAAAATAGACTAAAACAAGGTATAAATAATTTTACATTTATCTGTATTTAGAGAATTTTCTTTGGGTGCCATTTTAAAAAACCCAGTTTATGCTGAATATTTAACTAATTAATTTAACTTCCAGTTTACTCGTGAATTCATTTATTTAATTAATAGTTTATAATATAATTAATTTCATGAATTCAGAATTTATAATTTAATTAGCATGATTAGCTATATTTTAATGATTAGTAATTAATTATATTAATTTCTAATATCTTAGAAATTTATCTTAAAAATTATAATTTATTTAATCAACAATTTAATTAAATTATTTGATTCAAAATTTATATTCTAATATAAAAGTGCCTACAGGTTTGGTTTTGCATCACTCTTTGACCCTTTTGCGATAATTTTAATGGATGATTTTTATGACGTTATATCCTCCATACCATTGTACCAAGAATTAAAAAAAAACGAACTTAATACATAATTTAATCAATTTTACTTAGATTATTTAGTTTGCAACTCATAATTTATTTTTTTAAATTTACAATCCACAATTAAATTCATTTTCTTTAATTTACAATCCATAATTAAACTCATTTTCTTTAATTTACAATTCACAATTAAATTCTTTTACTATAATTTACAACCTATAATAAAATTGATTCTATTCTTTATTTTACAACTAACAGTTAAATTATTTATTTTACAGTTCAATTTGTTTAGCTTACAATTTACCGGTTAATTTACTTTTTATAGAAAAATTAATTTTATTTATTTCACTATTTATAATTCAATTAATTTACAATCAATTGATAATAGCTTAATTTACGATTTACTGTTTAATTCATTTGTTTAATTAGCATTGATTAAGATAATTACATTTACATGAATTATGAAAAAATGTTCTGGATTTTTTGAGAAAAATAACTTTTTAATGAATAAAAATAAGGAATGATAGAAGTTCAATATAATAAAATACGCATGAGTAAGAATGTAATTACTGTAGATATTCCATTTTCAGGAGATATTTATTCAATGAAATAATATATCGACAAAAGGAAAAGAAATAAAGATTGTCACAATAAAAATAAAAATCAAATGAACTTTTATCTATCAATCAAGAGCTTACGATAGATTGAAAAAAAATTACAAAGACACACTTTTGTGGTTTTCACTTACGACATGGAGAAAATCAATTTCGGTGCTCCCCATGTGACCCCCTGAAATTGAATTTACTTAAAAAAATAAACGAAATAACAAGATTAAGAAGACGGAGAAAATTTGTTGGGTAGCGCAAAACGGAAAGAAAACAAAGCTTTATTTTAAACAGAGCTCAGAATAATTTCCTTCTTATTGCTTAAGAAAACTAGTTTTTGCCGAGAAATGTCACAAAAGACAACGAAGATATTTTAAGAAAGCAGTTTTATCTCTTGTTCTTGTAAGAAACGCATAAATATAAAAGTTCTTAAACGAAAAACAAACTAATTTATGTACTTGATTTAAGAAACTTACGCGCGTTTTGAAGCAATACTTATTTTTAGATGAAGAAGAAGAAATTTATTTTTTGAGAAAAAGGTCCTTTTATTTATGTCGTATTTCTTTATAAATTAGCATATTATAATTTATAATCCAAGTCATCTTTTTTCTCGTTTTTATGGTAATAATTACTTTTACTGAAAAAAACAAACTTTTCTTTAATTAAAAATGCATTATTTATAAATTTATTTATTAAAATTAGATATCGAAGTTTATGATACATCTAAAAATAATAATCACAAAAGAAATTTAATATTGCTGATTTGAATCAATTCTATTTCTCCCACCGCTACAAAAATAAAAGGCAAAATTTAAAAATAAATTTAAATAAAATTATGTTTAAATAAAATATTTTAATGGTTTGAGTATTTCCCTCAGAAATAGATCTAATATTTGTTACAACGAAAATCTATTTTTTTATTCCTTTATCTTTAATTTAATTATGTGATAATCTATACTTGTAATAAAGCTCAATGTGTGTGTGTGTGTGTGTATGTGTGTGTGTGTGTGTGTGTATGTGTGTGTGTGTGTATGTGTATGTGTGTGTGTGTGTGTGTGTGTGTGTGTATGTGTGTGTGTATGTGTGTGTGTGTGTGTATGTGTGTGTGTGTGTGTATGTGTGTGTGTGTATGTATGTTGGCGCTCTACAGGCCAGACCATTCAACCTACAGCTACCAAATTTGGCACGTGCATACCTTGGAGGCCGGAAATGTGCACCTGGGGGATATTTTTTCGAATTTTTAACTAGAATTTTATTTATTTGAAAATTAAGCGAAATTTTGAAGTGTTTCTGCTATAACTTCCGAAAATATTACCGCAAAAAAAAAGATTTTTAAATGAATTTAAATATCAAAAATTTATCTTTTAAATGATACTAATGTTTTAATTTTAAAATTAAATTTCTATTTTTAATGAATTTTTAAATAAATATTTTAACTATGTTTTCCAATAATTTTTTTCGTAAAAAAATTAAAATTAAGTACGTTTCCCATTCATGGGAAAAAATTAGCTTTTTTCAAAGTGTTGCCATCACATTGATTAAAGCTCCAATTAAAAATAAATTAAATCTTTTTGGAAATGAAATCTGCAAAAATATAATTTTCGGTACGTATTTGTAGGAAATGAAACAAATATGAAATATTATTTTTTCTAAAAAATAATGATCTTTTACACTCTCTATACAGGGTGTTTATTTAGTCCCGGACCCATTTTGATGTTTAATGACTCATAAAATAATGAAGATATAAACAAACTTATGGCATTTATTGATGGAATAACTCATATATTTTCCTTTTCAGGTTTGAATATTTTTACTTTTGTAAATATCGTCTGCGCGTGTGGTTAGTTTCAGATAATTTCATTTTCCAGTCTAAATATCTGTACTTTTCTAAATATCGTCTGCTTATTAATTGCATTTTTCTCTCTTTTGTTTTTGGCAATTATTGAAATGTTATGTTTACTTTTGATGTGTTTGTTCTATGTAGTACTTTTGTACGTGTTGTTTTATTCGAGCGGATATTAAGGAGAATGCATACACCATAAGAGAAACTACAGATTTTATGGTGGTCATAGAGTTAATTTCCAATCAACTAAATCACTGACTTTTAAGAGTTAATTTCCAATCACTTAAACTGACTGATTTATGAAAATTTGAATATCACTATTCAATAAAAAAAAAAGGATAATTTTAGATTTTCCATCGATCGCTTCAAAGAAAATACGCCAATCAGCGAGCAGGTTTCTCAAGATTAATTGGCCTAAGATTATGAAAATGTTGAGTTTTTCTAAATTTTTAACATTTAAAACGTCATAAATAAGTCCTTGTTGATCGTGGAAAATAGAAACATTTATTCATTTATTTAAATATTGGTGTGTCCAGAATATTTCTCAGAACATGATACCTTACTGCATTAAATTTAGACTTCATAGTTTTTTAAATATATTTATAGGCAGAAACAAAATATTATTATTGATTTCATTTCAATCCTTTTGAAAGCAAAACTAAAAACTGAATTTTATGCTGAATCTCAGAAATTTTTGTTGAATTATTGTTTGAGATATTATATAAATTATGAAAAATATTTTGTAGTTAACATAAGACTTAAATACCGAGCGATTCTGTTTGCAATACTCACATTCAATAATAATAATTATTAATAAATACCAATAAGGATGATAAATAAAATAAAACGCTTGGTTTTATTAAAAAATATCTTAATATTAATTGCAATTTCATCATTTACATTTTAAATTAAAGTTGAAGTTTTGCCGGAAATGACAACAAATTAGCAAAATATATATAGTAAATTGAACGAAACGATCTAAACAACAGTATAAGTTTGGTATGACTATCAAAATTTGAATATTAAAAATGTTTTGTTTGAGAATCCTTTAAGAGACGAGTTACTTAAAATATTTAATTGAAAATTGTAGCGAGCGGTAATAATGGCGAACTGGTTGGTCGCCAAAGGCGGCTAGTATATAATAAATGATTATAGGCAATTTAAATGTATTTATAATGTTTATGTTTCGCTCAACGTTCTTGAAAATAAATGAAACAGTTAAAATATATTTTATATATAAAACAAAAATATCCATTTCCACTCATGAAATAATATAACAACGGAAATATTATATATATTCCGATTTTCAAGACTCAAAGAAACTTCATATTGTCATTTTTAGTTTTAATTATCTAATCAAATATTTTTTATTTTAAATTTTAAACAATGAGCCTTAACATGAAATGATTCTGTTATGTCAAAAATCTATGAAACCTCCTCGGTCGTATATTTTAATCATCGACGTAAAACCTATATCAATAATTAATATACCAGATCATCTCAAAAGTTATGCAAAAAAAGAATATTGATGACAAAGATAATATACAAGATATGCCGAAATCTCTCAGATTATTATGAAATGCATCACACAAATCTTATTCTAAATCTTACATAAATGATTTTGGCATCAGAATTTTCAGAAATAGCCCGAAGCATTTACAAATGCACAATAAAGAGGGGAAAAACATTTCAGATTCCCATTTAGTATTAAATGTATTCAATGTCACAATATCCATTTATAAAAGTTTTTCTTAAATCATTTTATATTGAAATACTTTTCAAACCAACTAATTTTCTGATCTCATTTTTCTAAACAAATTTTTGTGTTGATTCCGAAATCGCATATAACTGCGAAAATTAAGCGCTCAGAATAAATTCAAGCTAAATTACTTATATAAAGTAGTTTAAAGAAATATTTTAAATGAAGATGATTTGCTCAGATAAGCATTAAAAGATTCTTCGACCTAAATATTTTTCCTCTCCATATTAAAGAAATATTCCATCATTCTATTCCATTCTACTCCGTAATAAACCCATTATTACAAACAAAAAAAAAAGTTATTTTGCTTAACTGCAATCTTAAAGATCAGGTACTTTTAAAAATCGATTATATTTTTAAAAGATTGCATTTTTTAAAATCCTTAAAAAGATTTTAGACTATTTGAAAATTAATTAGATAATCAGATACTGATGTTAGCAAAACACGTGGACCAACGTTTCTTGAACACGTCGTTCTTTTTATTATGTTTGAACAAAAGTAGCAGACTAGAAAAATTTAGAGATAATCCTTTATATTAAAAAATGCTTTTATTATCAATTAATCAAGTTAGTTGTTTTGATTAATAATAAGTAAAGCCAGCGCAGATAGTATCGAGATAGATTGACACTGTACATCCAATTATTAATACAATCATGCCATGCCTTCAGGCAAATGATATTGTATTAGAAACAAAATAAAAGATAGATTATCATCTCATACTTTATACACCACATCCAATTCGTTTAGTACGCATTATTCCCACAGATTATTATTTACTTCTATTATATATATATAAGAGTATATTGATTAACAGAAATTCACATTTCATGTCTTTTCTAATTGTCATGGAAATCATTATTAAAGGGAACATTTTTATAACGATTTGCATTACAATTATTTTAACATTCTGATGAAGTAACACTTTTGATGATGATAACACTTATCACTTTGATGATGTTAACTCTTAGATGTTTTTGATGATAATAACACTTCGATTGATGGCGCTTTTCTTTATAAAAGATTGTTTTTCTTGCTTTTTAAAGATTAAGTTATGTTTTTTTTAACAATTCTTGTTGTCTCAAAGAAATTCTCAACAAACTGTTGTTAAAGAAAAAATTCTCTATGAACTCTGTCTTTGGAAACAGAAATAATGACTTGAATAAAATATAAAATGTTCCCGACTTCGGAAAAAAAAAAAGCGAAATCTTTTTTTTTACAAAGATATTTCTCCAAACAAGACAAATTATGACCTCAAAATTGGATAACTTTTCAGCTTACATAACCCCAATCTTAAAGAACAGAACACTCACACATACACACACACACACACAGAAAAAAAAACTGACCACCATCATTTTGTTTGAAAGGACAAAAATTTGTTTGCTACAAGTGATTCTTGCGAAATTGCCCGATGTTAGCAAGTTGAAACTAATCTGAACAAAAAAAGTAAACAGAAAATACGATTTTTAGAGAACATCTGTTGCAGACTTATCTCACAGACTAGTGAAAAAGTATTGCACTCTATATCTCTGAATAAAATGGCAGATGTTTTTTTAAGGGAATTGATTTTATACTATTTCAGTGTGTTTTGGGTATACGATTCGGCATACTATTTCAGCGTGGAATGGGCAAATCTTTCAAGGCAAGAAACAGGAAGCATTTATACTACAAAAATACTTATTATAGACTTTTAGCTGGACATCAAGCTATCCACGTTCTGTTTACAGCATTATTTAATAAATATTCTTACATATATCGAATTACATTTAATAAAATTGTGCATGCTTTTTGAAGAAGATTCTTTAGATCATTTGAAAAGTCTTTTAACAAATTCTCTTCTCATACATTCCAAAAGTATTCTTCTAAAAATATGTTTTTTTAGAATTTCAAAATTGTTTATTAATTCTCTAATATGTTATAATAACGTCTAAAGAGTACATATATCAGTTAAAATACATATTCCCCAAATAAAGTTATGGATAAAAATTTTCATTTGCTGAATAAAAATAATTCTGATCTTTAATCCTCCTATAATGATTTATTTTAATTCTTCATTTTTATAAAAATTTTGTAAATTTTTAATTACCAAAAAATTTCAAAACCATTTATTTAAAAAAAAAATAGTCCAAAATTATTCTATTTTATTATCTATTTAATTCTTCAACATTTATGCATGGTTTTATTAATTATATCATTAAAATAATCTACAACATAGATAACCACATTTTCAATTATGTAAAAAATGCCGTTCATTATGTGAAAACCGTTTATCACTTATACCCTGTTAAGTTTTATTCAGGTTTTCGCAATCTATAATTATCTATTTTAAGTGAAATTGGGCAGTGATAGCTTTCGTACAATGCGGTTCTTCTACGGAATCTGGAAATATCTCGTCCAAAAGCAGAGATTTTACTTCCACTGTTCACAACAGACCTTTCATTTAGATTTAAAAATTTTTAAACGCAATACAGTTTCATTTATCATATTTGCATTATGTTCAGCCTGTTTTTTCATGATTGTTGCATTCGTGTTGATAAAGCTGATCCATACCCCTATATTATTGTTTGTGTTATTATACAAATCTTGAGAAATATATTAACCTGGTGTCAAAATATTACTGAAATAACAGAATCAAGGCATGACGAAGGAAGATAAGGAAGTTTATACGAAAATGAAAGAATGCGATCTTTAATGACTAAAAAAGATTTCAAATATATTCATTAGCCACCAAGGCATTCATTATAAATTTTTCCATATGCTTTGAATGCTCGGCCCTTTTTTTATCTCTTAAGTTTTCTTATTCATATCTTAAATTCCCTTACGCCTTGTATATATTCATTCAGCTTAAAACTTATCAGGTGGTTTGATGTCTACTAATAATAAAGGATAATGTGCGTGTGCATGTTGGCTTTCTATAGGTCAGACCGTTAATCAAATTTAAGACATATATATTGTGGAAAATAGGAATGTGCATCACGGAGCGCATCTTTTATTAAAATGTTAATTGATTAAAAATTAAATAATAGTTTCGTTTTCTTTTGAGGTAACTTAGAGCACAAAAGTGATTTTCGCATAATTTTAACTACATTTCCAATGATGCCTTGTTTTTGTTAGAAATTGTGGATAATTTCAATAAATTAAAAAAAATATTTTAAGCATATTTTGCAACAATATATTTCATTGTTGAAGATAGACTTAAATCGTTTTCATTGCTGTTATTAATATTTCCTTCCGTCTTTTGCTTCTTCTGTTGATTACCATTTTATGAAGATTTGGCTTGTTCTTCCATTTAGATTAATGGTTTCCTCTTCAAGGCCAGTAAGAGACATACTTTTATAAAATTTTTGAAATATTGTTTAATTGATTTTAAAAATTAATATTAAATAAAAAAATTAATTTTAAAATCAAGCAACGGTGATTTTTTAATGCATACATTTTTAAACGCTGCTACTTTTTTCTGACATAAAAGTGAGCACATAAAGATACAGACAGAAAATTTAAGTATGCATAGACCAATGAATAGAAAAGTGTAAAATTTCCAAAATATACAAGTTATATATCTATCATAAATGTGAAGTTTAAAATTATTTTAATAAGGAAACCTTTAAAATCAAGTTACACAAAATATTTTTTGAAATTTTTAGCAAATATTAATAGGGTGAACCAACTGTACCACCCATACAGCTAATATATAAATAATAATAATTGCATACTATCAATCCAAATCGTGTACTGTTAAAAAAACTATTTCGGTGTAAAAAATAGATCAATTAACAACAATCTCGCTTAAGTTAATAAAAAAAATTAACAGGAAACAAAAGTGCAAGTAATAAATAATAGTAATTGCATACTGTAAATTCAAATCATGTACTGCCAAAAATTATTTCGGTAGAAAGATTGATTAGCAGCTATCTTTTTTAAGTTAATAATAAAAATAAATATTAGTATAAAAAACAAAAGTGCAAGTTATTTATTTTGTATCATTTTATTAAACCTTAAAAATTCGTAAAAGGTTGGAAAAATAAAGAAAAAATATTCTAACCAAAAGTATTTCAAGATTTAATTTAAAAAATATGCTTGGGTAATTAGGGAGAATCAAAATTCTTGTCATATCTAAAAATGTATATTCCATGTAAATTAGATGTCAGAAGATTAGAAGATAAAGCAAGACAGGCGGAAATTCGCATCATATTTCCTGGACCAAACGCAGGGCCTTCCTTTCAGATATACACAGCAAAATTTTACACGTCGATTAATTAGTTTCGTTTCGAAACTTCAATGAAAAATATGAGGACAGAAAAAAAATATTCATATTCAGAAAATAAAAAAAAATTAATTAAAATTTAATTTAGTATAATCATGCCGAAGTAGCCAAATTTTTGTTTCAAAACTTCTAATCCGAAATTTCATCATATCTATGTTAATTAACGAAAGGAAATTTAAGACAACTACTATAGCTCTGGAAATGCAAATATTTTCTGTTTTTACAAGAACAATGTTTGTGCCAGTTAAATTAAAATAAAGACCGAAAACATGAATGCCCACGTTAAAAAGAACATTATTTTCCCTCGCGTTTAATAATGATAAAAGAAGCACATTATATAATAAAATGGAATTTCGTTGATGCTTTAAAAATGGGATGTATCCTTACTTAGAATTTTAAAAAATGTATGGCAAATGCAATTTTGTCAGAAAGTCATTAAAACTGCTGCACATCCGAAATTTGTACAAAAGATTCATTTCCAAAACATGAGAGCTAATAAATTATCAATTGTGATAAAATTGATATTTATAAGATTATTTGTGAAATATTCCACCAAGAAATATGCAATAAATTTTAATGATATGCTAGAAGAAACCCAAATTGAAAATACCATATTGATAAAATATGTGTTAAATCACTCAAATTATATATCAATATTGAAATAAAACATTTTCAAACTATTGCAATCGCACCTTTAGAATCCATATTGAAAATGTCATATTGACAAAAAATTTTATTTACGCCCTTAAACTGTACAGACTATTGTGATGAAAAATACAGAATCTAGATGTCATATTGAAAAAAATTGTCTTCAATCATTTAAAACAATATGAACTATTCAATAACACATATACAAATTATTTCTGAAGACTACGACTATACGAAACCATCTTGAAAATGCCATATTGCCAAATATTTTATTCAATCACTTAATTGTACAGAGTATTGCAATGAAAAATCTGGAACTCATATTGAAATACCATATACAAAAAAAAATGTGTTCAACCATTTCAACAATGTAAACCAATATGATGACACATCTAAAATCTATAAGGAATATGTCATATTGTCAAAAATTGATTTTAACAATTCAAATAAAATAATCTTCAGAGATAAAATATCTAATGATGGATGGCATAACGAAAGACTCGATTTTCTGATTATTTTTTCATAAAATGAATACAAGACATTATAAATAAATTTCATCAAGTCAGAAAGCAATTTTATTTTGTTACCCAAAATGATATAAAAATTGAAGAATTTAAATACTTCAGATGATGTACTTGCCACATATTTAATAAAAATTCGAAAGTACACTAATAAGTATCTGCACTTAATTTTTATACGTTAAAATGATGTCATCTTTCAGTGCTGTTATCCAGCGTCACAAGCTCGGGGAGAAACGTTTTCAGTTAAACAGCAAGCTTTCTTCAAGGGACGGATCGATGGTCTTTTGTGTAGGGAATGTTCCAACATCTGAAATGCTGATTCAGAAGAATTTAAACTTTATCTTCCTTTTCCTTTATGATCATTATACACTTATTCAATACACTTCGCCATGGTATTTACTGAATTATTGCCTTAAGGTAATGAAATTTTATGATGCGATTTGAAACAGGTTAGGAAACATTAATCTTTGATGCAAATGGGATGTGTAATGGTACAAAATGAGTCAAGATACTACTACAGAAGATTATATGACTGAATATATGTGAAGAGAACGATGTCATCTAGCAAGTGTAGAATGCCCAAAAGTGTACATCCAATCTGTGAGCAATTAAATAAAAATGAAATACTTATTGACTTAAACTCATAATAATAATAAAGTCTGCTATAGATGGCGCTGTAATACATGAAACTTGCTAAAATGCAAATAAAAATTACTTTATCCTACAGTACAAGCTTATGCGCAAGATTCAAATGACTCGAAAGGTAAAAAAGGGAGGAGGGCAGCCTCTGCAAACATTGAAAAAAGTCACTGGGTCTTTTTTTAAAGTTTTCTAATATCATGAATCTCTTTTGATACTAGACAAAGATATTAAGACATGCTGACAAATTTATCTCAAAACTTCCTCCAACATCGCGACATTCAGACGACAAAATTCATGTAAAATAATATTCGGAACACAACATTCGTTCTTTTCATCAAAGTCAGGCTTTTCGACATTCCTTTCGACAAACTCAAAGATGAGCAACTAGTGAAATCTTTCTCATCAGCTTCATCTCTTCACTAATCTGATCTCATTCAATGAGACTGCATTAAAAGACCAAGTTTATAAGAAACAATTTTTTCTCCTCAATTTTAAAGAAAATACCTTTTTTTCCAAATAAATACAGAGCACATCAATTGAAATGCTAGCTGTCCAAATTTCGTAATATTTAGTCAAACACTTAGGTTCCCAACAGGAATAATATCACTACCCTCCTCCCAGTCTTTATTATGGGAGATGAAACCTTTCATAAGCAGGCCTAAAAGTGACAATTATTAATATTTGGCATAATAACAATAATGGAAGAAGGTATTTTGGTCTTTTCTTTCTTATAAAAAGAAAAGTTGTTCCAGAAAATATTAGGAATTTTGGTTCAATAGAATACCTTCCAAAATTCTTTGAATTCATGAGTTTAAATTTCAATAATATTTGTTTTTAAAACTACATTAAAAATCCTCAGAATCATAACTTGTAATATCATAAAAATTAAGGCATTATTTAAAAAAATTAACAGTGTTTCAGCTCAGTAATTTTTTAACATGGCATATAATATCTGCCGATACTATACATCACACTGAAATAAATTATTACATTAATAGTAATTTTATATATAATTATTATAATCATCGAAATCAAATTATCATTATATTAATATTAAAATTTATTCAAAAACTAATAAAAATTTAATTAGACTTAACAATAATCCATACTAACAAGAAAGAAAAAATCCTAATGATGTAGTTAAATACAAAGAACACTTCAAGTTAACATTTAATCACATTAACGTTTAAAAAAAATAGTTTTGAAATTTAAAAAGAAAATTGTATTTAAAATAGACAAATTTTTAGACAACCATATCATATGATAAATGCAATTGAACAAATCATTTCAATTCGGATGGAATAATATCTGCATATGCAAGTCAATCAAAGTAACATTTTTACAAAAAATTTAAAAGTAATTCCTAGTTCCTAGTTGATTATTTGATATGAATTTCAGATATGTACAATTTTCTTTCCACATATATTCTAAATTCAAAATGATACTTAGACACAAATAAAGTCAATAGCGAATTGCTTTCAATGCACTTCTCCATATTTATTTTCCACAGTGTGCTGGTAATGGAACTCGGTGTAATCCCGTGTTTCCCTGCACCGATTACTTTATGCTTCACGCTGCATGCAGCCACTTCTTAACGGATATCCATATTCCGATCATATTTCATCGTATTTATCCCAGAATAAATTTCACTCCAGAATAAATTCTATGCTAGAATAAATAAAGAAAATGGCGGAGAAGAATTAGAAAATGTGACTCTTCTATATACGAGTAGTAACATGTTTGTGTTACATTACTTAAATAAATCAGATTTCCCAAGCGATTTCAAATTATTTTATAATTCAACGTCATGTATGATATGAAACTGAAACGGATATGAAAGATAAATATTTTAATATTTCATAATGATTAAAATTTTTGAGAAATATCTCTAGTCAGTTTATATTTTAATAATGGAGTTTCCATCTTTTAATGGATTTGAAAGTACACATAAGTATCACAGCATCTATAACATGAAAATCCTTTGTTATTCATGTTGCTACGTTTTGAAACCATAATTGAAAAATAAAAAAAGCATGAAGCGCAGAAAAAAGTAAAAGATTAGAAATACTTGCATTCGTTTTTGTAAAAAAATATTGATTTATCACGAAATACTTTTCGTCTAGTGGTGTATTTAAAGATATTTTTCTTGAAAATACACATTATAATGAGAAAATACAATCTTCATATAAAATTTCGATAAACAAACTGTCTATTTATATAATTTATATAGCGTTTAAGTAACAGGTGAGAGTATTGCAATTTTGCTCGATTTTCAGTATTAATTTTCTTTTGAGTTCAATTATAAATTTACTATTCTGTTGACAATGCACCTTATTTCCATTTATTACATATTTTAAAAGAGCAAAATTTTTAATTATTTTTTCAAGAAAACCTTACATTTTGGTCGATGAAACAACAAAGCATTGTATCGCCGGAAAATGTACCTAGACTTGTTATAAAAAAAAATTATAAATGAGAAAATGATTTTAATCTGATAACACAATAAGATAATTATATAATATATTTTTTATAATAAGCTCTGTGAGTAAGATTCTACCATTTATAATTATTTTTGCCTTTGAGCTTTGATAGAAATTCTGTTAATTTTTGCAAAGCTAGATTTCATCACTCGAAATCAGCGACTTGTTGAAGAAGAGTAACCAACACTCTGAAACTAACTGCCTTTTTTTAAACTAAGTTCATTTAATTTTGAAAGGATTTTCAGTAACGATAATATTATTATTTAATAAAAATTAGCTATAAAAATTTAATAATTAAACAGATTTTCACTAAGAAATATAACAATCATTGTAGCATTTCTCTGAAATTATACCTTTTTCTAATTAGAAGGCTAACTATTTCAATGCGGAATTAAAGTCGGATTAGGGGTCTTAAGGTGATCCGAGTACTGCCCCATTTCTATTTCAAAACTTTAACTCCTATTCATTTTAATTAATTTAAAACCTTATTTTCTTAATTGATTTTAATTTTAATTTCTATGTAAGCAACTTTATTTAACAAATTTGTTAAATAGGAATAATTGATTCAAACGAAAACACCAGGATATTTTCAAGTGAGTAGCTCAGTATCTCGCCAATAAGAAGTTTTAAAATAAAATTAAAAAGTGATTGCGACGAATATAATTCTTTTTAAATGATAAACATTTATATAACAATCTAGATGCTAACTTTTTTTACCACAATCTAAATGTTATTTCATTATACGAAATATCTTATTCAGACCATTTCTTGTTCGAATTATAACACACTGTCATATAAAATTTGAAAAATATATTTAATTAGAAATGATAGTAGGATAATTTTCCAAAATTTAAACGATACTTTATTTTTGTTTGAATAAATTCGAATGCACGATTCTTGCAATTTCAATTCCTCTGAAAATATAGTAAAAAAGACCTTGAAAACTTTTGAAACATGAGTTCCATAGGCAATTGTCTACTTTATCTATTTATTAATTCAATCCCGAGATGTTATAATTATAAATAACAGCATGATTTATCTATTTAAAACTAAGGCCTTGTAAATGTAATAAATTAGCTATTCAAACATTTGCATAGGTATTATTTGATCAATGATATTCGCCGATTGCACAAATGAAAGAATCCCCCTCAAACAAAAGTATATCTTTCAGAGACAGCAAGATCAAAGAAATGGTAGGAAACAAAAATTATTCAACTTAATTTATTGGTATGTTTAGAGATTCAGTATTATACTAAATCAAAATTTAAATAAAAACTAGTATAACAAAAAGATAAAAACAATAGTTGAGTCAAAAAAAAATTACAAGAAAAATATATATGGTTTTTATTAAAAAGAATATTTTTATTTCTTTTTATCGTCATTTTTTAAATCTTTTTTGACTTATTACAATCGTTTTAACATTAATCTACTGAAAATGAAACTGGATAGACAGCGAAGAAATGGCACAATGCGATCTTTCAAAGCTCAAAATCGATCCACTATCTCAATATGTCTTTCGCCGCTCACAAACAAATTTCCATTTCAATTTTGATACAAAATAGCGCTGCCAATCAAACCTTAATAATGCAACTTCGTCTGAAACAAGCAATTTGAACTGGAGAAAAAGGAAAAGAGAGACCCTCAGAGACAGAAGACATAAGGACCCGAGACCACAATGCACGTAGGAGGTGGGGCAAGAGAATAACACCGATATTAAAATGCCTCTTTATGGGTCCATCCTTTATCGTCAGCGCCGTGTAAACTGTCCACCCAATTAGGGGACACTGCAGGGGTGGAGGGCCGTGGCTACGTCATTCACGGGTGGATGACGTCAAAGGCTATCTTGCAACAAGTGGGGAGACCAAGCGAAAGAGAGAAAGAGGGTGGATGCGGGTCTGTCTGTTATAGCCAAGGTCAAGGAATTATTGATCGTCAGAAGATGAGGAGTGACATGTTGACAGGCAAATATTGAACCTGGAACTCAGGAACACTGAATTGAGTTCATACATCACACGTACCTTTGTCCGATTGTTGGAATAACGTAAATCCGGAATATCCACATATAGAGGTTGATTTGAAATTTAGAATTGTAAAGCCAAGCCACTAACTGTAGTAATTTACGGGTAATTGATAACTGCCCACATACTAGTATTAGTTTTTGAGGTTTCCATATAAGCTTATATAAAAAAGAATAAATATTTTTAATAAAGGAATAATTTTTTAAAAAAATTCTAAATTGCATCAATTTGGTAAAATTTATGTGAGAGCAAGTATAAATATTACATTCGATATTATTACATTGGAAACTTTGATTTTAAATTACACAGTTCAATTTAAAATTGCATTTATTATTTGCATTTATTACATTTATTTATATTACATTTATATTTTTTCCTTGATAAATAACATAAAATCAAAACAATTCATATTAATCAAGCAAAATAAATTTCAAAACATAATTATAAGTGTTGTAATTAATTTATTACACAGACAATGAAAATATCTTTAGTAGTAAAGCAGCAATGAAAATCTAGGTGTCGAATTATTAGTAAATCGAATATCAAGTCCAATGATATATTAATTTAGATCTGATGGAGGTTTAAAAATTATTAATTCTAAATTGGGCAGAGGTTTGCAACTTTTTTAGCAATTTTTGTTACTGTTTTTTTTTAATTTCAATTTTAAATAAAGAATTGTGCGGATATTAAGACTATAGCTTTACTGATTTTCAATAAATGTATTGCAATGAATTATATAATTTTCTAAAGGAATGGATTTATTGGATCGACTATTGGGATGTCCTTTTAATAATTCAATGTAAAAATTTTATAAGCTATATCTGCTGAACAATGTTTTATTCAGTAGAAATGAAGAATATTTTTTTTACATTTATAATTATGCCAATTTTTAACAATTAAATATTATATATGTATAATTTTTAGATATCTAATATAAATTATGATATCATTTATTTTATTACAATAATGTTTGAATAAAACCTACAAAACTTTTGAAACAGAATTATTGATAAAATGCAGCCAAAAAAAAAAAATACAAAAATTTACAATGGAACAGGATAAAAATAGTAAATAATTCATAGTAAAATTCTAAATTTCTTATTTCTCAATTCAACACAGCGTTATGTTTACCACAATGTGTACCTTAGGTTGTGAGTTCGAACCCCGTCAGCCAAAGACTATCCGTGTGTGTGGTGGCTGGCGTAAGTATAAATCTGTCGTGGTCACAAAGTCCTTCATGTCGAGAGTAATACCACTGGAAGTACTGGCTCAGAGGTGATTGTTCTCTGATTCAGGTCTAAATTACGATCTGTGGATGAATGAATGAAGTCCGCCCCGTGAAACGAATTGTGGTGCGTGAGTAGCTAAGTCGCACTTTTAGCCCTAGATGACGCTACTGAAAAAACAAGAGACGCTCACTCGGCTTAAATTGCTGACAGATAAGTGTCAGTGGGCTTGTAAAGTGCCATAAGTCACAACACACAAGAACAACACAATGTGTACTGATCCGTCGCAGATAATTGGCAATTATCTTTAAATAAATATAAGTGCATACATATTGCAAATTTAATAAATTCTAAATAGAAGTCAAATATTATCTTTGTGGACAATGTATAATAATGAAATAGCTATTACAATTGCTATTTGCTAAACTCGAAATCTTTATAAGCATAATGAAAGCAATATATACGCGAAAAAAAAGGGCTATCTGTGAATTTTCAAACAAATTTAATGAGTAGCAAGTTACTGATTTTTGAGCCAACAAAAGGACGAGTTAAAAGTAAAAAATTACAGTTTTAAGCTAAAAAAAAGACGATTCTCATGGAATACGTTTTTATGTTTCGTTTAATTATAAAAATGACAACCCAGAATAAAATAATTGCATTCATGGAAGACGCAAAATCACAACATTTGAAAAGAAAAACAGCGTTACTTCTGTTTCATTTTCAATTCAAAACTTGAAATTGGAACAAGGTTTTTTTCATATAAAGAGAACATTTCTAAAGTTTTTCTCATAAATACAACAATTAATAATCTATTTTAGGATAATGATGGCAATTTCATACTTATAAATTTATATTTTGACATTGAAATTCACAATACAGATTCAAATTTTCAAATCTATCCAACAAAATAAAATACATATTGGTCGATCAAGTTTAGAGACGTAAAAGACGTATTTCACTTTGCGGCACAAAAATTATCAAACCTGGATCTGAATTGAAGATTACATTTCGCATAAGCCAAAAAGAAACAATTTCAGTAGATAATCTGACATATGTCTAGAATCAAGATATGGTTTCAAACATGAATTGTTAATATGAATGTCATGATGTGTTGAATTAAAAGTTGTAAAATGCAAGAATTGTATCAATGAATATAAGGAAACAGGGTTTCAATATCTAAGTCAAACGGTACAAACGGTACGTCCACACACACACACACAAACATCGCAATAAGCAAACAAGAGACTCGTATCAGCTCAGATATCTTTTACTTAAGCATGAATTCCTTTTTTTCTATGAACGACGTTCAATTCAACTAACATAAGCATTCATTTTGAAACGACTCGTCATCATAAGTAAACGTTATTCCCCATTTAATTTTATTTAAAATATTCTTTCTTTTTCTTCCCAAGATACTTTTTCGGTCCATACAATTTTTTCGGAAAGAAGGTGAGCTATTCGTTTCAAAAAGTAATTCAGGGGAAGGGCAGAGGATGGAATGAATTGCTAAAAAGTTATAGTTTAAGAGCCCCTGAAAGAAAAGAAAGATACGAATGCTCAATTAGTTTACAAAATATTTTAGCCTTATTCTGATTAATGTGGTACTGATATTTGTCTTTCATTCAAAATAGGAAAAGATTTCTTAATTCATTTAACATGGTACTAATGAAATCATAATTTAACTTAATATGAAGTGCATAAGTAAAGAGAAATAATTTGAAACAAAATATTCTTTTTATTAAATCGCAAATGATAGGATTGGCCTCAAACAGACTATATGGTTTAAAATCTACTTTATATTCACAACAATTATTCTACTTTTTGGACGAGAAATCGATATATCTAAGCTTTTAAAAGGTTACTGAACCTTCTCCCAAAAAAGAAATAAGGTCAAAATCTCCATCTGGCCAGCAGAGAGAAAAAAAAATTCCCACTTAATTCACACCTGACTGGTTGGGGAGTCTTCTATCACTTTTCAAACAATGTTGTCGATTGCCAAAAGCTTGGGATGACACGTGATGGGGTTTGAAGATATTTGTTTTACAAGCAGGAAGTGCAGGACAGATAATGGAGGGGGGAAATGACTGAATTTGCTTTTAAAGAAGAAGAAAATCTTTTTTTTTTTTTGTTCATGCCCATCGATTACTTAATGGCAAACTTCGAGATGTATGAAGAACGGCAAAATACTTGGGTATCAGATTTTCTTCTCAAAAATATCAGATTTCTATTATGTCTTTTTTTTTTCTGTTGACAAAAGGATTTCCAATAAATGAGGAGAAATATATTTTTGTAAAAGCTTTTCACATTAAAGTCTCTTTTGTTGGTATTAACAAGTAATGGCACTTCAGTCAACATCATGACAGTGATTTGCAATTGTTGGAGCAATACAAGAAAGCTCAGTAATTATATAAAGTATGTTATTGCTATACATCTGTTGCTGGTAGCTCTTAATACTTCAAGTATAAATAGAATAAAAATTGGAGTTAATTTTGAAAGAAACTGCACAAAATCCCTAAGTATACAGAAGACACAAGAATAAAACATTTAGATAATTTTTCACAGTTGAATTGAAGACTTAAGCATTTTTTACAATGATTTAGGTTATTTTCAAACTTCTACATTTTTAAGCAGTCATTAATTAAAAATTAATGAATATGCCTATTAAGTAAAAGCCATTATTCTGAAACAGAATATTATCTTGTAAATAAAACAATCAAATTCGGGAGAAGAAACTGCATAAGATATCCAAGTATCCAGAGAATCCAAGAATAAAACATTTGGATTATTTATAACCGTTCAATTGAAGATCCAAACATATTTTCAATAATTTAGGATCCTTTCTCTAACTTCTATTTTTAAACATTCACTGTAGATATATTAAATAAAAATTGTAACCCAGAAATAAAATATTATCTCAATAAAAAAAGAAATATTCAGGAGTATTTCCCTTTTAAGCTTTTGATATATGGCTACAGCTTATATTTTGCAATCAAGCACAATATTGTATAAGGACTGTGGAATACAACTGATTTCCATTGGTCTTAGTAAAGATTTTATAAAAATATTTAACCCTACTTTTATCTTATTACTGTGAATAAAAATTATTATTAATAATTTGTAGTAATAATATTTATTCTGTGGCTATAATTCAAAAACTTATATAAAGAAAGATTATATAACACCTCTCTAAAATGTTGAAAAAAACATATTCAGTAATGGGTTTTTTTCTTCAGCCGAGCAACATTTCCTTCACTTTTACGGATTTATAAATACAGATGATTTAACACAGGGACTAGCTTGAAACGCATAAGACCCTTCAACGTAGTTTTCAGCATAATGTACACTTTGCTTCCAGATACGTAGAAATTGTACAATACCTGCATCAGTACTAATTTGTTTCAGTTTGGAGTGTAATATGCTTTCACTGGAACAATTTTCTCGAACATTTTAATACCGAACACCATGGAAGTTCATACAACTTTAGAATAAAATCATGTGTACGATAGGCAATTCCATATCCTAGTGAGTAAATAAATCAATCAAAGGTCCCTATCTAATTATTAACGATTCTTATAGTAATTCACTGTTTATCCGAATCCATCAAAAGAATTGGTACTGCTACTGGTTATTTTTCGACTTCGACGGCTATATTGAAGGATTATAAACGTTCCATCAAATTTTCTCCAATGTTAAATCAGTGGCAAATATACGGTTGCCATTATTAAATTTCCAACTTTTGTACCTAGAAAAATGAACAAACAACTTTTATATATGTACAGGTTCTATATGTTGATCCAGGATATGTATATATCCTGGCTCAGGTTGTAAAAAAGGAAATTACGCTGATATTTTAATAATGATTGGTATCAAAAGGAATTGCTTCCAATTTTCGCGAGAACAAATGATTTTAGGTATTTTGTACATGCTAATTAACAACTAACTTGTGAATCATTACACGATGTTATTGTTCAGAATTTCTTTCGAATATTTTCACTAGCTGAAAAATATTCTAAAAGAGTGTTCCAAATTAAAGCTCTCATTGCGAGGTGAATTACAAAAAGGTCACTGTCTACTTCCTGATGATTGTCTTCATTGAAGACTTAGATAATATTATTATATAAATGCAGTTATGCAATCAAGAATTCTGAAGGACATCTATTTTAAAACGACATTTAAAAAATATTTTTTAATAATTTAAAATATTCCACAATTTTTTAAAATTATTGCGGAATTCATACGTTAAATATAACTTCTGATAGTAGGCTTTTGAAAATGGTAATGAACTTTACAAACCCGCTTGAACAAAAGAGGATCCTGGTACAAAGTTGATTTGCAGGGTTCTTGAGACAAATTCCTTAAAGCAAAATAAAACATTGCAATTCGTTGTTTATTATGTTGCCCAAAATGGCGCAATTCAGATTTAACACATCCACGCCGACGCTGCAATTCATGCTTTTATTCCATCAGTGGTTACTCTAAGAGTGTTTTGGATTATCGGGCGACATCAAACTAAAGTAACAAATGACATTTTTAATTTTATTTCGATTATTCTAATTGCTTTTCAAATATAAATTAATTTTCTTTTTCTTAAGAATGTTGAACTATTTGCAATTTTTTCTAGTTACTAAATGAACTAAATTGTTGATCGCGCACACTGTCTGATGAAACATTTATGTGTGAGCCACCGGTGACACTGGCCACTTGAAACAGCATCCGTATGAGAGACATCGGTGGTATGCGCCGGCTTGAACGTATTAATTATTTATTCTATTCATAAACTCTTTGTCATTTTCAGAACTAACAATTTTATCAAAAAATAAACGTTAATTAATCAAATCCAAAACAACTGCTTCATAAATGTATAAAACAATCTTGATTAGTAAAATACAGGTGGGCAAAAAGTCCGTAAAAACATTGAAAATTCATAAAACTCGAAAAATTAAGCAAATAAAACATGGGATTTTAAATTTCCCCATAGCCAAAAGTCTACCGGTGTCAGGAATAATAGTATCTTCGGTTGTGGTTACAGCTTGTAGTTGGTTCTAAATTTCTTGCTGCGAAAGGTCCCAAAATCATGTAATAGCAATCATATATTATTCTAAGTGAACAACAACAAAAAAATGTCATTTTCCATGTGAAAAATCAGTCAGTGGTGCGAGACCCTCAGAAATTCGGGGTCTAGAGCACTCCCACGGTTCGCAACCCCCTCGGGTCAGCCCTTTTGCTTTTAATGGCATAACAATGTTCCTATAATTCCTGCTGTTATATAAAGATGGAAAAATATCCTTTCGATTTACTTACAATGTAATGTACTTACAATGTAATGTACCTTAACTTCACTTTCAGATGGAGACTTCATCTTTTACGCGGAACATAAAAGAAAAAATAAAATAGAAGAAAAAAGTAAAGAATGCTTTACTTTATTTCCATTTTCTGTTCATATATATAAACTCTCCCCCACTCAAAATTTACGAGATGCCCAAAAGTGCTACTTCGCTATTCATCATGAGCACATTAATCTAGTAATTTATTGATCATCCACAACATGTTTGCGTCAAAAACGATGTAATGATGATCCATGTGTTTCTGACGATAACAGTTTCGTTGATAGATGAGATGATAAAACAGCCATGAGTACTATAATTATAAATCACTTTTCACTTTCTGGTATACGACGCTTATAAAAAGAGAAAGTAAAATAATTAACAAAAAAATACGACCCCGAGATTTTGACAAATTTCCACGTTTAAGTTTTCCTGAGTTCGTAAAACATATTTTTGGAACTGAAGTTGCGAGTACGATAATTATAAAATGCTTTGAGTTTAGACGAATGAAATTTGATATATGAACTTCAGATCAAATTCGTAGATTTCTATCAAATTTTGAAGAAATTCATTTATGCAAACTTTGTCTATCTATCTGCACCAATACAAACGAGCGTTATAACCATAAAACATAAATGACTAGATACAGAAAATTTAGAGGAAAGGATCAAAAGATAATTTTTAAATGAATTTGTTAAAAGATTGAGAGTTTGATGGTGCATACACTCGCATGCATATAAATGCTAGAGTTCAAAATCGTAATTACTTAAATAAATGAAATGTGATATGTAATCTTATAAGAAAAAATGTACACCCGCGTAAAATTTTGGTTTCAATTGGTTGAAATAAATATATCTAACAGACATATTGAGTTTTCATCGATAGTCGACGAAGCACAAAATGCTCATATGCCGGACTCTGAAAATGAAATATCTCGGTACTAATGACTTTCAAGACCATAATTTCATGCGAGAAAAAAGGAAAGGATAATAACTTTATTGGAAACTAGCCGGCTTTTTTCGACCAGCCGGTTCGCTAATCTTAATGCTCGTTAAAATTTTAATAATTAAATATTTTATGTCATTCCTACTTTAATAGCGTCTCCATCAAAATATTTTAAATCTTCAAATTTTGATAGTCATATAAATTCACCTCATAATATTATAAATGCCTTCAGTCATTACGTAATATGCATCTCTCTAATTTTCTGTTAGCTGTCGTTAAATTTATGCTTTAAATTAAAATGGAAATGATTTAGCTGCAATAAATATAATAATATTTTTGTACTAAAATAAAGCATTTTTTATAATATGGTTATTGAAAACAGAGTCACTGAGCATTTAAACCTTATGGGCACTAAAGAATATCTTTCTTAATTTATATAATATATCAAGAATTTGTCAACAATTTTTTTCAGATTCATCATGTGCAGGTCTATTAATTAACAATATTTAATTTTAAATGTATCAAACACTAAGAAAATAAACAGAATCGTTTAAAATAATCGGTCGAAAACAGGTAAAAAAAAATTACTTAAAAAACTATGAACTTAAACTAACATAAATACAATTTAATTACAAAAGCATACAACTAAACTAAAAATAATTCCGCTTCCGTTGAAAATAGATTTAAACAATCAGAACACAATGCGCATGCGTGAATTTTCAACGCTAGTTACGGTAATGCAAATGCGTGCATTTTTCTACGCCAATTGGGATAACGCTATGCAGATTAGACATTTATAATTTCCTTTATTCTGTTTTATTTCAAAAGTACTTCAGAATGAATCTGAAAGATCGATTAATTATCTATGTTTAATTTTAAATGCATCAAACATTAAGGAAATAAACCTAATCCTTTGAAATAATCGACCGAAAAACGTTAAGCCTGACTTCATTAGCGTGGAAAAAACTGAAGCCTTACTCATTTGGAGGTGGGGAAATGAAGATTCTTTTGGCTGGAAAGTTAGTTTTCAATTAATAATTAAAATTCCAATTAAAAATTAGAAAAACGGGACCCCAGGTGCATATTCCCGACCTCCAAGGTATACACGTACCAAGTTTGGCAGCTGTAGATCAAACGATCCGGCCTGTAGAGTGCCAACACACACACACATCGAGCTTTATTATAAGTATAGATTACGCAAGAAAGTTTCGGGAAGCCTTCTCTTACTGGTTTAGTACAGTTTTCATATAGCAAAGAATTTTGTCAACCAATCTTTGTATATCCCTTATAACTGATTTTTATTGAGCACATAGACTGTTATAAATATGAATAGATATATGATAGATTTCGCTAAAGTAAATGTCAATAAGAGTGCATAAATATGAAAAAGCTTTAAAATCAAAGGTCCAAAAGGGTTAGAGAATTCTGAAACACTAAAGTTGTTTCTTTTAATATGAAGACCTATACATACATATCAAGATAGTGTAGGAAATAAATCATATCATCCATTAATTTAGGTAATCAAAGCTTCATTCAGATAATTATTACTTTTCGTCTAATTTAAGTGAAAATATACTTCTCGAATATACAAAGGATATTCTACTAAATTGAGTTTCATAAGCTCTAATCACGAAATTGAGATTCTATTACGAAAGCATGTCTTCAGTTAATTAAGAACAATAGAACTTAAACGTATATTGCGACATTTTTATTTACAAGAAGTTTTATAATCTCTAAAGATTAGCCGATATCAAAAAACATTTGGCACAAAACGATTTCAGTATTATGAAGTAGTTAATCATTTAAATTGAATTAATTTTTCTATCTTCAAATATAATTTTTCTATTTTATTTAAGGAACAATTGAAATATGAAAGTTTCAGTCCTTTAACACTTTCATTCGTTTGAGCTGTATAATATATCTCCAAACTCATCGAAAGTTTTTACCCTCTCTATAGCATTTCCCTCCCGCCAATGTTAGTATTTTTTATATGGAAGTTTTATTTCAACCTAATAAAATTATACTAGCTATATTTACAAGATAGCATGGACAAAGTATTAAACACATGTTTTTACGAATCTGATATTCTTATCTAGACAGCTAGTTCCTTAGTTTAGATATATAGGAAGAGAGATTTAGATACATATGTAATGAATACTGAAGGGTTTACTTTCAACCATGCCATACACTTGGCTATCATTTGGCGATAAAAATGGAGGCTCTAGAAAATATAAGAATTTTGGCAATATGTCTATGAGGAACTGTGTTCCACAGAATCTTCGAGAAAATTCTATAGCCTGATAAGAAACTATAAAATATAAGGTCACATGAGGAGTTCAATTCTCTAATTGAAACGTTGAGCTATGTAACTGTAATCTGAGATTAGTATGCTGTTGTGTTTTTCATATCAATTTGCTGTTTGAATATGTACAGTTGATTTCTGTAAATACTATATTTGTGTATGTTTTGGCTGTGTTTTGCTTCCTGTGTTTGGTGCTTTCTTGTAGAATAAAAAATAATATCCGTAATCAAGTTTGTTGAACTTTTTGCTTCCACCATCGGATGATTTTTTTTTCAATATAAGATAGTTTCGGTTTTTAGGGGATATAATTGGAGAAGATAGGCAAAGATTTTTCAGAAATTATGCCATGAATATAATTACAATAGGAAAACTTCTTAAGATAAATTTATTTCAAAAATTATGCACATATTCATTCGGCGTTTGATGCCAGTCGTTGGACCACATTATCGATATTTCTGACGTAAAGTCTAACCGAAGTTTATTCGTAACAAATCGAATTAAACAATCGATAAAATAAAGCTCTTTCGACTAAATTACAATTAATTTAGGTAATGCAGTCAAAGCATTCGCAATAATCAACAAAGTACTTTAAGTATATGAATTTTCCTTATCTATTTATTTTGTTTATTATCACATTCAAATCAATTGTTTTTATTTACCACAATCAACTCAATTGTTTCGCGGGATTTTTTTTTATAAGGATAAATGTAAAAAGAAATAAAATACAGAAGTTAAATGTCAGAATAAAGTATAGTCAATTTCAGGTAACTTGATCCATCCGTTAAATGTATTTTTTATATGAAACTTTTATTTCAAATTGATTCATTTGCAACAACAATTTCAAATATTTCTAGATGAAACTCATTGAGGAAGTTTATTTACAAACGTATTTACTTTTGCTAAAACGCTAACTGGACTTTTTAAACCCAATAGTTTCGACTCTCGTACTTTATTTTGTTCAAAGAACGACAGCTAAAATATGGAATTCCAAAAGAAAAGACAAAAATAGCTGAACAAGAAAACCCATTTCTACAATAATTATTTTCTGTCATGAATCTTGTTGTTTCTTACATTATAATTCAGCCGATTCTTATAGTACATGTTTACTGCCGATTTTGAGCTTCTGGTTTTATATTTAACAATGATTAACAATCTGGAGAGGTTCGTAATACTTTGCTATTATATTAAGTTTAAAGATCATACAGAATTTAAAGCGTAATTTACTTTCATTTTATAAATATTTAATTGATAAAAATATTTATAATCAATTTTCTTTCATTTTTTGATTACATGCAGTTTATCTGTGAGTGCACATACCTTTATAACAAAAGCAAGTAAGTGCGTTTTTATATGTCATTTCGAATGTCTTTTTTTTTTGTGTGTGTGTGTGTGTTTCGCCTGTTAAAACCTACGAATTTAAATTAAAATGCTTCAATGGATTTAAATAAAAAACATTCTTAAATATTTTATTTATATAAACAGAAATTCTTTAAATCGGAAAGTTGTGAAATCTTTTAATATAAATAAATTCAAAAAGATGTTCTTTGAATTAAAAAGTTGTGCAATAATTTGTTTATATAAATAGAAATTCTTTGAATGAACCTTTTATCGGCGAATGAACTTTTAATTACCCCTCTTTAAAACGGATTAAATGAATGTAGGATATAATTATATCCCTATATGAATATGCTTATTCATGTCATGTCTTTAAAAAAAAGGCAAAATATGTAAGAAATGAACTTGTCACTAACTTGTTACTAATCTTTATGTAAAATTGTACTTTCTATGGAAAGACATGTATGTAAGACATGATTAGACCTTCATACTAAATAGGCTTTCTCATGCATATGCATGTTATGTATGTTTCAAGTCATGTCTCAAAAAAAATCAAAATATGTACGAAAACAATATACATTTACTACTATTTATGTAGAATTGTACTCTTTATGGAAAGACATGAATTTAAGACATAATTATGCTCTCATACGAAATATGCTTATGCATGTGTATGTTTCAAGTCATGTGACAAAAAAAGAGTGAAAACTGTTCGAACCTTTCTATTAAAGTAAAAGATAAATGAACATATAAATTTGTAATCTTTACATATAATTAATTTTTCAGTAATTAATAATTACATTTCAAATATGAGATTACTATATTACTATTGCCATTGTTTCCAACAACAGCGATCTGTAAGTAACATCTGTTATGGATTCAAAGAAGAAAGGGAGAAAAAAAAAAAGAAATGCAAAGTTTTTAAAAACAATGCATCCAAAAGAGCAATAAAGAAAATGCACGCGTTTTAGGTTTCATTCTTGTAATAAAAAGTTAAATATTTTGCAAATAATTTTAATTAAACATCCCATCTTTATTATTTCTCGAGATTGTTATGCAGAAGCTTTTCCTGGAAGAAAGCACTTAGTTCTATTGTTCCCTCTTCTAGAACTTCTTTAATTAGACTTGCTTTTAAACAGTTTCTTCTCTGAAACTTTTGTACGAAGATATGCTTGGAAGACAGTTCTTATTCTTTCGTTAACAAAGAAATGAAAACAACAGCAATTTCTTTTTTTCTTTAAATCTTTTTTGGCAGAGAGAAAGCGTTTTATTACCCATTTTTTTATTTATTTTAAAATAAAATGCTGACATATGCGTACAGTAATAATTACTATTCCGTCCGTGCATGCTTTTAATGAATTTTAACGCTCTTCTTTCAAAACTTTCTAGAGAAATTCATACGTGTGTCTTTTGTTTTTTAAAAAGATGTTTTTAACCATTTTAAAAGCTTTTCCATTTTTTATTATTTTATTATGAATTTAATCAGTAAAAATACTTGTATTATTTTAAATATATTCAAATTTATTTAATAAGAAGAATGAGAAGTAACTGGTAGAGTCAAAGAATTATTTCCCCAGCTCCAATGACTAAAACGATTTCACCAATTTTTATTTTCACAAAAGTTTGTAGGCCCTTGATAAGTCATTAGTGAGCGCCTGTCTCCTTCCATTAACCATCATCTTTGAAAGGAATTTGAAATTTACAATTTTATTGTGCATTCTCTACGCAGAAAAATATTGCTAGACACTCCAGCCCCAACTTGAGTACTGATTTGATCATTTTTTATTTTATAAAGAAGTTAGTGATTTTTAAATACCTGATTAATATTCTTCTGCCCCTACCGAATTCAGCCGTCATTAAATAAAACTTGACAAAACTTCTAATTTCATCCACTAGACAAATTTCATTAATTTTATTCAAACATTAATTCCACCATTTTGTAAATATGGCTAACGAGTTTAGAATAGCTGATGTTTATTAGCCAAGCATAATTTAAAATATTATATAGCCAAGTATAATAAAAAAAAATTCTTTTGTCGCGATGGGCGTAGTTTATAAAAATGTGTCCATTATTTCAAAATATAAATTCGAGATGTTAAATTTCAAAAAGACCACTGTCAAGACATTTTTTTTAATATGACAATTTTTACATGAAAGGAGCACTGAATAATTTTCACTAATTTGATTTATCATAATGTTAACACAAAAACAAGTTACAATTTTTAAAAAACTGTTTTGATGAGACAAATATCATTATAAAATCATAAGTAATTCTCCCATTATCATTAGGAGAATCTCAAGTCAGTAATGTAGTTTTCAACAAGTCTTTCAGCAATATTTTTTGAATAACATTAGACGTAGCATGTATTATTTTAGTTTTTAAATTTCAATATTGCAAACTGAAATGAAAGACTTTCTTTGATGTAAATCTAAAATCCAGTGGAGTAATGTCAGTAAATCATTCAGTTGGTGTGCGTTCCCTTCCCTTCTTTCATTGTTTCCTTTCCTTCTTTACTTCTAAACAAATTTTATTCCAAGAACCGAAAGGTATAGAATTTCATAAAGGAAATACCAGGGAAAATCTAGAAAATTACAATCGAAACAGCATTAAGATTCCCTTTAGTGAATATAGAGGATTTATATTTTTTGGATCATAAATCGTCAAGAGTTTTTCCCTCTCATCAATGCCATTTCGATAAAAAAAAAAACTAATTTTTGATCCACTGTAATATTGGAATAGCTTCATTACCTATTTAGTGATAAAAATAATTTTAAGAATAAAAATTTATAATGTAAAAATTTTGTATTATTATTTTCAATCAAGAAAAAATATGTGCTCACACTGTGTACTATACATTTTACATATAATACACAGGGTGAGCACAAAGTATAGTACGCCCATTATATATAATATATGCCCATATTTATATATAGTACACACATTTCTATAAACTTCATTAGATCCTATAAAAACAAAATAGTGTGCGGCATTTCTACGCCGTTGTTCGATATTCCAAATATCGTACAATATCGTGAAATATCGTAATGATATTATATGGCACTTTTTGGCGATTTATCATTTTCATCGAATCAATGTTTATTTGTAAACATATAAATAGTTATTAAGAAATTAAGATTCGGGAGTGCTAAATATCAGCGCAGGTAAGAAAGAAGAAAAAAATTGCTGAAATTAATATGAACACAGCTTAAGCCACCATCATTTTACTGTTAACAGTTAAAGTTGCAATATCTTTCAGAGTGCGTTAATAATAGTCGTAAAATAGTCCACAAAAATATTCAATGACATTAAAGATTTTATTTATATTTTCACTAAGATACTTGTATTAGTGATAAGATATTGCAAGAAAAATAGTTTCCAGGGGTAAAGTAATAGCGATTTAATTCGATATATATATTTTTAAAATTTGAGAAACAAAAACAAAGGCTGGAATAAATTTTGTATGACTCTGCTTGACAAAAACATGACAAAGTACTGTTTATTACATTAATAATCTAAAATTCCCGAGACAGTATCAATTACTAAACTTGTAATCTACGAAAAAAAATCTGTTAAAGACTGACAGGCGATTGAAAAAAATAAAAAATAAAGACATCCTTATTTTCAAGAATTGAAACAAGTTATTGTGTGGATTTTTTTATAAGCCAACATTTTAATAGCTGTTTTTTATTGATAGACGTTTTTATATCATTAAAAAAAACTTCTAATATTTTGTTGTTTAAATTATGCTATAAAGGATATAAAGTTAATTGATCGATAAAAATCAATACGTAGTTATTGCAACAGTCGATAGATGTCACCATGAATCCATCATTGAAAAAAAAAATTATTTTTCTCCAGTTTCTTACTAAATGTGAGTAAATGCCAAATATTTATTGGAAAACCTATTAAGAAGAAAGATGGGAAAATTCGGAACTCGCCTTTTCAGTTAAATGTTAATAACGGATTTAACAAAAAAAGATTACTTTTGATACGAGCATCATTTGTAATTAAACAGTCTTTCTTTACTAAATTTATTATTTTTGCATATTTTATTAATACTTGTCCTTGAGATATCAAAAAAAGATTAGAATTATAATGAAAATAGGAACTATATTACAAAAATGGCATACATTAATAATAATTTATGACAATAATTAGAAAGATAATTAAATCATTTACTTCTTTGATAAAAGTGTTATAAATAACACGAAATGTTCCAAAATGATTCCCTCTGAACCTAAAATAAAATGCTTATTTTTCATTATTTTTTTCTACAATTATGGTATATAAGTCATTCTAATATTAATCTAATAAAAGTAAATTGGAATGCATTTAATTTTGTGTAAAGATGATTACTTGTGAATTCAATGAATTCATTGGTTATCTATTTTTGCTATGAAGTTTTCCTTTATTGATAAGAGGAATCTTATATAAATTTCAACTGGTTGCTTTGATTTATTGTTATTATTTTTTGCAATGCAATGCGACTTATACCAAAATTGCTCATTTCTGTTTGTATAAAATGTTAATGAGATTTATGATATCTTCATTGTATTGGCCGACATTTAGAATATCGAACAATGTTATTAAATATCATGTGTTAATACGGCTACGTAAATACAGATGATATCGTTTTTATTACAAACAAGGCTTTTTCTTATTCAAAATATCTGAATAATTTTGATTCCAATGCTTATTTATTACCAGGTGTTATTTAATGGCTATTGTTTAGATATAAACAAGGTTATTTCATTATTTATTTATAATCTATGTTAATCTCATAACCCTATTAACAAGAGATATAATACAATATCTCCACGATATTGTTCGATATTCAAAGTGCCGTACAATATCACAAAGATATCAAAACAAAATTGTTGGGCGTTTTGCATTTATAGAGAACGTTTTTATTTTAATATGATAATATGAAAATTATCTGCTAATTGCGTCTTTCCTAATAATTCAGAATGTTCCATAATGTTGCTTCAAATTTTTACGGAATTTAGGAAATTATCTCTGTTAATCTCTTAGCCTTATTAATACAAGATACTGTACGATATACGGATACTTATTTTTATTTCAAACATAGCTTTTTCTTATTCAAAACATCTGAATAATTTTGATTCCAATGCTTATTTATTATCAGATGTTATTTAATGGCTGCTGTTAGATAAAAACAAGGTTATTCTATTATTTATTTATTCTGTACATTAATCTTACGACATTGTTCGATATTAAAAATGTCGTATAATATCACGAAGATATTAAAACAAAATTCTTTAACATCTTCGTGATATTATACGATCTCTTCGGGTAATGAACGTTTTGCGTTGTTTTTTAAAGCAAAACAAGATAACGTTTCTGTTTTAATGCGAAAATATGAAAATTATCTGTAAATTGCGTCTTTCCTAATAGTCCGGAATGTTCCACTATGTCGCTTCAAAATTTTACGGAATTCTGGAAATGGAACAACCACTAGGAAATATTCAATATCTAGTGCTAATAAAATTCCTTAAATATAAATGACGTTATTTTATTTCAAACAAAGCATTCTTCTTAATCAAAATTTCTGAATTAATCTAATCCCAACGTTAATTCGCTATCATGCACTGTTTAACGGCTATTATCAAATACAAAAATGCTACTTCATTACTAATTTATTTCTTTTGCCTGTTGATCTCTTAGCTCTATTAACACAAGATACTGTATGCTATCTCCATATTCTGAATGCTGTACATTATTATGAAGATGGCATAAAAGTATTGTTGAACATTTTGTGCTATCAAAGCTTCTGATTTTTTTCAGAATTTAAATTCAAAATTAATTGAAGTTCTAATAACTTCGAAGCATATCATTGGACAAAAACCAATTTTAATATTAAAAATAATATAAATAATTCATAAAATTTAATACATAAATTACATAATAAATATTAATTATAATGTAATACATAAATACTCATATTACATAAAATAATAACATTTAAATAACTACAATATTTTTAAAAAATCGGGTTTTTAGTCGTACCAATTTTATTTCCGTTACTTTTCTACTAATTTTCATTAGGGCTGGGCGATGACAGAATTTCATCATCGCGATATATCGTGCAACGCATATCGATATTTTTCGATATATCGCGATGATATCTTTATTTATAAGTTATAAATAGCTCCTCTTAACATATTGACTGATCAGAGCGACTCCAAATAAAAGTAAGTTTCAATTTATATAATAAAAATATCTGTTTTCTTTTGAATAAAAATAGTTAGAAAATAATTTTGTTAAAACCCCTTTAATAAAATTGTTTCAATGCAATGTCTGTGTGTCACAATTTATAACATTGCTTTTAAAACAAATATTTTCATATATTTGAATATGACAGTATTTATAGAAATATTAATAAATGGTCAATTAGAATAAAGAGCAACAAAAATAAACACTAACTGGCAACAAAAACGAAATCGATAATGTAAATTAATTGTGAATATCGATTAACTGTATTGCGATTTATCGTGACCCGTATAACGGAATTTCTATTTTTTTATGCGAGTACTTTCAAATGTGAAAATGCGAGCTGCGAATAAAATTGTGAATTTTATTCGCCCCTTTGATTTTATTTCTGAAGATAAATATTTAAAGATTAAACAAAAGACAGCCTACAGATAACCGCAATTATTTTCCCATAATAGTATCATTGAGTTAGGAAAAAAATGACATACTTAAAACAAGTACTTTTATATATTAGAATATGACAATATTTATAGAAATATTAACACAGATTCTGTATGAAGGTGAAAAAGAACGAACAGGAACAAAAATAAACACTAACCAGTAACCAAAACGAAATCGAAAACACAAATTAATTGTGAATATCGATTTTTTGTATCGCGATTTATCGGGAACTATTATTTATGATCATGATTTTCGATATATCAACATCTTTCTAAAACTGGCATCAAAAAATCGATTATTTAAAAATATCGATTTTTTTTTCTATAAATCGAAAATCGGCACACCTATTTTGATAATGTCGGAATATTTTAAATACATTTTATAATACTTTTCATAGTTTCAGTAGTTACATTTATATAGAAGCATTAAATATATATTCTGAGTGCTTTTTATCACTGTTATATAATAAATCCTATCTTATTTTTTTCAAATAAAATAAGGATAGACGAATCAAATCAATATCATTATTATGGTATGAAGTTTTAGACTAGAAGTTCGGATCTTTGAATTTTAGAAATGCACAATATATTTTCAGACAAAGTGTACAATAAAATGCGAAAAAACATTGGTCTGATTAACTCGCATTTTATACATAATAAAAAAGGCATACTAAAAGGATACTCAAAACATAATTTGAAAAAGGGCGTATTATGCGGGGTCCAGAAAAAAAAAAGAAACTTGAGAAATTGTCTTTAGCATGTAAGCATGGAAAGTAAAGTTCTCGTGTAAAAATGTAAAAAGGGGCGACGAGAAAGTATTCTTTTCTTTCCAAACATAAAATATGTAGAAGTAGAGGAAGTATTACACTAGTGTCATAATGCTGAAACATAAAAAAAGGGCCTATACATACATACATCTTGAAATATATGCATTTAAATCGCACATTTTAAGTTAAGATTTTTTTTAACGCTAAAGAATAAAGACCATGGCGCAAAACATTTTTATCTGGATTGCTAGTTACTAAACATTGCCAATATCCTAAAGAGCAGTTTTTTTTTGTAACATTATTTTTCTTCTTATACATATGGAATAGAAATTCAAATTTCATCTCAGAATAGAGTGCAGATAATGCTTACAAGTTACTTCTGTCTTTAAAAAGTAAATAATAATAAAAAAAGAGTACACTAAGACGTTTATAGCATTTGACAAGCAAGGGGTAGTTCTTGTATCAGATTGTTAACGAAGCTGTTTTCTTTGCTTATTTTTACTGAATGAAAACAGTAGTCGTTATTGCGAAAGATGAATCATGACATCTAACTTTTTGATAATAATGTAATATAATGCCAACATTTAAATTATTTATTTTATTTTATTCATTTACAAAACCATCAATATTAAAAACAAGACGAAATGTCCTTATTTATTAAAAACATTTAAATCTAATAATTTAGAAGGAAAATTCGAATATTTTTTACTAGTGATAATTGGTATGAAATATTCTATTTCATAATCTTCGTACGCAACCACTAGGATTTTTCGTGCTGAACGAAGTATAAATCCAAGTCTATAATTTGTAAAAGTGTATCGTTCCGAGCATTTACATTTTAAAATAAACTATTTTAAATCAAATAATTAAACTGAATATTTATAAATGTTAGCATTCAAAGAAAATAAATATTATTTACGGCAATATGACAGATGTTCCCCACAAAATATGCATTCTTTTTATAGATGAAAAACGGAATAATTTCACAATTCAAAATATGTTAAATCCGTCCTAAACTAATACGCTTTAAAATAATAAAAATAAATAAAATAGTTTCATTTAACAAAAAAAATAAATTTTCTTTAAGCCTAAAAATAGGATTAATAGCAGTCTAATTATGAGTTATTCAATGCACAGACAAATAGAAAATAAGACTTATAACAGAAATTTGTTACTCTATATTTCCACAAAGACTTGAATACTAAGATACCGTGGAAAAATCATAAGCTTAGGATTGATAAACTTGGTTCATGGCATTACTAATAACTGCAATGAATTCTTCAACTTTTTAAAAACTTAATTAATACCTTAATATACCATTTTGACGAATACGGAGGTTGTCTTTGAATATAGAAAATTTTGAATCTTGATAAGGTGATGAGAAAAGGCGATTTAACTAGAACTCCCCTCGTCAAACTTTAACTCATCGTTTCAGTTCCATAGAATTTTCTTACCCCACATACACGATAAAGTAGAGGAATCGGATTTAGAAAATCGAAACTTCTACTTTTGAAATTGTTAATTTGTCCAAGCTACCCAAGGCAGCTCAGAAAGCGGCAATGCTGCAAATTATATCTATCAAAAAATTGCTATTCCAAAAAAATCTTCTTTACTCTAAGCAATTTTTTTAATTTCATACATAAAATTTATTGCCCTCAAAAAAATAACCAGTATTGTAGTGGTTACATAACTCTACTACTTTTTTCTTTTGATGCAATAGATGACGTTTCCTTATTAACATGAAGGTATATTTCCCAAGATTCTTGTTGAGGGTCATTATTAGATTGTATATTCTGAGTGAGTGCCGTGCATTTTCGTGTTCGTGTTTTGTTTGTCTTGTGAAATGTGGAACTTAGAAAATAATTAAATAACTATTCCTAAAACTCATCTATCATTTTCATCTACCTCATAATGAAGTTATAAAGAGTCTCCTCCCTCTACAGTATATGATAAAAAAAAATTGTAATTTATACAAAAAAAATTCTGCGAATGGGGAAATGATGATTCATTAGATAAAAGAATTAGCTATTGGGCCACAAAAAGTAAAGATACACTTTATATATAAAAACAACAAATATTTCACAATTTTCTTATGCACGTTAATAACCATTTTCTACTTCAAAATATAATAAGTTTCGATATTCCATGAATATGATAAAAATTAAACAATGAAGATCATTAATTGTAACAAATTAACTTTTAATTTTCCAATACTATAATTTATTGAAATTTTCATTTTGCTTCATTTTAAAGTTATTTATTTTATCATACTATTATCACTATAATTTTATTGGAGCGTTTAATATCCAATTGAAATAAATAAATTAAATAATTCATCAATTAAGTAAAGAAAACAATAACTTACAACTAAAAAATGCACAATTTCCTAAAACAATTATTCGGAAAGAGATAAAATTGTTTAAATAACGAATCAAATATGCAAATACTTCAGAGAAATTTCAAGAACATAATTAAAATTAGAAACCACCATTTCATTATAAAAACCCGAGAACATTCAATTGATTTGGTAATTCTTTTTCCTTCTCCATAAATGACAAGGATGAACGTTCACTGACAGTTTATTTGCAACTGTGTATTTAATTTACTTCTCAACAAATTAAAACTACACTGGTGAAATAAATGTGTGCTGAATTCATTAGCAGTTTTAATTTTAATCACCGCCGTGTATTTAATTACGTGTCATTTTTGAAATGAAATGACATACCTAAGTATTGATTGTACTGCAAGAATGATCTACAGAAAATTGGTACTCTCCCTTGAGATTTCGAGATTTTATTCAATAATTAAATTCCAGCCTTTAACAGCCAAGCTGAATTAATGATAGTTGCATCCGTTGCGTTCCAGTTAGATATTTCTGTAATATGCGCAATAAATTCAACAGTTTTGAATAATGCTGAATCTTTAACGAAATGCTGCCCCTTGTCAAGTGTTCGAGGGGAAAAGGTTTAATAGGACTAGCATTAGTGAAGGGGATCATTCAGCAATTCAGTTTTCATTGTTTTAATACATTTAATTTCATGGCACTTTAGAATTAACTGAAGAGCAAATTTTGAAGTGGTAGATATGAATAAACTGATGAAGAATCTAGATTTCAATAATTTTATAGTCAGACTAGCTAATAATCTCAACATTGCTCGTAATTAAAATGATTTCATGTCTAATATTTTTGACGTAGAAACTATTTTTCTTGAAAATATTATAAAACACAAAACATTTTTTCGCCTGAAATAGCTTGATTAAAATAAAGATATTAATCAAATGAGACGATTTTTAAAAACCATTTCCTACCATTTTTTAAAATTATAATGTTACTTATTTACTACTCTTTAGAAAACACATATAAAGATGAAATAAGACCTATTTTTTAAATATATTTAAATAAACTTAAGAATTTTTCCACCAATCGCAAACTCTGCCATAAATAGTTAAATAATGAAATGAAACGTAAATATCAAAAAACAAATATAGAGTAGTTCAAATCTAGCTATTTCTCTCAGAATAGAGTTTGTAGAAATACCATTCTTTTAAAATCATCATCATCTATTAAATAATTTAAAACTCATCTATTATTGTTTATTTATTAAATTATAAAAAATTAATAGAAATTGAAAAAAAATTATGCGTAAATGAAATTGGTATTAGTGGAAAGGTAAAATTTTGAATTTTAAATAGTACAAAAAAGCTTTTGATGGAATAATTTGCTCCGAAATTATGTTGGGAAAGAGGCAAGATTTTGATTGATTTCTTATTGAAAAACATTTAATTACCTTTTTTTCTTTGAAGAATCGATGTATTATTTATCCTATTTTAAAATATAAGAGATAAATTTTGTTTGAATTCTGTCCATTTGATTAGGAGGATATGGGGTACACGCATACATACATAGTCACAATGATTTTTATTAGGATGAAAATTCTGAAACTATGCAAAAGTAATTTGAGAAAAACTTTGTATTTCTAATTCATAGAAAAATGTAACGGTGATCTAAGATTCACTCTTACACTGACTCATTTATAATCCAAGACTCCCTCTTGAACTGGCTCACTGATAATGCAAGACTTATCCTTAAACTGGCTCACTGATAATGCAAGACTTATCCTTAAACTGGCTCACTAATAAGGCAAGACTCACTCTTCAACTGATTCATTGATAATCCAAGACTCATTCTTTATTCTTGTTTCCATAACACCATATCACGGACGGATATGGTGTTATTTCCAGTTTTATTAAATTGATACTCTCATATATTTATTGAGACGGCTTTGGTTTAATTTCTGTTAAATTAATAAGAGCCAAGAAAAGTGAAATTTAGCTGGATAACGATTTTCATATTCATTATTAAATTAAAAAAAATATACTTACTAGAGAGGCGTCTCAGTTTCTATTTGCAGCGAAATAATTCGGTCTTAAATTTCTATCGCAAACCTTTCTGAGGTGGAGAGAAAATACATATCACCAACTTCATTAATTTTTTAATGTTCAAAGTAAACTATTTTAATGTTTCTGATTAGAATTACTGCCACCAAATAATTTCCGGTATCTAAAATAAAATATTAGTAAACACTCAAATCGTGTAATGTGGTATTAATAATTGAATTAATTGTCATTGTTATTTTCATATAGTATGGGGTATCACTTTATGATGAAAAGAAGAAAGGTACTAATTCTTAGAAATTTTTTTCGATGAAACGCAAAACTAGATGTTTCAATTTCTTAGCTCAAATAATAGTGATATGTCTTGTTTTCACCCTAAATCAAATTAATTTAGGTTTAATAATCTAAATAAATGTAATTTCTTTCCTCAAATTTAATTGTTTGCAAAAATTTCAAAATACTAAAAACTCATTATCAGCAAAAAATAAAACTGTAAAGGAATTAATGCATATCTGATTAAACTTTATCCACCCGAAAAACCCTTGCCTATAAGTCGGTCAACTTGAATTGGCTTTTTGTCGAACTGAACACTAAGAAACATAAGGTATAATTGAGAGCAGATAAAAGTTAGAAAAGAAAACATTAGATATAATTAAATGTAAATATTTAAAAATATTTAGTGAAATAATAACAGTGATTTAAGGATTAAATATTTAGTGAATATTTTTCTGAAAAAAATTACTAGACCGATAGAAAGTTTTAACAATAATTTAGTTTACATGTAGTCCAACTTTTTTTATTATCTCAAATGAAGCATAATAAAATGTAACAACTATTTTGCTCAGTTGGCAGGCGTACAGAATGATATGAAAAATATTAGAAATCAGCCTAATCGAAGCAAGGACTAATTCAAAAAATTAGTTAAAAAATATTATTTTTTATTTCTTCTCTTTGAGATACTCAATGTACAAAATAATTTTATTTATACAATAGAAGACAGAATTATATTTGAGAAAAATATGTTTTGTCACATCAGAAGATGATGAAAATAAAATTAAAACAAATAATAATAATAAATAAATATAAAAGTCTTTTGAATCAATCTTAATTATGTTTCAAATGTAATTTCTTATTAAAAAATTATCTAAAAAATCTTTCTTATTAAAAATCACATCTAAACAAAAAATAATATTGCAAATGCAATCTATGGGATGTTTTTTTAAAAAAAATGCAAGCTAACTTTTTTTTTATATTCTAGTTGGCAGTGTTATGGATTTGATTTCTCAGAAACATTTGATTTGTCTTAGTTATTACAATAAATTTTATTACTCCGAAAAATTTTCATGTAATGTATATTTCTAATTCCCCAAAATACAAAATTAAAAAGTTTTGGAATTTCCATCTGCATGATGTTTTATATGATTGCATCCATATAATTATTTAGACAATGAAAAATACTCTTGTAATATCTATAAAGTTGCAATATCTCTCATTGTAATATCTATAAAGTTACGGAGTTCACGTAACTTTATAGATATTACAATGCATTATATAATACAATCTAGATTATTTGTTACATTTCATGCAACTTGGAAAATATTATAACGTAAAACAATCAAAATGGTTTGTTATAAGATTTTGCGCGAAAGTTGCAAGAATAATTAATTTTCAATTTAAAAGATTCAAGATATTAAACTTTCTTTTGATTAAAAAATATATGGACTTTTAAAATTTTGTTAAACAAAGAAATCATTTGTTCAAGTGAGAAGGTAATTGAAAATTCATAGAATTATTTATATCAGAAATCTTATCTTAAGCAATCTCTTTTCTATTCAATAATATTCAGTACTTATTATTATGAGTTAACATTTTACGCAGAATAAAGATTCCTGAGGAGAATCTCAGTTTAATCTTTTTGGAAAATAATTCAGTATTCAAGAAATATCTCAATAAAGCTAGTATTTTTCCCAAGTCCTCAGGCAGCTAATTTTCAAATCCATGATATAACTCAAGTTGCTAAGCAGGATCAACTTTCTTCATAAGATTTTGTGTACTATTTTCAACCAATTGAACCTATAAATGAAAGAAATCCATCTAATAAGCAAAATAATAAGGAAATAATTCAGCATTCAGAAAATCTCAATAAATTTCGCATTTTTCGCAAGTCAATGATATTACAAACCCAGCAATCAAACTGATAAATGGGATCAATTTTCTCAGTGATTTTTTTATACTATTTTCAACCATTTTACCCCATAAATGAAAGAAGACAATCTAATATGCAAAATAATGAGGAAATAATTCAGTATTCAAAAATCTATATAAATCCCGCATTTTTCAATAGTTAATGGTATTACAAACCCAGCAATCAAATTGCTAAATTAGATAAATTTTCCTCAATTAGGTTTTTTTTTTTTTTTTTTTTTTTTTTTTTGTACAATTTGCAACCATTTGACCCTTGTACATGAAAAAAGTCCATCATGTAAAACTAATTTTAAAATATTAAATATCTGATAGAAAATAAGTCTCATGATTTAAATACGATTCGGATAAATAATTTTTCTTAAATAAGTTTTTTATTAAGTTTATTGATTGCTTCATGGCATTTCTTTTGTTTCCTTACATTTAAACTTACACTGCACTATTCTATAGGTCAGTTATAAAATGTGGAAAATTTCTAAGTGAACTGAACTAACTACAGTGACATTTATGGATCGGTGAGTTTGATATTTATTCAATAAGCATTCAAGTTTAATAAATTCTGGACGCAGGAAGTTTCTCTTACTCCAAGAAGTAGTCGTTCGGCCTGCCTGCCTTTCTGATGCTGTTCCACTTAGGTGTTGACATTTTCGATATTTGACAGACACTTTACGTGTTAGAAGTAGCTGAACTGGGATGACAGGATTTTCTATTTCTTTACACCTTTCATTACTTATGACAGCAACAACGTATCTTCGGCGGGTAGACAGAAGTTTCTGCAGAGAGAAGTCGCCCAAAGATTGCAACATCGATTTAAAAATGTCCATGCTTGAGATGCAGAAATCATTTTAAATTAAGCCTCGTGAAATTCAAGAGTCTAATTTTCTTGAAGTCTTGATAAGATTTCATCACTGAAGCAAATCATTTGATATAATATCAAAGTATACTGAAAGAATTCGAAAAATTTCCTCATGAATCATTGTTTTTCCTTATGAAGAATTTTACATGTATTTGTTTCATAAAGAGGCTGTTTATGTTAATAAAAGTAAATTTAATATGAAGTAAATTTGTGCACAATTGTAATAACAAAATATAATTCCGACTGTGCAGAAATTCTTTTGTCAAGAAGCATTGTTTTTCCTCATGAAGAATTTTACATTCATTGTTTTTTCAAAAAAAGGCTGTTTATGTTAATGCTATAAAGTAAATTACATTGTAATTTTGTAATAACAGCATTATTACAAAATATAAAGCCCACAATATTGTGCGGAAATTTTTTTCTCATGAAGCACTGCTTTTCTTAGCGAAGAATTTTACATTCATTGTTTTACAAAAAGATGTTTTTTTTTTATATTAATGCTATAAAGTAAATTCACTAACAACATTGTTGCAAAATATATTTCTTACAATATTGTATAGAAAATTTTTTCTCATGAAAAATTTTGCATTCATTGTTTTACAAAAAGAGGTTTTATTGTTAATGTTATAAAGTAAATTTAATAACATTGTTAAAAAATAGAATTCCTACAATATTGTGCAGAAAACTTTTCCAAATGAAGCATTATTTTTCTCTTCATGAAGAATTTTACATGAATTGTTTTACAAAAAAGAGATTGTCTATGTTAATTTTATAAAGTAAATTTAATAACAACATTGTTACATGATTCCGGCAAAATTGCACAGAAAATATCGGACATGAGAAAAATGTATGAGAGTCCGTGGTCCTAACCGTACTTCATCTATGATACACTTATGCAGGTTAATATTTAGTTATAAAAAAGTGGGGGGGGGGGTTGTGTGTGTGTGTAAAATAGCGTTCTTTAGGAAAGACACCTCTATAGATAAACTTAAAAAGAGAAACCTTATTTAACATAAATGTAAAATTTGATTCAAATCGTTAAAGCCGTTTCCGAGATACACGATATAAATTCATATTATATTATATTATATTATATATATATATGTGTGTGTGTGTGTGTAATGATATTTTAAACTCTTAATTTCGACCATAAAAAAATAAACTCTTATTTCGTGATCCAATTCCACTTTCGTTTTAGTTAATTCTTCTGTAAAACTAATACGCCATCAGAACTACGTTTCAAATTAAAGTGATACGCCAATTCAATACACGTGACCTTTGACACCTTGAAAAGGTGTCAAATGTCACGTGTATTGAATTGGCGCGTGGCCAGAAATGCTATCTTATATAAGACTAGTGATCATTTGTTCGTCCCGTTTTGCTCTTCCTTTTTGCCTTCTGCTTTTGTGTCGCGCTGCGCCTTGTAAATAATCATGTTTGTCTCCCAGGAGAGAATAGAGAGAATAAAACGAAATTAAAATACCAAGTCTCTTCACTGCTTCGAAGCTGCATTCTACTTAAACCAAAGTATGTTACATATGTACAAGAATTGCTCGTTTATCTTCTGTTAATAGAAATAACATATTATTAATTTTTCTACCGTTATAGCACATAATGAATAAATACTGTTTTAAAATATTATTGTTTCGTCTTAGAGATCCCTTTTCCCCTTTTCATCTTTGGTTGCCATGGAAATCGGAACATGCGCAGTTTTCTAGAACTTTGATACGTTTTTTTAATTCTTAGCTATTCAGATTTTGTAATGTCTAATTAGAGATGTAACGGTGAATATCTTTGTGTTCGTGTAGATTTTCGTGTTCGTCAATAAATATTGTTTTGTGTATAGTGGCATCTTTGATTCTTGAGAGTCAGAAAATATATTTTAGATGTTAGATCACAGATAATTAAAACCATTGAACTACAATTATCTGGTGAAAGCTCTGGCGGCATAGACATTAACTAATTACTATGAATGATATAATTTTATTAGAAAAATAGACTGATAATAGATACATTATTTTTATTTTTTAGGAATGAGTCATAGTTTTTTTTATATTCCTTCACGCACAGAAACAAATAAAATACGTGACATTCAAAACAAGAAACTACGTAGGCGTAGAAGGAAGGAATTTTGAATAAACATGTCACAAACAAAGGAACAAGACAAAATAAACAAAAAAAAACTGTGCTCGGACGGATGTGAACTAAAGTTAAATTGCGTTTTTCTGGTTGGTATCAGGTTTGGACTTATAAGAACAAACGCAGCTTTGCTGGCAGTTTCATTCCACGAAAGAAAATTCGAAGACTCGCTTCTAAATTAAATCTGGAGACAGCCGAATCCAGGGAAAAAATCAGGGAAGAACAGCAGAAGGATGTCACTGATATAACACTGGCGAATAAAGTTTTGTTCTGTTCTGTTCGCACATATCGCCTGCATATCTAACAGCCTCACGTCTTTGGAAAAAATAATGAAATAAAGAATTCCATTTTAAAGTTGATTTCACCCTTTTTTGGAAAGAATACGCGATTGTAAATTTTATTAAATTAATTCGCAGATGTTCTTGCGCTTCAGCCATGAAAAAAAATGCAGTTGAAGTAGTACACATTTTTTTATACATTTTACTATGTCAGAAGATATAAATAAATTAAAGCTTTATGAGCTATTAATTAGCAATTTAAATGAATTTAAACAATCAAAACTGCATCGATACTCCACATAAAATCTAAGAAAATGTAAATTTAGAAAACCTATGTTATAAATGAAATATTTTCTAAAAGGAATTTGCCATGTTTACCCACGATGTCTTCCGTAAGGCTGCTATGCAATTGGAATAAAAAAAAATCATATAAACCATCGTTTGAGGCAATAAAAATGCTTGTTTTCAATCAAAAAGTGTAAAAAAGAAGAAAAAATAAAGCAAAACTTGAAATACAGCAACATTTTAGCGCATAAATTTCATAACAAAAATATTATAATATATTTAAAAGTTATTTTTAACACTGTAATGGAAAAATCCATTAAGTTATTAAAAAATTTGCAAAGAAAAATAGCACTGAAGAAAAAAACCATGATTCTTTTCTCTTAATATTTGTAAACTAGTTTAATGAAAAGTAGATTTCTTCTGTAACAATTTTAAAAATTATTAGAAGCAATATTATGATTTTATGAAATCGCAATAACAAATTAATGTTTATTAAAGCGTATTATTTCTGCTGATAAATTTCATCTTCACTATTTTTAGTCATCTTTTACTTGAGTTTAGTATTGCATAGTGAGAAACCCACAATTATTATTCAATATTTTTTAGGACATTTATCGATTTAGACAGTTTAAAGGGAGTTTAATTTCTTAATGTCCATTTGGTGTTAATCATTTCAGATAGCATAAAGCCTATTTTAGAAATTCTAAAATATATATAGAATGAAAGAAAATATAATTTTTACTGATTAAATGTTATCACTTTAGTTAATAATCAGCTGTAAAATGACCAACAAAGATTGATTGTTTAAATGTATAATCAAAAGCATAACATAAATACATAAATATAAATATTTAAAGTCAATTTTCTCCGAATTTCAAATAATCACATTAAAGCGAAATTTAATCGCAGCAAATTATTTATTATTATGACGAAAGAATGTTACGACTTTATCATTACTAACATTTTAAAAATTTAAAACAAGAACATATGCCAATATAGAAAGTTTCAATTTCTAGAGAAATATAAATCTTTGGCTGCAAACCACAAACTTCTTCCATTTCATTAATGCAATAGAAATAAATATTGATTATATAATGAAAATTTGGAAAATATTTTTAAAGAAATTTTCTACTCTCATATTAAATTTAATACAAAAAATTGGTACTCTATAATCTAAATGTTGGCTCATTAATATTTTAAAGTACGTATAAGTCACAAAGTAAAATTACTCCAAATTGGCGATGGACCAATAGCCCACTAAAGCGTAATGAATTAGGAATTAGGAAGCATAATGAATTATTATATATCCCCCCCCCCCAACACAAAAGATTTTTGTGCTGAATTGTGGCTAATGTTATTAAATTTTCATATTTTAAGAAATAATTCATAGATAGTTCAATGCATAATGTCACGACATAACGGATAGTTCACTGTTACTTGACATAACATTGACATAGATAGTTCAATGTTACTTGACATAACGGAAAACACTATATTCCCTTTAACGAACACTTTCATTATAATTTTTGTTGTTGTTGTTTTAACTTCATTCAAAGAGTTCGGCGCCGGTAAGAATGTTTAAAATATAGTTTTAAATATTTTTAAACCAAAGAGGTGTAAATCAAAACCGTTTTTGTTATTCTGTTGATTAGATCTACTTTATGTTAAAACTTTATATTTATTTAAATTTAAAAAAAGTTATCCAAATCAAGCTATAACCTGAGAGGAATGACCATCCCTCCACAACTTCTCGAACAAGCGAAATTTCGTGCACAACATTGATATATAGGAAGCAAAATATGAATTTTGAAATCGCAAATCTTTTAACAGAAATTCTAAAATTTATGTGTAATTATTGTGTAAATATCGCATACTAAATTTCATTTATGTAAATCTGCAATTTTTGAGCTAAAAAGATTACAACCTTTATTTAAACCATCTATAGTTCAATTAGTTTAGATATATTAGCGTTCCCCTTTGAAACAATACGAGGGATATTTATGTAAAGACTTCAATCTTGGTATATAGCCAAATAACGAAGACGAAAAAAACAAGGCTTTTCTCTAAAATTCCGCATGTACGAGAATAATTATACAAACACATTTGTACCATTGGGGTTTTGACACCAAACTGTATAAATCGAGAAATGCATCAAGTCTAATCAGATTATTGAAAAATCTGGTTTTTGTTTGTAAAAAGAAAATTTTCTTTTACAAAACATTTTTTTTAAAACATTCTTTTTAAAAAACATTTTCCAATTCCAGCTTTTGTTTTTTCAAACACATGGAAATTCATCAAGTGGAGTGAAATTATTGACATAAAATGTTTCGACGGTTTAATACTTTTGCTTTTTATGAAAGAAGCATGGGAAATGATAAATATAACAATTTTTCTCTAATATTTATATAAATTTCGATGGAGTTATGAGTAAATTTGTCATCATTTGTCATCAAATCATATTAAAAGATTAACATTAAAAAAACAGTAAAAAATATCTCGCATTGAAATTCATTAACTTTAGCAACTCTATTGTAAGTTATTAACGACATTTTTTTCATCTTATTATTTTTTTACATAATTTTACACTTTGTTAGAGATTTCTCGGGTGCCCAGCACAAGAGCATGAGACTTTAGCGAAAAGGTGTAAAAATATCACATCTTTCAACATGAAAGTAAAATTTGAACAACCATTTCAATACGTTTCAAAAAATAACATATTAGTTACTGTACGCATTTTTCTCTTAGAATTCATGCGTTCTTATTTATTTGAAATCATTTCTACTTACCAACTTGTTATTCATTATTTTTCTCATATTTAATATATTTTCCTGAGTGCATATATTTTAATTCTAGGAAGTTCTATAAATAGCACCCTTAAATAAAGCAAAACAAATCCAAATAAATATAAATATTACCGCATTTTTTTAATGATTACAGTCTTCTTCATTTTAAAGCGAAGGAGATAAAGTAAAAGAACTTCGTGCTGCCTTCTGTACTGTATCCTATCAATGGTATTTGTGATTCGTATTTACCATTTACAGGACTCTAAATTGTTATTCATTCGAAAGTTTAAAGACTCACCTGAAATGAAAAAGAAAAATATGTTAGATAAAGAGAAATTTAGCAAAATAAAAGAAATAAATAACATATAACAACACATTTCACAAAAACAGGCGTATAAAAGTAGCATTTTATTAAATATTATTTTTTTAAATTAATTATAAAAACTTCATATTCGAGAAATAGAAACAGTAAGTTAAAAATAAGTCTTTCTATTTTATTAAATAGCATTTAATATTGAGAAGAAAGTTTTTAAAAGAATTTGTAACTAATTACTTGGAAAAATTAGACTTACTTTTGTTTTTAAGTATATTTTATTATGCAGCTGTTGATTATGAAAGTAATAGTATATTTTTAATGCAGCATTTAAGACAATTTTTGAATAAATATTAATAGTAAAAGCTAAATATTAGAAGAAATGTTTGAGTGCATTCAGTAAACAATATCAACGAAATTTAGCAAAAAACTTTTCCAAATATTAATATCATATTGCTAACCCAAATAAATTCCCATTTTTCATGATTTCTCTTTACATGATGATGTTAGTAAAGTTTACTGTTTCCATAGCCTGTGGAAATGAAATAAAATGGGTAAAAAATGTGATTGTCAGCTACTGAATACCCATTTGTATTGAATAAATAATGAAAAGGAGACGCAATTATAAGTTTTTAGATATTACTGTCAAACAATACCTTATGCTATTTTATGTTTAATGCTATTATAATAAAGAATTATGTAGAATTTGGACAAATTTATTCCATTTATTTTATACTAATCCACTAAGTAAATAACGTGATGCTTTTGCCTTTTTTAAAAAAACCCTATTAATAGTCACATGTACAAAGGGGAAATTGAGAAAAGGTTACTAGAAACAAGAGCTTTTTATTCAGGGCATCGTAATATGATGGTATTTGAAGTTTACTTCCCCACCATTTTATTTTTAAATTTTAATATTATTTGTAGAATGATGGTTAAAGGTTCAGGGTTGTGGTTTTTCTGATTCATGCTTGCTTTTAGCAGTTTTGTCTCCAATTGAGGAAAACATGGGTTGAAACTTTAAAGTTCAATGATGACATCAGTATTATTTATCCAGCATTCAAATTAGAACTACGTTGTGATAACCAATGAATGTGATTGATTTCCTTACCAAACAAGTCTCATTGGTCAAAAATTCACTTAAAGGTCAGCAAGCAGCGAAAGAGCAATTGCTAGTTTTTCTCGGAGAAAAATAATGGGTTGAAATATAAAAGTTAAAGGATGACATTAGTATTTTTTATTCATCATTCAAATTAGAATTACTTTGTGATAACCAATGAATGTGATTGATTTACTTGCCTGACAATTCTCATTGGTTGAAATTTTACTTAAAGGTCAATAGAGCAATAGTTAGTTTTGCTCGGAGGAAAAAAAGTATGTTGAAATGTAAAGGTTCAAGGATGACTTTAGTATTCTTTATTCAAAACTCACTTATTGTAATAACCAATCAATCAATGTGGTGATTTCTTAATCTAACAATTCTGAATGGTGAAATATCCACTTGAAAGACAATAGAACAATTTCGAGTTTTGAACGAAGAAGTATTGTTCCAAATTTTTCACAAAAGTAAATAGACAAATAAATAAAAACAAGATGTGCTTTTTCACTGTAAGGATTTCACGCATATGATGGAAATAAACATCTGAATTGTCTTTCATTTGTATGAAATAAAGGATATTGGTCCCATAAGTAGCCTATTTAAATTTAACGCGTATTTATACAAATTAAATAACAAATATAATGCAAAATATTGTAAAAATCTATTTAATTTGCACCAATCTCATATACAAAAGCGGATTATTTATGGAATTCATTTACAAACCATTTTTTATTGATCCTAAAATCAAAACTTTGTCATAATGAAAAAAGTTATCAAAAAAGAGAATTCCATCAAATGAGTTAAGGATCAGAAACTCTACATTGCGATAAGTTAAGAATAATATTCGTTGTATATTTATGATTAATACACATTTTAAAAGCAAAACAGACATTGTTTTGATAATAAATAAAATTGATTAGAAAAATTTTTTGGATGCTAATTCCATTGCAAATTCAGCACTATAATATAATTCAGATGCAATCTGCAATCAATAATATAAATGCAAATGAGGAAATTTACTGTTTTGAAGAATGTTTTGCTTTTGTATTTATGTTTTGTTGGTACCTTTACGATTTGTGTATGAAATATTTATCATTATTACAATTTTATTACAATTCTGTTTAATGTTATTAATGCTTATCCTTTGTTTTATAATATTCATCGGTACGCTAGCATCGTACGCCTTTCGAGCACCGGCGTAAGTTAAATAAATAAAAAGTAATATTAAAAAAATGAAAGAAGTCGGAACATTCCAATAACCAAAAATGGTAAAAAAAAACCAACACAATCAATCATTGAAGACTTTGGCAATTCTTAGTTCAAAAATTTCAAAGCACAATCGAAAGAAACTGGCAAAAATATACAAAATTCAGTGGAATCCGAATTCAGAATTCATTGATGTTTGCCCACATGTATATTCATAGTAATATCACCATGAATATATAACACTGTTGCGAATTCTTTTTGAGGGTAACAAACGAATTGGTTCTGCATCGGAGTAATTGTAGTTTGGCGATGAAATTATAGATATTTTTGACCAAATGATGTCGTAGAATCTTTGCGAATGAATTTTATTGTAACTTGCTGATTTTTTTATCGTAACCTTTTGTTTATTGACAATGATCGCCAACGTTGGTTTTGAAATGCATATATTCTTGATTTTTCTGCACTGTATATCATTGCATTGAATCACAAAGCGATTTGATAACTTTTTTTTTACCAACTTAAAGAGTAGTTGGTTAGGTACATAGAAACAATTTTTGAAACTGGACAAAGGTTAGCAAAAGCAAAATGTAAATTCTACAGATCATTCTTTTCAAATGAGTTCAAGAAAAGGGTCGTACGATAGAATAATCAAATTTAATAAAATACATATTTACAAAGCGCAACAAAAGAGGGGCAAGATTATCAACAATAAAGTTCCCATAAGAATTAAAGCTCCGGCAATACTTTAAACATTTTAAGCGTCCCAATAGTATGCTATCAGAATGCCTCTAATGTGCCAATGAATCTACCATGGTGAGTATGAGTTAGAAATGTACGCATCTGCAGAAATCTGACGCATTTGAAGAATCAAGGAAAATGAATTGTCCTTGCACGCTTTATTAAAATGATAGTTGTTTCGCACTGAATTCATTTTTATATATAATGATAATGCTGCATGTTGATAATACATTCCTTATTTCAAACTGGCGCATCAAATTTATCAAATTCATACATGTACTAATTTTTAAAAGAAAATATTTTCTGTCAATTTCCTTTTATTTAACTTTAAAAGTTGCTTTGTTTTGCAAACTCTATGACAGTTTCATAACATTAAGAATAAAACTTTCTGAATTATGACTAGTTATGAGCATTCTTCCAACGTATGCCAACATGAGGTTTTTACTTTTGTCAAATATCAAACACTTTTTTTTTCATAATTATTAATCATACTTTTCATAATTTATAATTGTAATTCATTTTCAAATTTTGAATCAAAATTAAATTCAAAATTTATGAATATATAAAAATTTACAGATTTTTCTTAATATTCCATCTCAATCTTATTATTAAAAATCATTATTAAACTATATTTCAATAAAAATCAACTTTTTTGTTTTTAGAATACTTTCAGCAATATCATGTAATAACAATTCTTATTCGTATAATCAAATGTGTAATTAAATTTGACTTTTCCATGTTTAAAAATTAAAATTTTGTGATCTATTTTGAATACACTTCCCAATGGACCAGAATTCTGAAATTCATTGCAGACTTATATATTTGATGACAATATTAAACTGTAATGTTTCAAAAATATAATTGTCTGTAAATAAGTGGATTTTCATTAAATTTTCATTCAATATGAGCAAAAAAATAAATTATAACCATGCGTTGAAATATTTATAATAATAAATGATAAAAATATAAAATTAAATAATTTAAAATAATTAAAGATTAAAAAATGAGGATAAATATGTTTTTAAAGACACAAATTTATTAATATATTAAAAAGTTGAAAGAAAGCTTTTTTGATTGTTTTATTAAAGTTGAATGTTTTATCAAAACTATCAATAACAAAATAAAATCATGAATTAAAGTTCCCCCAAAAAAACTATTTGGAAACTAATCCATGATAGATAAAATTATTAAAAATACTACAAAATTATGAATTTAATTATATACAGATTATTTTAATCGACATTTCAAGTTTATACGATTTCATTTTTGGCCTCTATATTGTTAGTAGAAGATGATTTTCTGACTTGAAGTACAATAACAAAATCTTGCATTTGAAACTAAATATTTTCGAGTGCATATCGCTATATCATGTCAGCAGAATAAAACTGCATAATAACACATTAAAAAAATATAATGAATATATATAATTCATTTAAAATGAAATATTTATCGCACTAAACATATAGCAAAATTGAAACTGTAGCCATTTCCAAGATATTTCAATTGTAAAAATGCAAGAGATTTTCTAAATGGTTATTGCACATTTATACTTTCCCAGATGCTCTTAGACAGGCAGCAGTTTTGAAGAGACGCAGAATACATCTCCATTTATATAATCTCGATAATCCTACATTTGCAGCCCATCATCTGGCACTCTAGAAAATACTTCCTCTTCTTCAACTAAAATATAAAGGCGGCCAATCGTAAAATAATCACCCTGTTACCATGGTAACTAAAAAAAAAATCTTTTTCCCCAGCGTCAAAATTTTTGAGATAAAACTCAAAGCACGCGAAGACCATATTTTACACAAAGAGTGCCCAACTCGGAAGGAATATATTCTGAAAAGTTCTTAAAATGCAATTTTCCCCGTTGAAAGCACATTGCTGACTCGCACGACCTCTTGTTTTACGTCATTTGCTTCCAGATCCGGCCTAGTTTCTGTGAACTTAATGCAGTTGAAACTCCGTTCTTAAATTGGAGAAAAATTTGAAATTTTGCCAGTTTATTTTATGTTGAAAAAAGGCTGGAAACATAAGCCTTTAGCGAAAGCAGACGTGTGCGTATATTAATTCATTTTTAACACAAGTATGCACTATGGAAAATCCTAACAAACAATATGTCGGGATAAACCAATGTAAAGAGAATAAAGGAATAAAATCCCAGTTATCAGTATGATAACAATTGTTATTTCAAAATCGGTGTTTTCTCAAGAGAATAGCATTGTACGCCTGACTAATGAAACTAATAAGGATCTCAGGAATTTTCCCTAGATTTTTTCTATACTAATTTTCATGAATATGAGATTTCTTCCTACAAGATCCTGTGTTCACGTTAGATAAATATCTCTGGTGCGCCAAAAAATCTTTCTCATTTCTTCATGGGAATTTGCAAAATAAAAAATTTCGTACTTGAAACACAGGGCGACAGTTCTCAGAATTTTGAAAAGCATTCATTAATATGAGGGGATTCACCTCTGTAAGATTTTAGACTCTATTTTCAACTTTTATTCAATTAGACTATTGCTGTTATAATCGTAAAATAAGCACATAAGTTTAAAATATCATTTTAATACATGAATACGGCATGAAGAAAAAAAGAGAAATCTGAACAATATGACTCGATGATATTCTTAAAAACAACCTATTATTTTCTCGTCTTTGAATATGCTATAAAGTCTCTATAAAACTGAACTTTTATTCAAGAAAAATATTACGGGCATTAGCATTATTTTTAAGCAACATAATAAAATGCATTTTTTAGAGTATAATCAATGAAATAATGAACAAAACAAGTACTAAGAAGATGGATTCATGCATCAATAATGGTATTTCACTTCATAGCCTGAATATATAACCATTGCTGTTGACAAGAGTAGCCCTTAAATGTGAGTGAAAGACAATCAAGTATCTTTTTTATTCAAACAGTAATCTTTATTATAAAATCTCTTTTCAAGAATGCATACTAGTAACAGACGTTTTTTGTGAAACTTTGCATGGTTCAAAAAATGTCCCAAGAAGTTTTACGTGTAAAACTAAATTTAAAAATATGCAAAAGAGTGAATTAAAAAAAACTCGGATAAAAATGAAAAAAAAAGGAATGTTTAAAATGCATAAGAATAGAAAGGAAGAAGAAATAAGAAAAATATATTAGTATAAAGAATGCTATAATGCAGCAATGAATTAGCGCAGCGAAACCATTACACAAAACCAGAAGCAGATATTAAGTAGGAATGCAAAAGTAATTAAAACCAGTTGGAAATTTTATCAGTGGAAGATTTTCGAGTCATCGCTTAAAGATGGTCTTCTCGAAATAAAACAGAGCTTCAGAGCTTTTCCTTTTACAATTCCGTTTCTAAAACCTTTCAGCTGCTTCTGTTTCCATCCTTGATTCTTTTCAACTTTTATGTGATATTATCCATATAATATTTTCAATTTATCAGCTTTCTAAAAACGATTATTTTCTAAGTACTCGATTTCAGGCTTCAGTTTAACTTTTGGGTTGCGCGATTCATTAATTTCCTACAGTGATTATAATGAATCTGAAAGCGCAATAAACTTTTACAAAGCTCCTTTGTCCTACCGTCTATTTTCCTCTTCGGACTGCTTCTCCAGCTGGTCATAGTTCTCACAAAACTTATTATAATGGATAAAAATTGAACTTTTTCTGTTATGTCATAAAGAATGAAACATATTGCCAAAGAACTCCAAGTCTGCCTCTATTTAAATCAAAATTTATTTATCAATATAAAGAGTGCGAGATGCTAAAATAGCTTAAGATTAATATTCATATTTCTATATTAGTTTCAAAGTTATATCCTGGCTTATAGTTCGATTCCTTTAACTTAGATCTTTTATTACTGTATTGGTATATATCATATGCATTTAAAAATATTACCAAACAAGAAATTTTGTCGAAGATAAAAGATAAACAACTATTCCGAGATAATCTTCCAGAATATATCATTATCTAATAAATATATTCAGCTGCAAAAGTTAGCAGAATATGTCCTGGAGAAATATCAGTCTTATTTAATGATTGGTAGTTACTTTTCCGGATAAGATTTTATACGTTATTTATTATGCAAGGTAAATTAGCAAATAATTGCTTGAAGAAGTCATTATTTCGCAAAGCGACTAGGGAAATATTTTTATTTGATATTCTTATTGCAAACGACATTTTAACCAGTTAACTATTTCGACCTCTTCGGAAAATGCGTATATAAATTCTGTCTCAAAACGTTTGCAATGACAAGTATACTTGTCAAACACGGTGTATGTGTAATATGAAATTATGTTGTAATGAAATTACTTTTATTTTTTTATTTCAATAATTATTTTTATTTATAACATTTTTACTTAAACTAACATTTATTACATATGAATAAAAAAAACATAAAAAAATTAATTTATTATTTTAATTTGCTGTTGGAGAAGGGTATTGAACAAAGGAGGGTACAAAAGGATCCACATCCCAGTTTTTATTATCAGGCACGCCATTTATTGAATAGTCTAAAGCAATTTATGGTTGCCTAATTGCTTCTGACATGACTAATATAACACAGCGATACATTTAAGAAAAACAATTCATATTATATGCGGGTTTTTTATAATAACTATTAATAATCTTTTAATTGTTCCATTGATTTCGAATTAGCCTCAAAATATTTTAAACGTCTTGAAATTTACGAATATGTTTCAGTTTTTACTAAATATGTAATTCAAACTCCAAACTGTCACTACTTATTATTCCTGGCGAATAAACTAACCATAATGCAAGATGTCGTACTTTTTCCATAACGAATATACTCGTCAAAAACAGTCAACTGGTTAACTGTCCGTTAATATTTATTGACTATTTTTTCGAAATACGACATTAAACAGTACGAGTACTATAGGGGTACTTACATGTATATTGTATTATGCCAATAGTAAACTAGTGTGGTGGTATGTAGATTATTATGATCTGTGCAGGAAGCAACAGGACGAATGTTGTGGGAAACATTTCTTTAATAATCACATTCACACACTTAAAACAAAGACAAGACATTTACGCGCGCGGCTCACAGTTCAGCATCACATCTCCTTCTCATTACAATCGCAATGCATTATGGGATGACATATGGGATGGCCTAAACAGGCATCGCCATCTAATATCCAAAAGAGAAGATAAGTGTAATGCAACTGCTACACTAGTAATTAAAAATAATGTGATATAATAAATTTAATAAAAAACATTTTTAAAATTACACCTCCATTAGCTTATTAGTTAAAATATGACATTTATAATTTATTTTCTATTTTTTAGTTTTTATTTTATACTTTATTGTTATAAATATAATGGATTCTAAATAGAAATATGGATATGGAGTTTAAATTCTTAAATAAATGGCTACTTCCTTTTTTTAACTGTGAATGATACATAAACTGGAAATAAAGCATTTGCCATAATGCATCGAAATATCAGAATTGATTTAGCCGAAACTGATAAATGAGTACTGACATTTTATTGAAAATAAATACTTAAGTGTGTTTTTTTAAACATTTTCAGCTATTATAAGTTCGAAAAAATAACCAAATAGTCAAACGAAAAATATAGATAAAAGAATTTCCAGTGATATATTTATCCATTGAATAAAAAGAAAATTGCTAGAGATTAATCTAATGAAAACGAATGTTGTATCGCATTCGTTTTCATTTATTTCTGAGCAAGCTCGTAGTTTCGATAAGATAAGAAGAAAAAAAATGATCGGTGACAAATGTATTTCTACTATCACCATGCTCAGAAGATGTACGAAAAACTGTCAAATTCCTATTCGGAAATTCATTTTTTGAAAGTTTCCACTGATTCGAAAATGCTGGAAAGAGTTAAAATATGAAAGAAATGGGAATTCGATTTTAGATTATTTTCTTTACTGCTTCTTTTACTGACGGGAACGCGTTACTATTCGACCGGAAAAGGCTCGAGGGTTTTCTACTAGGATCTCAACGCAATGTAAATGTATATTGTCATTTTGTCAAATAAATATGAAGAAGGTCTGAAAAGTTTTCTTCTTCTCTAAATTGTAGGAAAATCTGAAATCTTTTCCATTCAAAGAACTGATCGTATATAAAGAAACGAAATTTGAGAATCGGCGCTTATATTTATGGATGTTTTTAAAAAAAATATTTAAGGTTCATACGTTGTGCTGAACGAAAACAATCCTATTAAGTTAGACATATGTATTTATTTAGATATACCCATTTCATTTGTGGCAATAGAAAGATATTATTCTGTTGGAGATAAAATTGCATTTTGAACATGCTTATGTATTTCGATATAGGCTGCAAATAATTTATTTCATCACACATCTTAAATAATTTATGATAGCTTCATTAACTTCTGTATATACAAAAGAAGCACTGCTTAATATAAGTAAAAGAAATAAAGAAAGAGCAGATAGCATAAGTAAGCATAAAATAAAATATCATAAATAAAGTAATAGATAAAAGAGACAGAAATGGTACAATACGAATAGTTATAGAAAATAATTTTAATTTCACATTATCAGACAAAACTGCATACTCATCTCTTTAAATTTAAATGATGAAGCTCCTAAAGATCAATTACGTTTTTTTTCTTTTTCATAGAGTTATTTATTAGAAAACATTTGTTTCTACTTTTTGAAACTAAAGTCAAAAGATGTTATTATATTAACATCCAGTTTCGAAGTTATTAGGAACCGGCTTGCAAACAATTTCCGTAGTTCAGATCCATAATTTCAAAATTTAATCCAGTTATCTACTTTCCAAATATTCAGATCATATTAGAAGAAGGAAGATTAATTCCATAAGGAGAGTGTAATTTCAAATATATGGTGCAGATAAATTCATTTCAGAATAACAAGATTTCATCATTTTGAAATTAACAAAGTTCCAGTTTTGAATAAGATATTTCATGAATCAGATATCCACTTGATTATATAGAATTTTTTACTTTCTCGTATACTTAATATAAAGTATAGCAATCGTACAAAATTCAAATTCGAGATTTTAACAAATCTCCATTAGGATTAGGCATCCCCAAGTTCAAAAACACATACTTGTAAAATGTCCATCTGTCTCTCTGTGGCAAAGATAACTCAAAAACGCTTTGAGCTAGACGGTTGAAATTTGGTATTCGGTCTTTACAGCAAATGCGCAGATTTTCATCAAATTTGAAAAAAATCTTTTTAGAAGCCTGCTCTTTGAATATAAGTTAAAATGATAACAACAAAATGATCGGTGCACAGATTTTACATCTTTAATGTAGACACCTGTCAAACTTTACGAACAACGGGGTGACTGTTTGTCGATCTGTACTTTCAAAAACATGTTAAAGGTATAATTCTAAAACGTAATGATATAAATATATCAAATTAGGCATGGGATTTTGTGACTACAAGTGCAGTCGTGTATCAAATCTTTCTCTCAACTGATTGAGAAAATGTGCCTGAAGGACAAACTCGATTTTAGGACACTATTAACCGCATGATAGGAATTAATCGCCAAAACAATCGCCAAAGATGACATGATAGATTTAGTAAAAATGTTAAATTCACGCCAAAAAGTAATATTTCGTAACTAATATAAGCTAATGCCATGCAGGCCCTTCTTTGTTGTGACAAGTTTATTAGAGAGTATGAGAGAAAATTTTTGGGGCGATCACATCTGTTTTTTTTTGTGTGTGTTTCATTTGTGAGGGCTTTCCGTTAAAATTAAATAAATATACCATTTAATTTCAAATGCGACTCGAAAGAAATTTCATATATCTTTTCGGCGTATTATTGTCGAAAAATTCAAATCTCGAGATTTTGATAAATTTTTATGGTTTAAACTTTCCGAGTAAAAGCTTTGTCAGAATTCTATTTGTCTCTTCACGCTTGTGTGTGTAAAAAAAAAATATTAGTTCCGAATATTTTCTTGGTTAGTTCTAGTATCCAAATTTTATTCTTGTAGCATGTAGTTCGATGGAAATTCGCCAACGATATGACTATCTGCCTGTAGGATTATGAACATTTTAACTCAAAAAGGAATCAATTTTATAGACGGATTATTAAAATTTGATATATGTCGTTTACATTCAAACTGTAGATCCATATAAAATTTGAACCAATACCATCAAATGAGAGACAGTTCAAATTTTTCTCTTATAACAAATTTTGGATAAAATTCGTCGATGAGAAAACTGTACGTGTATAGGATTATGAAGACCTTAACTCAAAAACGGAACAAGAATATTGCAATTTGATATGTGGCGTTAACATCCAAACTATAGATCCGTATCAAATTTTGAACCTATGCGACTCAAACACTGATATCCCAATTTTATTCTTATAACAAATTTTGGTTAAAATTCGTCGATGAGCAGACTGTATGAATGTAGGATAATTAATGTTTTAATTCAAAAACTAAACAATCTAGATTAATGGAATTTAATATTTGGCAAAGTTTGAACCAACACCATCAAACGAAAAACTATATTTGCCTAATCTGCCTTTAAAACTGTTTTTGGAATAGTTGGGCAAACGTTCACTTATCATATAGCTTTTCTTCTGCCCAAAGTTTTTCTTAACTGCTTAAAATCCTGTTTTTATAAATTACTAACATTTTTCAAAACGTCTATTAAATTAAAATATTATCTTGAGAAAAATATATATCTCTAAGAAGATCCATCTACCATATACTAATAATGTGGTTATGAAACGAACACTCGTTCTATACGTGATTAAAATCACGTACACTGCATATAATATGATCATTCATTAATGAGCTGTTTTTTTTTGTTTTTTTTACTAAAGTGTATTTTCTTTCATAAATCTATAGAGGGGTCACTTCGAGCATGAGGATGAGAACTCGACGTATATGTAGCCGTGTTCTAAGTTGCAGAATGAGTAATGAAGTAAGCTTTCTCTTAGAGGTCGAATTCCCAAAGTTGAGTCGTTTAATACCATGTTGATTGGGTTTTCTGCATGCAATAACATGTAATGGGGTTCGCTTTGCATGAGGCATCCATATTAACAGAAAATGGGGAATAATATTGTTCGGAATTGCTCAGCATTCAGAAATCGAGCATACTGGAAATATCGTACAATATCTTGAGCTAATAGGAATATATTCCAATTTCATGGAGAACCGCGGATTTTCCATTAATTTATCGTTTTCGCATACATTTATTAAAATTTAAACCTGCGTAGGTAGTTTCCCCGAAACTTTCTGGCACACTCAGTCGTAAAGACCTTATTCCTCTTTTTCTCCACATTAAATTGAAAACCTTGGGTAGGGCCGCGTGACATTTGTTCTCCTTACATGACATTGGTGAATGATAATAAAAAAATATAGATCTTTGAGATGAATTGAGTATTTTTACTGAATGTATGTCGAGAATATGTATTTTGAGCGCCTTTTTTTTGTTGTTGTTTGTTTTTGCCTGCAGATCGATAATTATAATAACTGTAACATAACACATTTCATTGATTTAAATCATTGCGTTTACACGCATGCAAAAGTACAGACCAGCAGATGGTCAATCGTTTGATTGACTTGATTCAAAATTTGATAAATATCTATAATTTAGATGTCAAATCTATTTATCTATTAAATTTTATCTACCGTGTGCTGCTTGCGCTTTATAGTTCGAGTTAACTTGTACTCGAATAGCCAGACAGAAACACTTGTATTCGAATAGCCAGACGGAAACACTTCCTGTGAATGGATTTCGTCCAAAATGTGATATAAATCTAAAAATTTAGTAGTAATATTCTATACAAATTTCAACAGCCTAGTTCGAAGCATTTTTTAGTTATCTTGTTCACAGGCAGTCAGCTATAAAGCTAAAAAATATATTTTTCTTACTCAGAGAGGTCCGAACCGTGAAGATTCGTCAACATCTCGATTTCGACATTTTTTGACTGTTAAAATACTTCCTATAGAATTCTTATACTAGAAAGTGAAAACTGCATCAAGATACGTAGATGGAAGAAACAAACAGAAGTAAGGAGTGCAGAACTTCTGTTTGGAAAAAAGAGGGACTGATAGAACGGAACTAAGTAATTTTTGAAATTAAGTAAGTCCTGAAAATTATCGTATCCTTGAGAATTATGTTTATATACTTTTAAGGAAAATATTTTCAAATTAATAATTCAACCAAAAGAGGTACTACTGGTTTATTGTTTATGGAAATTAAGCATATTTTATGAATAATTGAAAATTATAGTGTAAAGAATTACCAGTAGACGAGATATTCGCACCTGCCGCAATTAAATGTTGAAGAACAGAAGACCTACATTTGCTATAAACAGCATTTAATGCTATAACATTTTATTATATATTACTATATAATAAAAATATAATCAACTTCAAAAAAATCCTTTTTTGAGTTAACTGACTTTCACTTTTAAAGAGACAACAATATATTGACGAACAGATATGTATTTGTTAAATATAGTTCATAAAAATAATAGCAATTATATAAAAAAATAGCAATTATATAAAAAAACACAAAGTATGGTTGTTTTTTTTTACGAATTAAAACATTAGAAATGCGAATGTTTAATAATATAACATAAATGCAATTCTCATTTCGGATAAATTGAATTTATAATAAAAAATTATTTTATGATAAAACAATGCTAATTTTTAAAAAATGCGATGAAAAGCAAAGATATCAAATTAAAATTAATGAACTGTTAATAGGATACAAAATAAAAAGTATTATCTGTCTGCTAAAAAAACTGGTATAGATTCTTTAAAAACCTCATATCTATGAAGCAAGGAAAAACATGAAAATATTGATTCTTTTTTTGCTTGTACAGAATTATATTCATTTTCGTTTATTTTTCAATGAAATTTGGATTTTTTTACTCTAATATTTAAATAATGACGCAATCTTTAAAAAATGATTAAAGATATATATTATTTCCCAATTATATTATGGCTAATTATTTAATTTTACATTAAAATAAAGAAATAAATCATTTTTTTTTCAAAAAATGTCTTTTAATTGTTTCTAAATATATATATTGATACAATCCATATAAAATGATATATTTCACATAGTGCTTCGAAATAAGGTTATTAAAAAGTTTTTTTTTTAAATTATGTATGTATTTTTATCAAAATTTTATTTATAATTAAAAATATTTAATCATTTTTTATTTTTTAAAAACATAATCCGCAGTAGTGCTTTTTCTATCTCTTGTTGAATCTCATCACAATATATAAATGATATTATTTAATCCATTTAATATAGCTTTAAAAGAATTTTGATTTGAATTTTAAGGGAGATCAGAAATGCACTTTCAGTTTAAATTTAGGAAATTTTGGGGTCTTAAAGTTATTTCAGATGTTATTACAATACTTTACTTAATATAATTTGTCATTTATTTAAATTATTTTTCTGCAGACTCGGTTAGTCAAATCAGTTTATATTCTCTAAACAATCATTGAAAAACTCTTAACAATAAGAAAAATACAAAATGTAACATATAACATGATAAAAAAAATGCAAGCCGGCTTTTAAAGAGCATGAAGGTTAACAAACACATGGATTCCTGTGTGGATATTTTTGTACACATTTATATCTATAATGAGTTGTAGAGCAAAAAGTAGCAACCATTTAGTATATTTTATCAATATACAAACTACAGACCAATTTTATACATTTTGTGCAGATAAAAAATTCGCAGCCGACGCTACAAGCAAACGCATGTCGACTTTTAAAAAAACACGAATAATTAAAACAAAAGGAATCAGCTACAATGTGTACATTTTTATACACATTTATATTCCTAAATAATTGCAGATCAAATTCGAATGCCAGATTGTTTCAAAAGTTGTAGTATTATAAGGAGTAAGTGTATAATTTATTCAATTAGGGTTTGTTTGTTTTTTTACTTAAAAAAAAAGAAGCTTAAAACCCCTAAATGTCAGATGATTCTTGACTACATAGCTACATCCAAGTAATCCTTGCACGACTTTCAAACAACTATTGAACTATCAGAAAAGGGTATTGAAAAACCATTGACCAAAGAAAAGAAGGAATGCCTTCCCCTTAGTTGAGAGATTCATAACAAGAATCAAAGGATTGCACGATGTTGCCATGGAAACGATTCCATAAACCAGAGCTAGAATTCAATGTGTGCATTTATTTTCAAATGTTTACGTCGAGGTTAAAAAAAAACGAGTAAATAATTTTTATGAATACCAAAAATATCTTTCCTTCCATTTTTAAATGCAGCGAAGCAAGGCAGCAAGCGAAGTAAAATCTCGTTTACTTCTTCTTCTTCCCGTTTACTTTCTTTGTAAACCTATTTCAATATTATAATATATCTTTACCGAAATTTCCTAGGCTCGTTTTTTCGTTATTTATTTCATTTTAAAAGAAGTAAAAAAAATACATAGTCGATACTAAAAAGTTATAACTGCGTTATGCTTTAAGCATGTAAATGGCTGTTAAATATTTTTTTTCTCTCAGTCAACTTTCATATTATTAGACCATTTCCAACCAAGCGTGACAATTGTATCAAAATTTTGTAATGAATTCATTAATGAACATAAACAGTAATAAAATATGTTAAGACATCTTAATTATATTTTAATTCCCGGACATTTACCACATAATTTGTTGTGATTGAATTATTCATACATAATTTTGTTTTATGTATTATACATACCACTTGCCAACAATTTATTACATTTAATTTTTCTTATAATGAAGATAAATGTGTGCTTATGTATGTACTTGTTTCCGCTTTACAGTCCAGGCCATTTGATCTATAATTTCTAAATTTGGTACATATATAATTAGGAGTGTCAGAATGTACAATGAAGGTTTTGAAGTTTTAATTAAATATTTCATTAATTAAAAATTAAGAGAAATTTTGATGTGTTCCAGAGATAACATCCAAAATATTAGAGTACAAAAATAATTGTCAAATCAATTTTAAAATTTAAAAAATTTATCTTTTCAATATTTTAACATGCAAATTAATTCTCAATTTTTAATCAATTTCAAAATAATACCAAGCATATTTTCCAGCAATTTATTTCACACAAAATAAAAATAAAATTTAACATGCACGAGCACATTATGCATGTGCATAGGAGAAATTAGTTTTACTATGATATCGGCAAAAGTTCAAATTAAAAATTTAAGTTAATTTGTACTGCAAACTAAAGTTTAAAAGAATGTAATTTTCTGCACGTGTCTTAAAATAAAATAAAAAAAGCAACTTAATATTTTCTAGAAAAATAAATCCAAAAAAAAAAAATCTTCTGTGAACCTTTAAGAAATCTGTATTATTAATTCAAGAATTTTGCAATATTTAAGGCAAACATGGTTACAAGTTTTTCCAATTACAATTTTCCATGGGATAAAATTTGTCTGTTATGCCAATTCGAAAAAAGTAAAGGTATTCTACAGATATGTATTAGAAAATTCAACCTATCTAAACTGATATAAAAAACAAATTTTAGCTTACAGAAACCTGTAATTGGAAGTATCTGAAAGACGAGATATCTCGTCGATAACGTTGAAAGTGTTAAAATAAAGGTTGGTGTAGGTGTGTGTTTTGGCACTCTATATGACAGAATGTTTTATCTAGAGCTTCCAAATTTCGTTCATATATACTATAGAGGTCGAATATATATATATTTGGAAATTTTAATTAAAAAAAAAAGCTAAATTTTGATATTTTCCCGTTTTAACTTCTGAAAATATTCCACATAAAAATGAATTTTACACCGTCTTAAAACCCAAAGAATAATTTTTTCAACATTGCTAATTTAGTTGCTGTAATTTTTTAGTCTAGATTCACTTAACTTTTTAAGTAAATTTCAAAAAAAAAAAATATTGATACTAATGAAATCGAAATTGTTTGAAGAGTTTAATCAAATATTTGATCGCATGATTTCCTTTTATTATTTAAAGCTAGAAAAAAGAAGATTCTGTCCAATATCTATGCAAGTTTACTGGGCGAATATAAAAAGGGCATTGCAATGTTGCTAAATTTAGAGATGAAAATGTCGAGTCAATGATTCCCGGGCAAGGCATCAAAAATGAAGGATCCAGAAAATCTGAATCTTGGCAATAGCTCCATTAAAATTCAAATTTCAGTATTTATTCTAGAACATTCGATGTCCTGTTACGGGAGCTATAAAAAAACAGAGTAGATATTAGTCATTTGAGCTGAGCGAAGTTTTCAGCAAATTCTTCCTGAAGCGCTTTGTGTTGTTACAGTCGTTTATTACGAATTTGTTGTTTACACTTTGTTACGCGAGTATATTTCATGTATACGCTTCAGCTATGTATTTGTGTATAGAATAAAGCGCCTTTATCTTTTTCTGAGCCTTTTGGACATTTCTAACTTACAATCCACAGAATATCTCTGGGAATTTTCAGTAACGATAACCATTTTTGCAGCATTTTAATGTTTAACTGTTATTATATTTAAATCAATTTAAAATAATATGCTTTTTGCCTAATATAAAAAAATAACTCTTTTCACGTTCAATAAAACATTTTCAAAAGAAATAAAAATTTTGTTTTTGCAAAAATAAATTTTAAAAAAATGTTTCGTTAGTAAATTCTCTTTCAATAAATACTTTGTTCACTTGCCATACGCTAATTTAAAGAAGAAGGTTATTAATCACACACATTTGATTACTACCCGAAGCGTGAAACACTTTTGATAGTTACAAAGCATTCAATGCGATAAGATTATTAAAAAAAAATGCTCTCGAAAACTGAGAAGAAAGTCAATTTGCTTTCCAGAAAATAATATAGCGCGATGAAGGGTTTTCTTAATTAAAACGCAACAATAAATTACCGAATTAACAGTCTGTGAAAGTAGCAGTCTTTTTTTTATTATCACAAAAAAATTGTTTTAAAATACAAAATAGCTTTTTAATAAAGAACTCTTAAAATTAATTCTCGAATTTTCGCCATATGAAATTTGAAAAATTTGCCTTGAGTGTTTTGAAAATTGAGTATATTTTGCTAATTTATAACATCAAATTTAGCATATCGTGGCTTAATAAGCAACTTCATCTATCCCTATTTTGCAAATTATACAAAAGAAAGATGTAAGCATAAAATAAACCCACATGTCGATACGAAATGGAGAAAAAGTCAGAAGTATTCCGTATGGTTTGCCAATAATTCAGCTTTTTTTTTTCCTGTTCTTAAATTTGCAAAATTAATATAGATGGCATTGCTTGTTATTCGACGGTATCTCACTTTTACATTTTACGCTAAAATGTAAGTAGTGGACTTTTTTAATAGTATTTACTAATCTTAAAAATATACAAGGATAATATATCAAAATAATCTTTTGAAATGGAGATTCTGTTGGATATGATATAGTATTCTCCCTTTTTAAATTCAATGGAAAATAAAATCAGTTAATATTTCGCAAGTTTTTATCCCTATCTTAATAATAAAAGTGTAAGTGTGTGTGTGTGTGTGTGTGTGTGTGTGTGTGTGTGTGTGTGTGTGTGTGTGTGTGTGTGTGTGTGTGTGTGTGTGTGTGTGTGTGTGTATGTGTGTGTGTGTGTGTGTTGGCGTTTTATAGGACATCCTCTTTGATTTGCAGCTATCAAACGTCATACATATATACTTGGAAGGTAAGAATGTACATCTCAGTGTCATTCTGGGGAGCACTTTAAGTTTTAATTAATAAAAATTCTAATTAAACTCAAATTTTGGCGGGTTTTCTTTGTGATAATTTAAGAACATATTATTGCACAATTCAACATATTATTGCAATATTTCCTGAATTTTAACAATATATATATATATATATATATATACAAAAGTATAAAAATAAAGTAAAATGTAAAAACAAAAAAAACCAAATAAAATATTATAAAAGATCTTTTATAATATTTTATTTGGTTTTTTTGTTTTTCCATTTTACTTTATTTTTATACTTTTGTATCAGTTCATCTGTGTTCTAGAAGTAGCTGCATTTGCGCTCTCTAAATACTATGAAGTTTTTACCTGTTCCATTTTTGGTTTTGTTTGAATTGATTATATTTTTTTGTTGCGATTTTGAAATTGTTTTGCTTTCGTTGTCATTTTAGTTTAGTTTTCAAACTATTTCTTGCTTTTGATTGGTTACTTGTATATATATATATATATACACTGGTGTGCAAAACTTAAGCAACGAGTATGTTTTTTGCCATAACTTCACGAGAAATCATCTGAGAGACATGAAATTCATAAATGAGATACAGCATTTTGTTCTGAAAGAATGACGAAAGTATAGTTGCGCAGAAATGAAGACAATGCATACAGTATGGAATCAAACAAAAAAAGGCTTTATTGAACTCATAGTATCGTTACACATGATTGTCTGTCCAAGAGGAAGAACAGCAAGCAGATGTTCCTTAGTATGGGATATGCCCTCCCCTTACTGCAATGGTTGCTTCGCACCGTCTCCCCATACTCAGCACCAGATTGTCCAACAGTTCTTGAGGTAAGAGTGCCCATTCCTCAATCAGCATCTGTTTAAGTTGTCGGGTGTTCCCAGGAGGATGTAATCGTGCCTCAAGGCATCTCCCCAAAGCATCCCACACATGTTCTATCGGATTTAAATCAGGGGAGCACGCCGGCCAATCCATTCGAGTGATATCTTCACTTTCCAGGATCTCCTCAACAGCATGAGTCCTGTTTGGCCGTGCATTGTCATCCATAAAAACGAAGTCTGATCCAATGGCACCTCGGAACAGACGCACATGGGGAAGGATCACCTCCTGACAATAGCGATCTCCAGTTACTGAACCTCTGTCGAAAACGTGGAGCTCAGTCCGCCCGTTCATCATAATGCCTCCCCAGACGACAACTCCAGGACCACCGAGACGGTCTCTTTCCGTGATGTTACTGGGATGAAACCGTGTCCCGATCTCTCTCCAAATCAACTGCCGTTGGGTATCGCTTGTGGCACTAAAACGACTCTCAACTGTAAAGAGGACACGACTCCTTTGATGAGATGTTCAGTTTTTGTGCTCCCTGCACCACTCTAAACGGTGCCGTCAAAGGGATGCAGCGTTCAGGACGGCGGGCGAATAGGCCACCTTTGTGAAGGCGTCTGGACACAGTAAAACGCGACATTCGTCGCCCCGTTGCTGCATACAGTTGCTGAGCAATGGCGCTTGCTGACTGGTTTCGGGTTCTTTTCGCCTGCAGGACGATATGTCGGTCATCCACTACAGTTGTTTTCCTGGGGCGGCCACCACCAACCTTTCTCACAGCTGTACCTGTGGTTTGGAAGGCTTTCCAAGCTCGCTAAACGACACTTTTGTTGATTCCGAACTCTTCAGCTACACTGGTCACACTACGCCCCTCCTCCAGCTTTCCGATCATTCTTCCACGTGTGAAATCGTCCAAGTGATTTCTGCTAGCCATATTTCACGAATTAACTGACGTGCACTTGCAGAGAATGTCTTTAATTGCTCCTCTGTCCTTACTTTTATTGTAGTGTTGAGCTGCGCGCGCATTCCGCACGTGTTTTGCGTACGCTCACGTCGCCTGTGACGTTTTGTTCCTGATATTTGCATACGCATGACCTTTCTCTTGAATTACGTGCTCATTGTACTGATCGCAAGAACTCCTTTTCTGCAATTTCATGGCTATCTGCTTAAAATGTGCATTGTTGCTTAAGTTTCGCACACCAGTGTATATATATCATAATTTCTAATAATAGATTCATTGTTCCCATGAAATCTGAACTGTTTTCATTATTTCAACAAAATTTAATCTCGTAATTTTCTTCCATTGTTTGAAAACTAAAGAAGAATTCTGCTTAATATTTGTGCAGTTTAGAATGAGAATATAAACACAATATCACGAAATTCGTATATCCACATCACTGTTTAATGTGGCCATGTAGGTTTCATGCACACAGGAAACAGAACTTAATTAAAATAACACTACTTTAATTTTAAAGAGTTTGGAGAAATCATGAACATGAAGTTTATTTAAACGTTTTAAATGAAATAAAATATAATCAATATTTCCGGTGAACCAGTAGGTTGTCTGGAGCTACTAGTAATATGTAAAAATATTCTTTAGGTTAATATATTTAGTAGCTCGAATCAAAATGCAAAAACTGCATGATTATTAAAAAAAATATAAGAATTCATATTACAAAAGGAAAAAAACATTATTATAAAAAATGAATTCAAGGTATTAAATAATATTCAAAGGAGTTTTTTTTTTCAGTCTTTGCTTTATTTATATTAATCCCGTTTCCAAGAAGATCTCACAATTTTGATGTTTGAACCGTAATTTGAACTGTTTGAACCGTCACATAATTCCACAAAACTCAAGCAGAAGGATATTTAATAGTCAACATTAGATATAGTGGTAGTAGCCAGCTATGGAAGAATTTTGAAGTTTGAATGTTTTTCAATTTAAAGGATTATGTATATATATTTAATAGAAATTTAATGATAAATCAACATGAAAAAAAGGAAACCAAATATTTTCTTTGCAAAAGATGTTGTATAGGAGATAATAACATTTATGATGAAAAGATATAAAAATTATAATTGCAATCGAAAGTTTGGATGCATATCTCATATTTTTCAATTTAGCACTATAGCGGTATTCAATTAACCTTGGTTGTAGCACATTTTCTTTACTAAGTCATGCCGTGAAGCAATTATTACTTCTTCAAATTGTCTTTTAATATATAAATGTTTCAGTCATATAAGTGCTTTCAAATGCAAAAAAATTTCCAATGAGATTAAGGACGAGGCTGTTTAGGCAATTCTTTTTTTTTTTTTTTTTTTTGCGTCACGTATCAATGCTGTGCTGTTAGCGTATCAATGCTGTGTGGCAAGAGGCTGAATCCTGTTAATAAAGAAATGAAATGTCATCTGGAAATATATCCTCGATAGAAGGTAGAAGCTTAGACTTTAATATCAGTGTATTTTCTAGCGTGTAATGTGCCTTCTATGACTTGGAGGGAACCTACAGCATATGCTGACTTGCATGGTAGATTAATAACATTTGTAGGATTCTTTGCCGTCGCTTTAATGCAATCAAGATGTACCCCTTCTCCTTCAATTTCGCATTTCTTGCCATCAATAAATATGGAGATCTTTCTTTGTTACGAAATATAACTTGTTTCCACAGATTTTCTGCCCATTAAAAGTTTGACTTTGATCCCTATTTATTTTCTTTCCAGTCGCTACCTTTTATTTAGAAATATTATTCTTCCCTTGGAAATTCCTTTTTTCGATTCATGTTTATGTATTGTTTGCTCCATATTGCTCTAGAATTGACAGAAACCTCAACCATTCACATCTCATGGTATCAGAAGACATCCTTCTGCCCCGATGCATATACTATTTTTCATTTTTCTCCTTTTCTTCGAACTTTTTTTAGTTTCGTTTATATAGATTGATTTTCGTGTAATTGATATATACGGTTTTCGTATTCCTAATATAATCATATTTTTACTAAATTTTTTGCACTTAAATGTACAAGACAGATCATTTTTAGGCAATAAAACAATCCTGGATCTTTTCAGGGGTTTCTTTTTTTTTTTTTTTTAATCATGGCATAGTTGGTTTTAGAAAAAAGATTCTTCTGTACTCAAGGTGGGACATAAATAGTATACTATCGTGACTTCAAATATAATTCAGAAGCAAATTTGTCAAAAATTAAATAAATTTGCTACTTTTATATATGACTTTATAAAACGGTCTGATTAATTATCTATTGTCTTATCTAGTGATATCCCTCATGCTGCATTACCCTTGTGTTATATATTTACATTGGTCTGGTATATTGAACATGTAAATTTGAATAGATTCCCCTAGCGGAAATTTCGATACTTTATTACTTATTTTGTAATTCTGCTTCAGATGCTTCTTTTTCAAGTAAAAAATCAAAACATTTATCAAATAAGAAACGGTATTATTTTGCTATATTACTTTGAAGTGGTTCTTTATCATATAAATAATGTGGTCATTTATAGTTTTTAAAAAAATGTAATATGGCGCTTAACCCTGCAGTGTATCTTGTATTCATTTGGGTACACATTTTTATTTCCATTTATAAGCTTCAAATGACTGTTGAGAAGGGCAACAATGAGTGTTTGGAAAACTTTTTTTAAAATACTTTTTGGCAAATATTTGTAGAAAATACCGATAAATAGCAATAGATTTAAACTAGAAACTTGGAAAAATAGAAAGTTTGTAGTTAGAATAATTTTACCTCTAAAAATACTTTTATTTTTACATTATAGAAATAAATTGGTAAAAAAGATTAATTTGTACTGCAGATTTATTATAATGTGATTTGTGTCGCTGGGATTTTGTTTAATTCGTAATGTAAATATATGGCATATATTATTTTTTTTTTCATTTCACAAAAAATAATTTAAAAAAATGTGTAAATATTTTTTTAATTATTTGCAACTATTCAAAACACATATTTTTCGAAAAAAAATTAAAAGTCATGTAATTTAGGCCTAATTCTACGTTCAATTAAAAGAACTCTTAATTTAAAGGAAACTAAACAAATCATTACAAGCATCACAAAGTCACAAATATAGACAAACAAACATAAAGCCGAGATATCATGATAAAATTATTGTCCAGAATATAAAAATACCATGAATTTAATGAACGCGTATGTGTCATTTTAATGCACTAGGAACGATCAGGTTCGTTCCAGTAAACATGCAGACAAGCATTAAGCTTCCTGCCACCTCGAAACTCGCCATACTACTCGTTCCTCACCCAAAGGGCACATAAAAACGAGCATCTTGAGTTTCCTCTTTCGAACTGAAATGGGTGCGAAAATAAATAAGGTAAGTGAAGCGAGAGAAGGCGGACAGGCAGTATTTACTCGAGGTGGCGAGGAATCCTATCGCAATAGACTTTGGGGACCATAAATTCGGTAGTGTCTGACGTAATGTTCTGCGTCACTCCCGCTGCCTCAGCCTAGGCTTTAAGGGATCTACGAAGTGGTAAAACTTCAAAAGAGTCGCTTAGTGTCCGTTTCGGGCAACGAGATTTCTACGAAGGTCTTGGAAGGGGGAAAAAAGGGCGATATTTCTCTGGTTTGCATCAAAGCATGGGTTTTGTATAGGAATTTTTTGCAAATAGAATTCAAAACCCCGGAATTCAGAGAAATGTTAGATATATACTTCCAGCAATATATTTGCTCTTTCATGTTTATGGGTTGTAAAAGTCGGATAACAAATCCGGAACGTTTGTTTATGAAAACGATAATCTACCGTTTGCATGTAAACGTATCTAAAAGGGGGAAAATCTGATTTTGACTTTTACAATGTAAATTGTATTCAGTCTTTATATAAAACGGTTAATCCGCTCTGCATTGTGTCATAACTGTGTAAATCAAAAATATTTGTTTTAACATAACCAAGCATTGTGATAGAAATTTTGTGTTCATTAAAAATATCCAATTTCATTAAAAATCGAGACAGTGTTAAGTGAAACTATGTTTATGGTACAATCAAATCATTACGACGCTTCTTGCTTATACCTATACCTATTTCTTTTATAGAGCTTTAAAATTACATGTTACAGTAAATATTATTCTAACTATTTGTCCCCTCCCCTATCTTAACTTCTCGAATTGTCATAGTCCATTTTTCCTATTAAAAAAATAATGACTTTTCCGGTTTAATATTAAATGTCCTCTCAATAATACATATAATCGCATATTCTAGAATGCTTTGTTTGTTTATTTTTTAATTATTGGTTGTCATACATTATGGTAATTAGAGTAAAATTTGCTATACATATTCCTAAATGTTATTTTTATTTCGCCGTAATGTGGTCTGATTATTATTATGTTTAAATATGTATTTGCTCCTTCAGTTTGAAAATTTTGTCTTAAAATTTCTTTTTACTCTTGAAAATATATAGTCTTTCTTTTTAAATTTTCTTAGTTTTTAAAATAATGCGTTCTAAATTTTTAAAATAATTAAATAATGCCTTTAATTTTGTCTTTCTTCATATTTAAATTATTGCATACTAGCCGCCTTTGGCGACCAGCCGGTTCGCCAGTATTACCGCTCGCTACAATTTTCAATTAAATATTTTAAGTAACTGGTCTCTTAAAGAATTCTCAAACAAAACATTTTTAATCTTCAAATTTTGACAGCCATACCAAACTTATACTGTTTTGATCGTTTCGTTCAATTTACTATATATATTTTGCTAATTTGTTTTCATTTCCGGCAAAACTTCAACTTTAATTTAAAATGTAAATGATGAAATTGCAATTAATATTAAATTTTTTAATAAAACCAAGCGTTTTATTTTATTTATCATCATTATTGTTATTTATTAATTATTATTATTACTGAATATGAGTATTGCAAACAGAATCGCTCGGTATTTAAGTCTTATGTGAACTACAAAATATTTTTCATCATTTATGTAATATCTCAAACAATAATTTAAAAAAAATTTCTCAGATTCAGCATAAAATACAGTTTTTAGTTTTGCTTTCAAAAGGATTGAAATGAAATCAATAATAATATTTTGTTCCTGCCTATAAATATATTTCAAAAATTATGAAGTCTAAATTTAATGCAGTAAGGTATCATATTCTGAGAAATATTCTGGACACACCAAAATTTAAATAAATGAAAGAATGTTTCTATTTTCCACGATTAACTAAGACTTATTTATGAAGTTTTGAAAGTTAAAAATTTAGAAAAACTCAACATTTTCATAACCTTAGGCCAATTAATCTTGAGAAACCTGCGCGCTGATCGGCGTATTTTCTTTGAAGCGATCGATGGAAAATCTAAAATTATCCTTTTTTTATTGAATAATCATATTCAAATTTTCATAAATCAGTCAGTTTAAGTTATTGGAAATTAACTCTTAAAAGTCAGTGATTTAGTTGATTTTAAATTAACTCTATGACCACCATAAAATCTGTGCTTTCTCTTGTGGTGTATGCATTCTCCTTAATATCCGCTCGAATAAAACATCCCATACAAAAGTACTACATAGAACAAACACATCAAAAGTAAACATAACATTTCAATAGTTGCCAAAAACAAAAGAGAGAAAAGTGCAATTAATAAGCAGACAATATTTAGAAAAGTACAGATATTTAGACTGGAAAATGAAATTATCTGAAATTAAAAACTCGCGCAGACGATATTTACAAAAGTAAAAATATTCAAACTTGGAAAGGAAAATATATGAGTTATTCCATCAACAAATGCCGTAAGTTTGTTTATATCTTCTTTATTTTATGCGTCATTAAACATCAAAATGGGTCCGGGACTAAATAAACACCCTGTATAGAGAGTGTAAAAGATCATAAAATAATTTTTCTTGAATTAATTTTTTAGAAAAAATAATATTTCATATTTGTTTCATTTCCTACAGACACGTGCCGAAAATTATATTTTTGAAGATTTCATTTCCTAAAAGATTTAATTTATTTTTAATTGGGGCTTTAATCAATGTGATGGCAACACTTTGAAAAAAGCTAATTTTTTTTCCATGAATGCGAAACGTGCTTAATCTTGTTATTTTTTACGAAAACAATTATTGAAAAACATAGTTAAAATATTTATTTAAAAATTCATTAAAAATAGAAATTTAATTTTAAGGTTAAAACATTGGTATCATTTAAAAGATAAATTTTTTTATCTTTAACTTCATGTAAAAATCTTTTTTGTGCGGTAATATTTTCGGAAGTTATAGCAGAAACACGCCAAAATTTTGCTTAATTTTTAAATAAATAAAATTCTAATTAAAAATTCGAAAAAATAACCCCCAGGTGCACATTCCCGGCCACCAAGGTATACATGTGCCAAATTTGGTAGCTGTAAGTTAAATGGTCTGGCCTGTAGAGCGCCAACACACACACACACATTGAGCTTTATTATAAGTATAAATATAGGTAAAATTACAATCTGTCAAACTAATCAATATACTCTTACAATTTGACCATAATTTCTACATGAATTCATGCTTTGCAAATAATTGTTCGATGTCCCTCTGTGACCAATAGCTGCCGGGTGATTAAAAGAAGGCAACTATTCGGGATTTTCAGACCTCAGAACGCGCTCATGTTTCCTTGGGGTTGGTGAGTTTCTCTTTTTTCCGGCCAATTTTGCAAATGGAATCAATTAAGACCCGGATTGAGGAATACATTTGTTGCCTGCGTCTATGTATGTATTTGTGATGCCATAACGGAAAGTTTTCTTCCGACAAAAAATGATCATGAGGGATTTCTTAGTCATTACGTAACAAAATAAATTTAAGCGAAATTATGGGTTTCGATAATCAAAGAATTGCGAAGGAAAAACTGACACAAAATGAAGATTTCAGGTTTATTGTGGAACGCAAATGTGATAAACGAAATCTGTTTTGGCTCAATCTACACTCTGTGCCATTAAAAATGGTTCTGTAAGATTATTCTTAATGTATATGTTACTGCAAAAGCCCGGAATTCGGCCAGTTCGCGAATTGGCTGGCCAATTCGGGAACTGGCCAAGAGGTTTGGCCAAAGTCCGAAGTACTTGCAATTAATATTGTATATTCTACTTTGGTTGACCATTTCGCGAAGTGACTGGGAATCCTTGGCCAAAGCTCGATGTGATAATGGTAAATAAATATAATGACATTTAAAATAAATATAATGACATTTATGTATAAAATATAAATAAGGACATGTTGTAGGTTAAATCCGACAGATGGCGTCAACAAAGAAATGTCTTTAAATACTATTAACAAAACTATTTTTCCTCCATATTTGCTTTAATTATCCCTAATACTTGCTATTTGCCTTTGCAGAAAATTTCATATTTTTTGAAGCGATATTTTGGGAGACAATTCGATCTGGGATCTTTAACATTAGGTCTATGGAGCAGAAAAAGACCAAGGATCACCGTTAAAGGCAGTTGAGAAATTGAACACTCAATTTGCTTTTGTATTCATACACAGCACGCAACGCATTTGCTCAAGATATAATTATTCGTCATTTTGAAGGGCGCAAATCTAATCTTCTTCACGCTATCACGTAGTTATAGCATATACGTTCACTGAATAATTTCTATTATGGTTTTAATATGAGAACAGTATAACAAGAGATCATATTTTTATATATTAAAAGCTTATTTTTAACTCAGAGATGTCGCTTATATTTGAATTCGTTTCTGAAACAATTGTACTTAAAAAACAGTACACAGACGTACTCATTTTTAAATACTTTATTTTTAATAGTGTGTAAATAAATAGTTTTTAATAGTGTCCCAAGCCATTTCGAGAATTAGCCGGCCAAAGCCCGAAATGAAGAAAAGATGGGACATTGGCCGGTAAGTTTACAGCAACGTTGACTCAAACGCGAATTGGCCGATTTCGGGCTTTGACCGTATCATATATATTTTTGTCACCATGACGGGTTCGTTTTTTTTTTTATGAACAATGAACAGCGTCATGAAGTATCGAAACGTATTAAAGGAAATTACATGATTAGAACAAGTTATTTTAAGACTTTATTACGTGTTTGGTATTTAAAGACATTATTATGTCAAAGTATTGCTACATTAAAAGAAATTAAAACATTGCTTTCGTTTTGATGAAGGTGAACTGTATGCTCTCAAAACTAAACCGCAGGAGGATTGAAGACATTATTGTATTCATTTTAAGAAAATCATGTCATAAGACATTTGCAATCTGTAAGGATAACTGTATATAGGGACATATGCTGTTCTAGGGCTCTTTAATGTTGAACAGTGGTCCTAAAACTTGAAATAAGAATTAATTTCTTAAATATTATACATAGACGTATATTTTCAATCACAAAGTTTCATTCAAAAATGGAATTTTCATGAATGTTCTTTGCAAGAGATACTTAGATGGATAAATGGCAATTTT